>JAZDUA010000059.1:2260000-2700000 GCA_038098605.1 Gryllus longicercus | reverse complement strand
AGAAAAAAATTCTTGTTTCCTTACAAGCTTCTGCAAAATCCACACTAATCCACACTACAGATGTCCAACAGTAGAAACTGAACTATTTCTATTCCTCACTTTATATCCTGACCGCAACAGATAGACAAGCCGTTCATATGTACTATGTTTCCCCTCAAAGAAAGCTCTCTGATGTAATAAATGAACGTAAAAGCAGTGGCAACAGGTAACAAAAACGTACTATTATATCGTATCAATACACAAAATATGCATTGGCATAACGTGACAGAACTAAAAAAGAAATTTTGATAAAAACATTGAAACTCTTAGGATAGCTTAAAGACAAGCTTAAAGACAAATGAAATCGAGAAGACGGAACGTATCACAACAAACGAAATCCAGCACACACATATTCTGGAACTCTAATTAAAAACGTGTTTTTCTACATACACAAAGAATTCACCGACTATCTATATTCTTCAGGAAACTTCTTTTCCCTTCACACTCACAGCTCTAACGCATTACGTTTACAACGTTTCACTTCAAAAAACGATCTAAGTCTTTTTGGTCAGGATTAAACACAGCCGCATCACACGTCCACGCAGCCATTGCTCGTCAGCCTCAGTCACGCGTACTGAGCCCCACATAGTACCCCCTCCGGTCGATGGAGTGTGCTGTTACGCAACCCCACCGCTGGGCGGCCGGCGCGCCGCCGCAGCCGCCGCGTCAATACTCGGGGTCGGGCGGAGCTGGCTCCCTATGCAAAGCAAAACCACCTCCTCGGGGCGGCGCGGCGCGTCACGGCGGGAGGGAGGGGTGGCAGGCAGGGCGGCGTCGATGAGCGCCGCGGCGCCCGCCACCCCGCAACCCGCGGGTTTAAATTCAACTCGCGACGAGCGGGGCGGCAGAGTCGCATTTAAACCGCGCGACGCCCGGAATTTTTAATGCGGACAGCTGTAAAACCCCCGGTTTTAAACCGTTGAAATTTCAACGGGGTCGCGAGCGCCAGTGAAATGCACTGCCAGGGCAACAGGAGCGTCGCGGAGCTGGCACGCGCGTGCGCTCTGCGCCGACCTCCTCGCTGGCATGCGGCGCGGGTCGCAGCGGCATACCTGGCGTGCGACCGGGCTCGCGGGGCGTCGCGACGCCACGCGCCGTGCGCGACTCGACGCGACGCCCCCGACTTCGCCTCGGCTATTGCTCGCGCGCGCGTCCGACCCTCTCGGGGTCCGCGCCGCGGTCAGCCGCGTCCGAGCTTTTGTGACTTTTTTTATTGCCTTATACGACCATCTTGATAACTTTAGGAGCTCGTATATCTGGGGACGATGTGGGCAATTATTGGAGCAGTGCCGGCACCCTATTACGGTTGAAAAGAACAGATTCTTTTTTTTCACAGACGCGTTCTGATCGCCGCTAATGACCTTTTTGTTCCATGTGAGCTTTGCTGAATGCTCGCTCGATGCATTATGAGGGAAAAACTCTTGTACTGAGGGGGCGTGGCCGTTCAAATCATTTCCTCATCTATCATTTCGAGAACTCCAT
Organism: Gryllus longicercus; assembly: GCA_038098605.1. Taxonomy (NCBI): domain Eukaryota; kingdom Metazoa; phylum Arthropoda; class Insecta; order Orthoptera; family Gryllidae; genus Gryllus; species Gryllus longicercus. Next base: position 2,698,479 of record JAZDUA010000059.1, on the reverse strand, counting down.
CCGAGCATTGCTGACACAAATATGGCCTTAAAAGCCGATGGAATCTACAGTAATGCGCATTGGTCACGCGAAACAGCAATGCCGGGTTTTTACTTCATCGGCCACCTTCGCCGAATTGTCTTGGTTACATTTTGCCCGGTGGTCCAACGATTATTCATGGGTTGCAATACATTTCGCAAAGACATAAAACCCTAAAGCAATGAAAACAGAAAGCGGTCTCAGCGGCGGCGTGTGCAAGTTTCGTTCGCTCGAAAACCCGACGCATTCCTGCAGTTCCAGTCGGGTATTTAAGGTGGCTGTTGACGCGACATATTAAACGGAGCGGGCGGAAAAAGTGGCTCCGACACGGAAGACAAATTCGGTCGCCAACAATGCCGGGACGTGATGCCGAGGCGGCAGGACCGGCTGGGCCGGAGCGCAATCGTTAGAGGCGAAGGCAGCAGTGGCGGTGGCGATGAAGGTGTTGATAGACTTCTTGTTATTGTTGTTGCTACTACTGTTATTGTCACTATTGTAGTTGTCACTACTGCTGTAGTAATTGTCACTGTTGAAGTAGTGATAGCAGTTGTTGTCACTGTTGAAGCAGTGATTGCAGTCGTTGTCACTGTTGAAGCAGTGATTGTAGTTGTTGTCACTATTGTAATAGACGTTACTGTTGTAGTAGTAGTTGTAGATGTCAGTGTTGCTGTAGTTGTTATTGCAGTAGTAGTTGTTACTGTTGTTGCAGTAGTAGTTGTTACTGTTGTTGCAGTAGTAGTTGTTACTGTTGTTGCAGTAGTAGTTGTTACTGTTGTTGCAGTAGTAGTTGTTACTGTTGTTGCAGTAGTAGTTGTTACTGTTGTTGCAGTAGTAGTTGTTACTGTTGTTGCAGTAGTAGTTGTTACTGTTGTTGCAGTAGTAGTTGTTACTGTTGTTGCAGTAGTAGTTGTTACTGTTGTTGCAGTAGTAGTTGTTACTGTTGTTGCAGTAGTAGTTGTTACTGTTGTTGCAGTAGTAGTTGTTACTGTTGTTGCAGTAGTAGTTGTTACTGTTGCAGTAGTAGTTGTTACTGTTGCAGTAGTAGTTGTTACTGTTGCAGTAGTAGTTGTTACTGTTGCAGTAGTAGTTGTTACTGTTGCAGTAGTAGTTGTTACAATTATTGTAGTAGTAGTGTTGTTAGTAGTAGTAGTTACTGTTTCTGTTGTTGTTGGCAGAGGTGGTAGAGGCGACAGAGGTAGTGATGATGGCCCGGTGCCGATGGTGACTGCGAAGAAGTGAGCGATGGAGGAGTCTGCTGAATCAGCGAGGTGGGGTGGGTGGGGTGGCAGCGGTTATGTAAATGGCGCATTTCCGCACGGATGGTGGGGCGGTGTGGTCGCAGAACTGCTGTGAGAAGGGGCGTGACGTCGTCAAGCCAAGTGCAGTGCTTTGGCACGCGAGGAGAACGAGCGGAGAGTTCTTCTAAGAATGATGAATCACTTAGCCGTTTCGAAGAATATATCTTATGAGGACGGCAAATTAGATGTAGGAATATTTAATGAGATGTTTTATTAAAATACTCGTTTTATTAATTTAATCATAATATAAAATTACTCCTAACTATTTGAATAATGGTTGTATTGTAATCGATTTTTTTTAAACAATTTTTTTAATTGGACTCTTTTGATCTGTAAAATACTGTTCAAAAAGGAATATTTTATCGAAGTGGGTTCATTTGTTGCGGGACACAAGGAGTCCACAAACATATTGTTGGAAGATATGAAACAATTTAAAAACCATCCTATTTTGGGGGACTTGAGAAGAAGAGTGTTCACACTGTCGTCTCTCCACGCCTCTTGGATATTTTAACAGCATCAGAGAAGATTTTGAATCCGTTTAAGATTATTTGAAAACAAAAATTAAGAAAAACGTTGGCAGAAGTAAACATTTCTGGTGTTTTGAGTCTTCATAACTGAAGGAATTTGGGTAATTATTGGTTTAAACCACACTGTGGCTGTGACACGTTGGTGGGACGGTTGGTGGGTTGGCGGGAGCGCGCAGAGGGTGTCGTTGTATCGTGGCGGCCGCGTGGGCAGGCCAGTGATGTATCAGGGAAAGGGACCGTGGGTGGCGCGGGGGCGGGCAGCGCGCCCAATCGCCCGTGGCTTCGGCGGTGGAGGTGGTGGAAGCGGCGGAGGCGATGGCAAAGGCGATGGCGATGGCAAAGGCGATGGCGATGGCGATGGCGATGGCAAAGGCGATGGCGATGGCAAAGGTGATGGCGATGGAAAAGGTGATGGCAAAGGCGAAGGCGGAGGCAGAGGTGATGGCGATGGCGATTGCGAAGGCGAAGGCGAAGGCGAAGGCGAACGCGGTGAGGCGGAGGCGGCGCCGGTAGTGGAAGCTACGGAGGCGCCAATAGCGGCGGAGGTAGAGGTGAAGTAGACGGTGGCATCGGCTGTGGATACGGTGGAGGCGTCGGTGGAGAAGGGGTGGAAATGGGCGTGGCAGTGGCCGCTGAGACGAGGCCGGGCCGTTCGCCTGGAATAGACGCTCGGAGGCGGTGGCAGCGGCAGAGGCGGCAGGAGAGGGGGCGGGGGCGGGGGCGGGGGCGGTGGGCGTGGCTCAGGCGGCGCAGACTCGAGGGCGCTCGCCCGTCTAGCGCCGTCTCGCTCTTGACACCGCCCGTTCGCCGCGCCCTCGGCGCGCCGTGCACAGCGCGTTTCGCGGCCGCCTCGCCCGATTCGAGAGCGGTCGTGACGCTATTGACTCCCAGGGAATCGTCACTGCGAGACGGAAAGCGCGATTTTTATTTTCAGAAGTCGCGAGAGAGGCGCTCACGATACAAATGTACACTAAAAATGTCAATATATACTAGTAAACACCGATTTATTAGAAATCAGTTTCTTTTAATCTATACATGCGATTCCAATAATAGTTTTAAAATTAAGAACAAATAATTAGTTACCTGACTCATGCAATTTTATTACATGTAACTGAGTTGGAGATGCAGTAGATGCTTTAGCATTTCCAATGTTTTTTGGGATACAGTTTGTTCGAAACTTTTGAGGTTATGGGGTCACATTCAATTGAATGATACTATAATAATTTCAATTGAAAAAAAGATGCAATATTTGTTGGCAAAAATATGGTTTACCATATGTTCTGCCTTCAACTTATCTCCACGTTTGTTAATATTTTTCGAGGATGCTGTTTCACAATTAATACGCTTCGGTAGTGCAGATGAACTAGTTCGTCGATAACGTACTCTTGTAATGACAGTGCAATTTGTAATTACCAGTGGTTCTTGCGACTGGAGAAATGACAGTCATTTTGAAGGGTGGTGTTGCTACATCTAAGTCGCCTTGAAAGGCGTCGCTTTGCATGCGAACCTGTTTTGTTCGTACGTCATAAACCTTCCTAGAGAAGCAATTATTCCTCTTTTTCCGATTTCGCGAGGGGTGCGATTAGAAAGTAAGAATGCTAACCTTATGGACTATCAGAAAGGCAGGCCTCTCACCAATCGTTACTTCGTAGAGCTGAAAGAGAATCTCTTTACGGCGTCACGTGTCACTACAAGGAAGTAGCAAGGTGTTGCTAAAAGCATTATACCATACAATTGACGTTTGTAATTCAGCAACCTTTCTCCTGCTTCCCCTCTTGGGTTGTAAATGTACGTGGAAAAATCGATTATCAATTTTTTACACCCAGTTTTCCAATTTTCAATCTCAACTATGAAAGTGATATTTTCTCTGTGTGGAGTTTTGTGAAGAATGTTTCATTGGGGAGCGTAGAAAAAAAATGAGGTTGAAAGAGAAAATATCGATGTTTATGAAAAACAAAATACTCAGTAAATGAGCGCCATTATATATGGTAGTTATTAAAGGAACGCTGTGAAGTAATTAATCATTTATGCAGCAATACCTTGACAAAAAACGAACTTATTATCATTTAACTGTAAATTATCAAAATGGTAAGCATATTGAATGTAGAGGCGGCAAAAACACCAAAGAACTATCATTTACTCATGGCGTTTATAGTGACCTCATCCTATTTTCTGCATCTCTTTTTAAACTTTTCTTGAAGGGAATAAGATTGACCGACTGAGAAATTTTAAGACTTAGAATTATACAACACTACTGTATGTATGTATATCAGCACATACCTACAAACATACGTACATACTCATATATATATATATATATATATATATATATATATATTACATACATACATACATTACAGCATTCATTAAAACAATTTTGTATCCTAGTCTTTCTCGAACATTACAATTAAAATTTACGACAGGTCTGTGTTAATGAACTAGTAAATAATAATAGATTTTTTTTTTCAAATGAGAAATAAATATCGCCAGTAGATGCAAGCAAAGAGAAATTTCAAATCTGTTCAAACGATCAGGATAGTGTAACAAACTCTTTCCGGATATAACGACGAAGCAGGGAATTCTGAAATTTTTTGAAGCTCTAGCAGATTCCAAAAAGTATTTTAAAAGGGAAAGTTTTTCGTAAAAATGAAATAGAAAATATACTGGTTGCGTTATTTCATACAGCTATTTCGTGTTATTTTAATAAGAGTTAAACGAGATAATTTTTGTTTAATATTTAATTTATAATCGCTTTAGAACCAGAACGTGATTGGTTTGCTATTGGAAGATAATATTGACCGCCGGAGGCCCAGGTAACTGAAATATCGACCGACTCATCGCCTCAGTTGGAAAAATCGCTGGTTCGAATCTCTCTACATTGTCCATGCCTGTTGTCTCACTTACGTGCATTGTCTCGTGGAGAATTACTGTGCTGACTCCGTAACCGAGACTTACGCCAGTGGGAGTCAAGTGATTACTCTTAATATTCTGGGTAACTTACATCATCTGTGGATACCCCCCCCCAAAAAAAAGACAATTACGAATCTTTGCTGCATTGCAGAACCAATATTCTCCCCACATTGTCTGTGGATGGTTCTGCACTAGACTAATCCCAATGGGCCTTCGAAGTTGTCACTTCGAAAATGATACATGAATTATATCTGAGAGAACTGACGCAAATGAGAGAAGTGCACTTTAAAAAACGATACGCATTAAGTAACAAAAGAAAAAATTTTAATCGTTGTACATGATATTCTTTGAATAATTTTAATACATTTATTTAAAAAACGGAAGTTTTTGACAAGCGTAATTTCATTTAAAAACAGGAAATTTACAACTTCTAGAAAATTTGAATAATCTTGTTCGCCCCTTCTGTCGGCGATTCCGGGTATTGCACGGGCTAAGAGTGACTTCTTCCGGCCGGGGGGGGGGAGGGGGCGGGCCGGTCTGTGCCGGGCACAGGCAGTGGCGCTCCGGCCAGCGCCGGCCGTCGGACAATGAGGCGGGGCATTCGGAAGGCAGGGACCGCGCAAGAACTGTCACACTCAGCCGACTCAGCCCGCGCGTGTTTTTGAGCGCACCCGCTCGCTTTCCCCCGGCGCGGCGCGGCGCGGCGCGGAGCAGCGGCCGACGAAGCAACCGCCGCTGCCAAAGCCTTTACAACAACCGCCCAACAGCTCCGCCAGCCGCAGCTGCCGTCCCTTTCACCAGAATCGAACTCCCGATTGTGAAGATCCCTTGAACGAGTCACTGAGTACCCTGGCTTCGAATCCTTTCACCGGAATCCAATTGCATACTGTGCCATCTCTCTTGGAGTCAATGAATATGCCACAATTTCATGATTTTTAACCATTAAATAATTATGATTTACGAGAATATCTAGAACTAGAACTTGGTCTGGCAGCTCTTACAACTTTAAATCGTTTTGTCAGAATCGAATTCTCGTCTTTAAATTCAGGTCCATACATTGGATGTTTACTCAACACCGAACACTTTTTCTAGTGTCGAACTCCAAAGTTTTCTCTGAAGAGAGCACAACACTGCAGTTTCAGTAGAATTGAAGTCCCTCGGAAAAGATATTTGGTACTTCTCTTCCCCACTTCATTCTTCCGAGTGACACATTTCATGCAAGAAGCGGGTGTACCGGTTGTGGTTCCACCCACGTAGCCTCTAAACAACTTCGATCGCTGCTTACGTCATAGGTGGGGAAAAGGAGATCACAGAGAGATCAGTGTTTATGTTCCACATCGATTGCACATGAAGTACTATAACAAATGCGTTCACGATAAAAGGGCCCCGCGTATACGCTTTATATGCAATGCAACTTCGCTTTAACAGACACCGGTTTCTTCTTACTTTGTGTTTGCCATAAGCCACCTCTTCTGCCTTCTTCAACCACAACCGTTTCCACTGCCCTCGCAACCCCAGATCCTTTCACCAAGCTCCGAGTTCTGCGTGGGCATCTCTTCAGATACTGGTCTCCCTCTTCCTACTTCCCCTTCTCCTTCTCCTCTCACCCGTCTCCCAATCCTAGCTGCTGCCCCTTTTCCTCCTCCGTGACACACCTCTCGGATGCTTGGATAGCGGTCGAGTCGCGCAGCCACACCTTGGACGAGATTCGAAAGTTCTGCGGGAAAAAATGCTGCCGGTGGCGGTTGGGAAATGCGAGTGGGGACAGCAGCGAAGATTCGTTCACCGATGCGCTGCATCGCATGGGAGGTGACTCACTCTAATGACTGACTGCTCTGATTCATGTCACGCTGAACAACGCTACACTTGCACGGGATTCTAGAGAAGTTTTGTGGTATTCATATTTGTACAATCCGCTCTCCAAGTCCTGCACGAAACGGATATTAATTACAGAAACGTAGCGAAGTAATACAGTTAATAAAATAGAACAGTTTCTGGAAATTAAATCGTGAATTATGGCACAGTTAATGATGATTCTTTTTTTGAACAAATACAAATTCGTCAGAAACGCAACCTTGGCACTGCATTTTTCCCTTTGCTTTCAATTTAGTGATATTTTTGAGTTCTTTGCAGATTGAAAGGAGCGCGTGCGACTTTTCAAAGAACGATGAGGAAATATCAGCGTTGTCAGTGTTTTCGATTCATTCATAAAATATAATATCCCTACAACATCAATACAAGATAATACAGAAATACGAGACAAAATGTCTCGTTACTTCTGGGTAATACGTACAGTTCTCTACTAACTGTGCATATTTTTCGACCGATAATAATGAATTCAGTAGTACTCAAAAACATACCATTTGCCAAAACGGGCAGACCTAATCCCAAAGCAAACTCAGTGACACTTCAGTTAGAACTCTGCATTTACGATGATCTTCGAAGCAGTTGGGAACACAACGGGTGCAGGAAGTCCAACGCTTTCGCCGCTAACGAGAGACTCTTTGCCTCAGCGGAGAAGGCGATCTTCCTCGCGAGAAAACGCGAGACGAACATAGGTCACCATCCCTTCGCTCGGTGACGAATGCGCTTTCACTTTCTTCTGCTCATGTGCTTGAGCAACGGTTCAACTGCATCGCACACAATTCGGGCGGTTGTGTGGGTGGCGAGCGGGCGCGCCAGGTGGGCACCCTGTATTACGAAAGAAGTGGGAGCGAAGGAAAACACCCATATAAAAAAGTGAAAGATAGATACCGGCCTATATATCGCTAATGGTTTTGAGGAATACCGCTCGGCGCCGAAATGTGGGTTCAAATGTCACGTAAGACATGGATGTTTCCAGTCGTGACGTGGAAAGCAAAAACCAGAAACGACACATTCATGCAATAATATAAACCAGTAGTTCTTAAACTTTTTTAAAGAATGTAGCCTTTATAAACGTTTGAAAGTTTCATGTATCCTAACTGTAAAATGTCCTTTAATGTCTAATTTTAAGTGTTATCTGTATAAATATTGAATCATTTTTTTCAATTTATTAAAAGGTATTGTTTACATTTACAAAGTAAATAATTACAAGAACGTCGAAGAAACTGAACTGTATAACGCATAATTGCAAAGTGAATAAAGAGTCGACTTGGTGACGCGCGGTTTGGGCAGGACTGTGGGATCGAATCTAGCGAAAGTCATGTTTTTTCTTTTTAGTTTTGGAAAGGGGGCATTCCCAACCAGTAAACCCCTAAGCTAATCTTCTCCCAGTAGATCACCCGGTAATGTTCAAGAAGGTAAGTGCCGTGTGTGCCAGGGAGAAGATGCTTGGGGCAACACACGTGCCTTGGGTAGGACTTCACTCAGACGAGCATCGTTGGTCCAAATGGCCCCGGCTTCTCGGCACCGCTAGATAGCAGTCGGGTAGGAGTGGCTCAAACGCTGAGATCGAACGTCATAAAGTAAAGGATAAAAACAAAGAGATGAAAATAAAGTGTGTCTGAACATTGATAAAATAATAACGAAGTATACTGTGTTTTTTAGTGAATGGTTTCTTTCTTCAAATCTATTCTATCTTTTATGTCCCATGTAAGTTGGAAATTTCATTCATTTAGTAGCAGTACGATGTAGGGAAGTGTTCCGTATAAAGAGTTTGTGAAATACACATTTTCGGGAAAAAAGTAAAAAAGAGGAGCATCCAAGATAGAGATATGTTCTAACAAAAATGTTGTAGGATATATATTTTTTGCGAGATAAATTTATTTCCGAAACTAAAAAAACGCATAATACTATCCATAATTTGTTTTCTAAATTATAAATAGACAATGTTCCACAATGATTAGTAGATAATTTTAAAAATGTGTGCAAGAAATTAAAACTGAGGAAAATAGCTGTTAGAAAATATTTTCATTTTTTTGAAGTACATGATAATTATTGCTTCTAGCCTGCAATTAACATAGAAAATAGATTTTAAATAACCTATCATTATTAAGGTGTGTATATATAATTAAAAACACTCCTTGAAAAGTGCTTCACCTGCTAGTCAAATGCCTTTTCTGCATCAAACAAACATTGCAGTGTAATGCCGCTTGTTCCCTGGGCGAGGCTACTTCAATTAACAAGATTGACGATTCGCTTCACCACTACAATGGTAAAAACAGATTTTCTTATGGTACACGTTTGTACGTTTTTCGCGTTAACTTTCTAGGGCTTCGATACGGACTTTGGTCATCGCAGTTACATCGCTTCTCTGTAACAGCGGTAAAATTTTATAGCCGCCATACTTGGAATTATGGAACCCTTACGTACGCCTCGCTCTAAAACTTCTTTATCGCGCCCTCTCATTTTTTGGCGTTAAATTTCCGGGTGGGACTAATTGAAATCCCATAAATTATCAGAACAACAGGACATTAAGTTCCAAGGGGAAGAAGCGTCGTTGAAACAGTGGCAATCTCTATAAAAAAATCTATAGACTTTCGAAATGCACCATTGCAATTTCTCAATAGAGCAGTTCAGCAGACGAACAAGCTTGAAATCCCGCGTAAGAAGTGAGAGCAAAGAACAAACTGCATAATAATAAACTTTGATAAAATTTTTATCAGCTGGATTTAACTACCCACTTTCTAGAGCGGATTGCCCGCTGTTCAGAAAGGTACGTGAGAGAGAGAAGTGTTCACGAAGCAACAGATCGCGAAGTGCACAGGAGCCCAAAAGAAAAGACAAGAAAAGAAAAGAAAAAAAGATCTCATCCTCAACGATAGGTTATTGCACATGGTTGAATTAGCACTCCGTTCATTTTTACGGCGGTCCCAACGTCGGTGTCAATGCACGTCGACGTTGCGAGGCGGTGGCGACGGTGGCGGCGCGTTGCGGCCGCTTTCCACTTCATGTGGCGAGTCATCGGCCGCGCGTGAAGAGTGAAAGGATCGCCGGAGAAGCTGTAGGCGCTGCTCTGTGCAGATGAAGACTCTGTGAGTAAGATGCCTTGCAAACTATTTCAATTTACGTCCTTGTTCACTTCACGGCACGGCTCGGATGTATAGCTGACTGCTTCTAGTAGAGATGGATATTGCGGAAATTATAGGAGAATATGTTATATATCACGGTGCTTTTGAAGGGTCTTTTGAATTTATAAGATCAAAGTTGTTATTTGAACTGGGCAAGTTGAACTTTCAGTGTGAATAAGAAAATTTGTTTCACTACGTGACTGAAATAGACAGTTCTCTGTGTCAAGGATATTTTATATTTAGATACACTTAAAACTAAATATAATGTTCAAATTAGGTGAAAGGTTGTATTGTAGGTTTTAATCATTATAACATGCGATAATAAATTATCGAGAAAGTCTGTCTTCGTAAAGGAGGAAAGCTACTAAGTCATTTTACTTATACGATTAATAATGCAATTTAGAAAATTATTAACCTGAAGTTAATTGAAAACATTTATGATGATTACTTCACATACGTTTAATGTGATTTCAGCATGAAATATGTGGCGTAGTAAATAAATATAAAAAAATGTCAGAACAAATTAGTATGTAATAAATTTGAGTATACAATCATGCGTTTGTATTTAATTTAAAATTTATATTACATATTCCACAGATAGTCTTCAAGGTAAACATAAGAAATAGCTCATTAAATTTTAGAAAACCTAGATCGTCTACTAACAGGTTGTTAAGTGTAATTGCTCCTTCATTTATATTTGTACAGAAAATTATTTGCACACCCATACTTTTACTTTTCGTGAAAGCGAAAACAGATGGAAAGCATACAGTTAAATGTTTGCTTAAACTCGCTTCGTCATGGAAATAAATGACAAGGGAAACTGTACCATCCCTTGCGTCACGATGTCAACAAAACACTGCACATCATTTCGTGGCTTAAAATATTTTATTTCCGACAACTTTAAGAGAAAGAAACAAATGGTATACTAGAGGGATTTTATTCGATACTCCTAATTTTTTAGTAGAGTCCTCCCAAAATTTTCATATATGAATTTTGAATATTTTCAAAAACTAATTATTTATTTCATAGAGAGTGACTTGAATGAAAAGGTTCAATTCGAATGTCGCTTCTTGCTTATTTCTGAGCATGGGCGAGGCAAGAGAGTTACTCGTTTATATGCTCCCGTTTCTTGGGAAGGTGATCGCTGTTTGTCCTTTGCCTTGACCTGCATGACTGACGAGGTGTAAGGGGGTGGGTGACGAGGGGAAAGGTGCCGAGGTGGCCCATGAGGGGTGGATGGCATTGATAGACGAATACTTAGGGATGAGATGTTCAGATAGGACACAAATGAAAAGGTAAGGGAGTCACTTATTCTCCAAACAGTCTATTTGATAATTTTTAACTGTTTCCACCCTCTAATACACGCATTCTCGTTGTGGTCTCATTTTTGAATTTTTGAAATTTAGTACAACTTTAATATACCACTTTTATTTATAATGGTTCCGATATTTATCGGATGAAAATTCCCATTAAGAATTGAAAGTTAAACACCATCACTAGTGGCGCATCCAGGGGGGGGGGGCGGCTCAAGAGTTTTCATCATGCCCCGTATCCCTCTCCCCCCCTCCCCCGCGAGAATAATCCTTTGTGCGCTTCTGACCATCACATGAATGGATGACACTAAGCCCCTAATAAGTTACATTTATAACATTCAAGCACGTAAAACATTTGTTAATCGCATCAGATTTGTACTTCAGGCAGGATAGAACCCTCGGTCGTCGGCTCCGGATATATGTATGCTGTACTAAGCCTGCGCCCTACCGACGCCGGCGATCATATTCTGTGGTTTATAATTCTAACTGGTTGAGATGTTACTGAAGCGTCTCTGACAGAGAGGTCCTAGGAATCGAGTCCCGACAGTGGCACGAATAGTCGACGCTAGCGTAACAGCTTGGTCGTCTTCATCCGTTCTCTGGAGGAGCATTCTAACGGCGGGCTGCTCTATGCAATGGTTGTCCGTGGTTTTCCGATTATCAGGCGAATGCCGGAGCTGTACCCAAACAAAAACGGTCCAATGGGCCGCGCGATATTTTCCCTTCCTCTTCCTTGTCCTATCCTCGCCTCTTGCTTACATTCACAACACTACCACACCTGTGTGGAGTTTAGAGCTTGTCCCGAGTGGGGCGGCGCCCCGTTGGGAGAAGATAAGAGTTGGAAGTGGAAAACACCACAAGCCGACTTGTAAGTCGGCGCCATATCTCACTATCCTGCAGAAGAACAACACTGCCACCTCCCGTGATAAAAAACATGCACTACACTCATAGAATTAATAACCAAAGCAGTTGACGTGCCCAACAATACGAAATAATTAATCAATCATTTAGTCAATCAACCAATCAGCCATTCAATCGGCCAACCAATCAGCCAACTAATCAGCCAACCAATCAGCCATTCAATCAGCCATTCAAGCAGCCAACCAATCAGCCAACCAATCAGCCAACCAATCAGCCAACCAATCAGCCAACCAATCAGCCAATCAATCGGGCCAATCAATCGGGCCAATCAATTGGGCCAATCAATCAGCCAATCAATCAGCCAATCAATCAAAGAATGTCATCAGTATGAAAGTAGGCGATTGCACTTGACTGATTTGCCAGTCAATTTCATGAAATCACGTTTCAGTGAAAACCAGATTTTGTTCTTCTCTCGTGAGATATTTTCTGAAGCCGCCGCTCTTACAAATTAGTAGTAGCGGTAGTCGTGAAGCGGCAACGCATAAGACGCGGCTATTAATCTCGGGAGGCGGAGCGTGATGGGCCGATATCTCGCGATCGCAAAGCGTGCGCTTGGGTCTCTGCCTCCAGAGCCTCGCAGAGCGTTCCCCTGCCCGTGGCAAGAGCCCGTGCGCGAAGAAAATACACGCCCGACCGTAACGAAACCCCAGCGAGAAGGAGAAATTAGGTCCCAAATGTGGGGAGGATTTCTTTGAGATACGCACTGAACGGACGGTCTGTGATAAGAATACAGATTTTATTCAGAGAGATCTGTGATAAAATAGCTTCTTTAGAGATCTAGCTGTAAATTTGTTTACCAATAGGACACAGTTCCAAAGACCTAGAGGACTGATTTTAGAATAACTACATTTAAGAATAAAGACGCATTTTATCTTAAACGATACATTACAATTGTAAATATTAAAGTATGAGCGCAATGAATGCACCTATTAAGAACTTTTTTTTACATTTGACGGTATGGTGTCAGTTAGAACGGTAATTCCTTACTTCACTACAAAAACAGTTCGACGCATTTTATCCTGTAATAAAAATATAAACAATTTACATTAACATACTCCATTACACTCCATTCTGTTAGTACGTATAAGACGTGTTTCAATAAAAACAATTGTAATTGAGACCCTTTAAAGCATGTAACGCAGATATTTCTTTTAAAATTGGGTAGATTGTTATAAAGAGATGGATGCATCCCCTTTCTAACAGCCAGGCCGTTTGATCTCAAATGAACGAATGTGGGTTGTTGGATTGCGAGTCCCCGAGCGCCGGTTCGAACGCTACCGACCCCATCGCCCTCCACTCCTCTGCGAAATGGCGCAGAGACCGGCCGCCTGGGTCGACCGACCGTCGCTCATCATCTGCTTTTCCTCCGTAGGTTCTTGCCATTCCGTACCGTTTGTGTGCGAGCTTTTTCACGGAGGAGAATGCACTCTCATCCTCGATGACAATCTGTTTTCTCATTTCATTTCTCTTCTGTGGTTTCGGAAGTAACAGGTGGAGCTCTTTAACGGACAACGAATGAATTGCGATCTACTCGTAAGTTAAACATTGGAATGAAAAGAATCAATTCAATCATAAGTTATGTCTGAATTTTCAAGTCTATTCCTCTACTGTTTCACATTATTAAGAGGAAAATGGTATATTCTTGTACATACAAATTATGCGATATCATTATTACACCATTATGTATTATTTCATTGTAGGGCAACATTTTAAAAATAAATTTTAAAAAAATATTACACTAATATTGTGTTGAATTGAGGACAAATGCATGCGATAATGAAATCAAGATGTAAGATGTGTAAAATAAATATATATTTTATTCTGAATTAGGTCAGCATGTGGGTGCTGGAATATTGCCACGTATTATAGTATCGACGTATTCATGTCAGACCCTTATGAAGTAAGAGATGGTAAAATCATGTGCAACTACTGACGACTACAAGCCAACAAGCAAGAACTGTCAAGGACGCGTTGGTCTTACAAATCACTCCGGGACATGAAATATTTGCAATCGCTGACAATTAGTTGTTAAGTCAACAGAGTCAAGGAGAAGCATTTTAACAATCTATTTTACGAAACTAAAAATTACTCTGAAACTATAAAACAATCAATTTGTACAGCCTAGTTGTCAACTTAAAGCGAAAAGAATCGTTATCAGATAAAAATTAAGAAACTCGATGTTGTGGGCAAGAAGTCGTTAGAAGTATTACATCGTCAGCTGATGAACTGTTGGATACCGTCAACAACATAAGAAAATGTATAATCAGTCAAAAGCAACGATTCTTCCAAAGTTAGAACCACGATAAATCACTAAGTATGTACGCGCAATTTCAGTGAACTATCTATTAGTAGAGAGGGGCAAAAAGTGACATACTTCAGTTTGTCCATGTAATTATTGGGAACCTTGTAAAATCGTGTCACGGTGTTGACAATTCACGGGTGTGCTGCAATCGTTTAGTGAAATTTGTTTTCAGATGACAGATGTTTAACAGTATCAACTGTCACTGAAGTTTTTGTTACGGACTAAGATGAATGTTATTGCCTAACGTATTTGAAATTCAACTATGCAGTTAAGCAAAAAATTTGGTAGTTCTTTTTCTCTCTTCAACTGGAACCAGCAAGCACTATGCCTACATAGCATTAAAACATACTTCAGGGTTTTAAGAACGAAATGTCATTAACACATTATACTTAGAAAAAGAGGGGTAGCTATGGTGATATTAAGATAGTTGTGAAATTTGAATGTAAAATAGTCATTGGAGAAATTCTAATGTGACCTATTACTAACGTTATAGAGCAGAAGAATGTAAGAGTTTATCAATTCTGTAAACCGTTTACGATAGTACTTAAAAAAAACTATAGTATAATAGAATACACCGAGTAAATTGTGTTTAAAAGTGTGTAAAATGACAGTATTATGGTTAATTAATAGTACTATTGTTAATAATGACAATATTGGATTAAATAATCAAAAAAGTAAATATAAATATAATTTCTTTATCTTTATCGTGGTAAATTGTTGAAAGCATTGATCACTCCGAATGGGAAACGGATTAAATGCAATGAATGATTACAAAAATAATTCGAATGGTGCCAATTTGTGCTTGTTGTGTGCCAATTATTTAGGAGAGGCGCAATATCAGTTATGGCTTCGGCCATACGTCTAAAATGTACTGTACGGATGCTATCTTAATATTGACCCATCCGCATGTAAAACTGACAGTCCTGACAGTCCCACAAATGGTACAAACGTAGTCTACATGACAATAATGGAGCGTGCCAGGGGGTGCTCAAGTAACCAAATAATTCAGCAAAAAATTAGGGCCGAGAAATCCATAAAACTGTTGTAGTCACACAGATACGCCATTTCGCTCCAATCCCAAACCCTAAGTCGCGGAGCATTTCCAATTTCCACTACGTATACAACAACTCCGAAGGAACGCCAGCACAACTCGAGCGAGCCATCGCTGCGACGAAAGTGAAAACGCGACCCGACCACATGTTATGACTGACTGACGCATGGACGAGAATTATGTCACGCAACTTTCCACGGGGGCTAGACGGGACCCAGCGCCATGGCCCTCGGGGTCGCGCCGCCGCCCCCATCGCCGCCTCCGCCGCCTCCGCCGCCGCCGGGGGCAACTCGCGGACAGAAACAGCCTGACGACGCTTCGAGCCCTGAGGCGCTGTTAAATATTCAAACGGAAAAGTGGTCGAGGAAGAAAATAGACCGCTAGCACTGGCTGACGTCTCGCGAGGACAGGAGGAAAGTCTTACTTCAAACGAAGACGCATTGTAAAAAATAGGGAAATGTGTTGGCTTTGATTTTATGTCCTTCGCGATTCCGTTATGCAATTCTTCATGACAAAACGCGTTACGGCATTTTAGTAACGTTTTTTATGGCTCGGGTAGATAACTCTTATGGTTTTATGGAATGCGGATACGAGGTCTAACTTACATTTTTCGGATATGTCAATACAGTGTGCTCCTATACATCCATTAAATTTCAGTAGTGAACACTCATAAGTTGTTCTTTTGTGAAAGGTATCTGTGAAAGGTATCTTCTGAAAGAAAGTTTGTGATAGAAGTCACAAATGAACTTCTACTATCACGTTACCACCAATTAGCGTGGTAAATGGTTGAGATTGGAGAATTTAGCTGCGGGAAGTCTATAATTCATTCACGATGAACTAATCTGGGAACCAATATAGTAATTTAAACTATGTATGCTGTCTGGGGAGTAAAGATATATTTACTGCTTGGAAGCAAACGAAAAACCATCATCACCGCTCTGAGGAAACCCTAGCTGTTCAGAGGAATAGCACGAGATAATACAAAATGAATTGAATTATTTTTTTGGAATTTGGCAAATTTTCCTGGATCTATCTTTTCAAATTTGGATTATTTACTGATGCCTTTTTTGCATTACATTAACTAAGGTCAAAAGGTTTAGAGAAACAGATGAAGTGAGATATTCCTTTCCAAAAACAATGAAAAAACCCTTCAAGAATAATCGAGATGAAATCGATTATTTGAATGAAGAGTTTCGTCCGGAAAAACATGGAGCGCTCTGGATCATCTAGCTACGCGATAATTGGAGATATAATTTAAACATTATGCAAAATTCTTTTAATTGCATGAATTTTTCTGAATTAATCTTTCCTACATACACTTTGAGTAAACTTTTTTTTTTGCACGAACTTAACTTTGATCAAGTATTTTGGAGAAACACTAAAAGAAATTCTTTCTTTCGGAGAATGCGCAAAAGAAAGTCCAACTATACCGGAGATGCGAGCTTTCTCGAGTGAATTCGTTCATTCGGGGCGCTCACATCGCACGGAATGCCTTAATTTCTGCGTGACTATGAGAGGTACGACTTGAAGATGTAAAATAAATTGAATAAAATACTCCTAATCGATTGATATTTTCTTCTTTAATCTCTTCCAGTAAAATTTTGCAATGTTATTTTTTACATTTTATTTTAACTTTTTTGTTATAGATATATTCACGGGTCTGTAGAGACCTTTTTCATGGAATCACGAACAGTCAGACACGACTGAACGACTAAAGATGCTAAACTTTGTTCAACTGTTTTGAAAAACAACAAAAGAAAGAGAGATCTTCCTTTCAGAAAAAGCGCAAAGAAAACCCAGCGATAATCGAGAACTACCAGGAATATACTCGTTTCGTTCGGAACACCTTGCGACACTCAGGTTCCCTTAGGTGCACGATAATTGGGGGTATGGTACAAAAGCAATGCAAACCCTTGGATCGATTTTTTTTAACTGTTTTCACAAATACTAATTTTTCAATTAAACTGTTCCAGAACAACTTCGAATAACTTAAAACGTTTTTTTTTGTTATTTAAGATCGCATCAACTACTAGGTCATTAGCGACCATTATTGCGTGTAACGGTATGTGTATGCTATGAGGATGACACGATATATGATGATGATAGGGGCGAAAGGACGAGCAGAATACAATCATGCCCGAGGCGGGTCTCGAACCGGCGATCCTTGTGTCAGAGATCGCTACGACACTGCCTTAGCGATCTCGGCCATCCGGACCGGCAACTTAAACGTTGATTCTGGGGAAACACTCAAAGAGAGATCTTCTTTTCCGAGAACTCGCAAAAAACAAAACACAAAACAAAAAGAAACCCCACGGATAATCGAAATGGAATTGAGATCTTGCTCGAGTGAACTCGTTTCATCCGGCGCGCCGCGGCGTGCCCGGGGCCGGCCCAGCGCGTTCCAGCTGCGCGCGATGATCGGGGGGCGTGGCCACGCGCCGCCCGCGAGGAAGGGAGTCGTCCTTGAGCGGGGCGCGCGGGGGGCGGCGGCGGCGGCGGCGGCGGGATGGCGCCGGGGCACCCGAGCGGTGGCGGCGGGGGCGGCGGCGGCGGCGCCGGCGTGCCGAGGTGCAGCCGCAGCAGCGACGCCCATGAGCGCTTTCTCCAGTCGCCACCGCCACCGCCACCGCCGCCTCCGCCGCCGCCGCCGCCGCCGCCGCCGCCGCCGCTTTCTTCCCGCGACCGAGAAAGTGCCATAGCCGCTGACATAACCGCGGAGAAAGTACCTTCCCCGGCGAAGGCCTCCGCCAGCTGCCCGGCCGCCAATTACTCGTGAAACATAACGCGTGCCCTTCCCGAAACAACCTGTGGGCCGCCCGGTGCCGTGCTGCCTCGCGTTGCCGTGCCGAACGCGTCGCGCCGCCCGCTGTGTCATTGCCCTCTCGTGCTCTGTGGGTCGCCGTATGTGTGCCTGCGTTCCATCGGTCGCCGGTCACCAACCTCTAATGGAGGACGCCGGCTTTTGGGCGAGTGACCGTTAACCTTGGAACGAAAATAAACATTTCGTAATCGGATGCTACTTAATCAAGTCCGCTTTCATGGACGAGGCGTGTTTGTAATTTAGAAAATAGTACGTTTTCCTACACATACGTACTAATGTGAAATCAGGAAGACGCCAATCGCGAGATGTTTAAGGATACATATACAACAATTGTATTACAACATACACATTTCACCGTTATCCGGCGGGAAAGTAAATAGTGGAAGAATAAGTTTTCCGCTTTTGGAGATACACTTATGTATGTGAAAAAATTAAATAACTATGTTACATACTTACATCAAACGTATATTGACTGGCTAGTGGAAGAAACAAATAATATATTTTTCGTGATCTTTTGACAGATGCTTCAAGTAAAAGGGATTCTTAATTCATCAGTTACTCGGACAACTCATATGTAATATTTAACCACAGATCACAGGAAAGGGATGATTGGCATTTCACTCGTATACGAGATAATTTGTCAAATTGTCCGTGTGTGTGAGGGCGGGGAGAAAACCAACAAGTTTCACAACTTTTTGGCTCGTGTAAACAGGAGAAAGTAGATGAATATGAACGGACTTGTGGCATGTCACAAAAAGTGTACTTTGTATGCACGATTTGTTTCACACGCAAGATTGATTCTAAGACACCAGGACAGTTTAAATACGAAAATATATTACAATAGTTCTATTTACATATACAATTTATTTTTTATCAGTTTCAAGATATTATTAAGGAAGGTATCAAGACAATTTCCAATTTTGGCACTGAGATAATGATTATATTTGACATTTCGAAAACAATCAGATGAGGCAAATGTTTCTAATATTCCTTCAGTACTTTCCCAAATTCTCAATTATTTTCTGACAACGGTACTACGTATTATTTTCTCTGAGACATCACTAGTTGATTTAATAGTTTAAAAGTCAGAATTATTATTTTATATTCTCTCTAAATCAATGGTGGGAAGAGATCTCGTGCAGCAAATAAGTAAGCGAAAACAGTTTCGGTTATCATAACTTGAATTGAGAGAAGATAAATTACACTCTTAAATGACTAAACAAGCGAAAATTTAGTGCAGCAGCATTTGTATATCAATCGCTCATTACATCACTTAATTCAGTTCCACGATTTTCACATATGATTAGAGTGCTGCAAATAAAGTATTTGTTATTGGAAGTCTACAAGCAGATATTTTTGTAACTTAAAACTACTAAAAATGATGTTTTCCATTACAGAAGGTATCATAGGAAAATAAACAAATAAAAAATATGAACAGCAATAATGTTCTGTGTTGTAAAGAACGCGGAGCAATGAAAGGAGAAAAATACTGAATCATTATTTAAGGTAATCAAAAAGACATTGTTGGCCGGGCTTTAAGCGAGAAGACAGTCAGAGTACATCATCCGATGGAATGGAACACGTTAAAATGTGTGTGATAGGTGGTTAAAGAATTGTTAAGATGTAGAGGATTCGTTATAAGAGTTCAGGCACGACTTAGCTTCTCTATGTGCGCACGTTTTCTTGAGCTCAGTGGGGAATTCAGTTATTCAAATAATCGTGCTCCATGTTCTCGCGGCAATAATCCCGATTCAGTCACTAAGGGCACTATATGGGCTAATATTGAAAACCTGTAGCTGATTTAACTTTGCAAATGGATTTGATTACACAGTAGAGACTATTTTCTTATCAATTCTTTCCAAAAAACCCTCGTTGCTACCTGTATTAATAGCTTTACTTGTGTACGAGTTGGGGTAGGGATGCCAGAGCTCATGAAAACGTCAGCACAGCACTTCTCCCCTTAGAGCGCCTTCCCACGTCGCGACGGCAGCGCGCTTCCGTCAAGACTCGCTACGCGAAGCGGAGGAGCGGGTACGCGCCACCGCTGTCAGAATACAGCTTTAAATGGTAGCCTTCCCACTGCGGCCGCCGGTGTCTGCGTTTTACCTGCTGCGGTCCCTTTGTC
Organism: Gryllus longicercus; assembly: GCA_038098605.1. Classification (NCBI taxonomy): domain Eukaryota; kingdom Metazoa; phylum Arthropoda; class Insecta; order Orthoptera; family Gryllidae; genus Gryllus; species Gryllus longicercus. The sequence continues at coordinate 2,678,202 of JAZDUA010000059.1, read as the reverse complement.
CGTCGTCGCCGGAGAGTCGGCGAAGAGCCCTGATGAATGACCTTCACGCGCTGCCGTGGCGGCGTGGGAAGGCGCCCTTAGTGCGCCACACTTAAGGCCGCTTGCCCACGCCGCCACAGAAGCGCGCGAACGTCAATCATCAGGGCTCTTCGCCGACGACGGACAAAGCAGATACCTGCTGCGGTCCCTTTGTCCGTCGTCGCCGGAGGGTCGGCGAAGAGCCCTGATGATTGACGTTCGCGCGCTTCTGTGGCGGCGTGGGCAATAGACCTAAGTTTGAACAGTTTCCCGACGTAAAAAAATAAGTAAAAAAAAAAAACAAACTTCATTACTGCCCGTCCCTTGCTCTGCGTGCGTGCGTGCGTGCGTGCGTGCGTCTCACCTGGACCTCGAGGGGCAGCTGCGCCTGCATGTCCTGGAGGGTCTCGGGCCTCGCCTCGGGCACGGGCACCGCGGCGGCGAGGGCGGCCAGCGCGCTCACGGCGCACAGCGCGATCGGGAACCACTTCATCCTGCAACACGCGCCAACGCACACACGCTCAGTCACGCGCCGCTCTCAACCGCCCTCCACCCCGCGGAGCGCTCTCTGCAAGGGCTGAAGCGCTTGCGAGAAGTACCATTCCAGGAAGTCTTTTACCAGCTCAGTTAAATGCAAGGGTTTACACTGACAGGAGGCAACATACAAAGTGAAGACATTTACAGTTATGAATGTTCACATAAGTCTCCTTCAAATAACAGTTATGAGTAATATAAGAAATTGATATAAAACAAAGTATGAATATTATTTTTATACCACTAACAAATGTGGAAAATATAAGAAAGCTCTAAATTGTAGTAATTGAAGTAGCTTGTACTAAGAATTTGTATTTAAAAACATGACAACTGTTTAAAACCTTGCCAAAACCTATTCTGTAAGTAATATAATGAGCATTTAACAAACAAACAAAAAAAACCACTTTAAAAAACTATTATATTTTATAGTCTTGGCTGCTATTCACCAATGCCTAGATCTTATTCACTTGCTTTTTGTTGCAGAGAATTGCCATAAATATAGACATAATTTGCATCTAAAATTTAGAGAAAGTTATCCTACAACATAAAAACAATATAACATGAATATATGTATTTATGCCGGCTACATTGTGCAGGAATACGACATAACGAATGGAAGACAATTCTTTCACAAGGATTTCTCACACACGCAACACATACGTAGTTGTCTTCTGTTGTGCGTGCACATAATTGCACGTTGTCTAAATAGCATTTAAATTTACATCTCACATGGAGTTACAATTACTACCACACACGATGCCACCTATGCGGGTCTGAATGTGAACAGCTAAAAATAGTTTAATTACATTATATTATTAATAAATAACATTAGGAAATAAGTTGAACAATAGAAACAATAAAAAAAACCTAATAAATATTTATTCATTTCATCTCTACTTACCATGTACTCCTACATTTGCACTAAAGGTATATAAAATATCCCAGAATATTCATATCTCATACATATGTATTATTTATCAGAGTAACGAATGAGAAAAAATGTTAGTAAGATGTGATAGTATGCAAAAAATGGATGGAACAAATTTATCTCACATTCCTTTAAAATGCATGATAAAATCATTCACTTCAATTAAAAGAAGTCATGCAAGCAGAAACACGCTTTTACTCTCACAAAGACATGCCATTTCATCAGAGAGCGGTCTCGTTAAGCGTTTTTCACGAGTCACACTAAATTTCCAACGCGCCGTTCCACTGATTTCCATGGTTTGTATACGCTTTGACAGATGTAAGTTGTAGAATGTAGAGCAATGAAATAATCTGACATATGCATCTCTTATCATCTCTACATGGCAGTGGTTTGAAACACATGCCTGAATACTTTAGATCGAATAGGGGAACAAATTATATTTGGTAGCGTGGAAGCTGTCTTGATGGAACTGAGGTTAGGATTCTTAAATTTTCATGTAAAATCTGAAAAGAAAAAAAAAACAATTACTGACACCGGAATAAAACAAAATAAAAAAAACCCGGCGACAATTTTCAAAACTCCCCCTTGGCAATTTCTATTCCATAACTACACTTTTGAAGCATATTATGATTCACCGAACTTTTCTCCAATTTTTATTTCCACGCCGTCATATTTTCGAACAATCTTCGAGAGCTCGGCATAAATTAATTTATCGCCATCTTCCGCACTGCAATGTCACAGTACCTTCACCTGCGGCACGCGACGCGCCGCTGAAGCCACGTCACCACGCCCCCCTCCTCCCGCGCCTTCACCCGAGCGCATCCTGTGCGGCACGTGCCGCGATGCTGCAGGCACAGATGCGAGGCCTGGGCGGAAATGGCCGTTGGCTCGCGACGGGAGGCGACATTTTTTTTGACAAACAGCCATAGCCAATTAGTTATTTATTTCACAGTTTTACATTGTTAAAAAAAACTCTTTGTTACCCAAAAATTCTAATACTTCATTGAATTTTAATTTTATTTTTTCAACCTGTCACGATCTCCATAAATCGAATTATGTTATGAAAAAAAGCGTACTGTATGGATAAACGAAATTGGAGGAATGCGCGTATTTAATTTAGTAGAAATACTCTAGTAATAGTTACACAAAAGAAGCGAGACAACGAACTCTGTACATATATTTTACTGTAAAAGGCGTTGGAAATTTATCGTTGTGGTTGCACTGAAGGATGGTTTTTAGGTAACCACGGTGATCGAAGATCGGGCCGTCGCCGTCGACTTGGAAATTAACGAGCGACACGGGTCAAATTGTTAGAAATTGGAGATTTTTTTGGCCGAGCTTTCTTGAAGCTGGCTTAATTACCTTAAGCCAAGTTTTTGAATCATCACCTATTACATAGAAAATTACACACGTGTTTCATTTATCCATTCGCTTTAACTAATTGTCAAAAAAACACTGCCGCGGCACGTGCCGTGCGGAAAGCAACACACTGCAGCTGGCACCGGAGCCAAGAGCAGCCGAGGGCGACGGCATGGGCGGAGACGGTCGTTAGCGCCCCGGAGGTAGTGAAGGAGGAGTATTCAAGAGTCGGCTTGAATTCAATAAACTTATTCAATTAACTGCAAGTCGACCCAATCACTATGATGCTGCCGTAGAAACGATTCGCTCAAGGGTTAATGAGTTCTGAGCGAGTCTTGAATTAATTCTCGTTGCGGCTATAGTTTGGCTAGACACGGCTTCAGAGGAAGGGGTAAAGATCCTCTGGAAAACTAACAGGTTTAAAAAATGATAAATATGCATCAAAATGTTATGTTCTTTGTGAATTTATTGGATAAAGCTGACGTAATACTTTAATACATAATATTTTATAGAATTTCTCGAATATAAATTCAAATTATTTCTAGTCGAATAGTAGTCGAAGAATACATACTTATAAAAATTAAGTTCAATACTTACACCGTTAGGGTTTATATCAATCCGAGTTCGATTTTTTATCTATTAGAGTATTATTTGGAAATTATTTATAAATTAAAACACATATTGAAAGTAATGATTAAATCAAATAGTTATTATCAAGAACAATTTTAAATAATATAATTAAATTATAATCTTTAATATCTTTAACTCCCCCCATTCAAATACTTTCTGAAAACGCCTTTGGGCGTGGGCGGAACCGGCTAACAGTTATCAGCGTGTCGCGCGAATGGAGTGGCGTGGTGTCGGTGGTGTCGTGTGTGGTGGTGGTGGTGGTGGTGGTGGTGGTGGTGGTGGTGGTGGTGGTGGTGGTGGTGGTGGTGGTGGTGGTGTCGGTGGTGTCGGTGGTGTCGGTGGTGTCGGTGGTGTCGGTGGTGTCGGTGGTGTCGGTGGTGTCGGTGGTGTCGGTGGTGTCGGTGGTGTCGGTGGTGTCGGTGGTGTCGGTGGTGTCGGTGGTGTCGGTGGTGTCGGTGGTGTCGGTGGTGTCGGTGGTGTCGTGTGGTGGTGGTGGGGGGGGGGATGAAGGGCACGCGCCGAGCGGAGCGCGCAAGGTGAAGTTCACGGCAGATTCCGCGGAGCAGGTGACGCTCCGCCGGCGGCACAGCTCTTAGCGCGCGGCAGCCACACAATGGGAGGCGTTCATCGAGACTTCATTGCGACAGGCAGTAGCTTCCTGGGAGGATCTACGTTCGTTCCACACAATGCAGCTGAAGTAAATGCAATTGCTCAAGTCAATAAAGTTGTACAGTGTAGTGGATTTATCGGTGTTCTGTAATATTTGCTTGCTTTAACAGTTTTAGTGCTATTCCAGTGATGAGCAATCTCAAACAAATGGAATTTGATTTTGGCGAGGAAAATATTATGAATACGATGCTCAGGTTTAATGAAACAAAAAGCTCACGCGGCCTACGCTGCACGCGCAATAGCATCACAAATAATTAACAATCTGTTACAATCTAAGTCGGAGTCTTTCAAATAATGAAATCAGTTGGTGTCTGATCCAAGGTTTTTTAGATTTTTACTGTTCGTCAGTTTCTTTAAGTAAATTTATACTAATGAAAGTACTCTCTGGCTGAAAAATGAATATTTGATGTTTTCAGTGTAGATTCTGTGGAGCTGTTCAAATGTTTGGAACGGATCCAAACTCCCAATTTACACGGCAAAATGAATCCTCTTTTTGCAGTTGGGTGAAAATGACGGGGGCATTTTTCTTCAGGAGTTCATCTTTTCAGAAATTGTAATCATCATTCTTAACGGCAGATATGACAGGCTATTCCTTCCGAGACATACTCTAGATGAGCAACCCCTACAACTAAATTATTCCAGTTACAGAACTAACTAAATCTGACGCTTCTGTTTTATAATTAGAAGGCAAAGACATTCTGTCATCTCCTTGAACAAACACAGGATACTTTGACCGTCGTAATTCTTTTTTTTTTTTACAATTTGAGTATCCGTTTCGGGAGATTGATGGTGCTTCTGGGGCGAATCATGATCCTCAGATCGTAAGAAACTTGACATCCGCGAAGGCTGCATTTTTTTCGGTTCGCGGCGGACACGACTCGAAGCGTCTTGCGACGAATTGCTAGGCGAGACCTTGGACGGGCAAGACCGAATCTAACATCGTGTTGGAGTCGCTCGAAGTGACGAGAAATTACGAAAACGTGCCGATCCGAATCCGTAATGTCATGGGCAGTTCCCGAGAGGAATTAAATCGTTTTCGGAAGGAAAATGCCACCTATCTAAAATTAAGAATGTTGGTAATTATTAAGTACGATGAATATAAATTCATCAATAAATGAAAGTCATAAATTATGTGCAAAATATTTAAGCATAAATAATTTTTGATCACGATGAAATGGAGAAGTATATAGAGTGTAAAATGAAACATATTCTATACTTATAAGTATACATTTTATGGCAAAGGGTGTTAACCGCGAAGATATTACATACTATTTTAATTGGTACCGTTTCTACTAGAAGGCAAGAATAACGGACTATGACCTCTTTTCTCTCCATGTCATTAAAATGAGTGAGAATGTTAGTTTTTTTCTTTACCCTGAGTATTCGAATTTGTGTTAATGTGACAGGGACCTTGGAATTATAATAAAGAACATACCAGTTTCGCACATGCAACACCAAGGTTATACTCATAACGGAGTAAATGAACTTCTGACTTCTAAAGATTTTATCATTTACTCGCGTAATATAAAATTATTCATTGTAAGAATAACGAACGTGACACTGCAGAAATACACTCTAAAATAAATGATAATTTACTTAAGTAAGAAAATTGTTCACACCATTTCTAGATTGAAAGATTTAAATGAGTGTATATTCTGATAAATTCCAAAACGTCACGTAAATGACCAAAGGGAAGTGCTAGCGCAACCATAGTGAAAATCTTCTATCCGACAATCCAACATATATTTGACATTATTAGAAGAGAAAATTGACAAAAATCTGATATATTGATTCCTAAACGAAAATGACAAAGACTCAGAACAAAGTACACACCTCTCATTTATATTCAATTAGGATTTCTCTTAAAGATCAATTCCTTCCTTTAACATATTTCATGATCATAAAACCAAGAGAACTAACTCTAAGATTCTCATTCTTGCCTTCTGTAAATCCATCAAAATTTTGAATTTATACGTGATGAGCACGCCAACTTGTCAGGAAAAAACACGTAATAAATGCCGTCGCGTACAACACACTCATCCACTCCACTGTTTTCACGGTCACTTCTCTCCGAACGCGGCCTACGAAACTCGTGCACCGCCCGTCAATGTATTCTCAACGTGAGCTGCCCGTGAATCGGCAATTCTCGTACAATCCCCGAGCTTTCTCCGCGCGTGCAATGCAGATTGGCGCCTTGGGTTTCCCGCAGAGGTCTTCCTCGAAAGGGGCGTCAGAGTCGAGGTGGGCGCTAGAACGGAAAGGGTTGACTTAGGGGACGTGACTTCCTCATTGAGGGAAAATAACGTATTCCCCTCTTAAAAATTAGTTATTGATATATTAATCAAACTGTTTTATGTAACGTTCTGGTTTTAGTTAATAAAATAGTATATAGGTTTTTTCGGCTTTTACAACAGTTTTAGACACTGGTACGTTTTTTTATTTTTAAATGGTTTTAAGCGATTTTACTATTTTATTGAAACATCACATTACAATAGTACGAGTTTTGTTATTTTTTTCAACTATTTATTGCCAAAAGGAGGGTCTAAAAATTTGTTCCGTTTCTACAGTAACAAATAGGCATTTTCACGCATAAATTTTGAAGTTCTAAAGAAATAGTTTATTTTCTCTCCGAGGCAATCCATAAAGTAAAATAACATTATAGCTTTGGAGGTACTTGCAAAACGCCCGAGAAACAAAGAACAAGTTCTCAGAGAAACAAATTTAACAATATTATGAAAATGTTTAAAACAACTGAAACCGACATATTTTCATTCTGCAACAGTACTATCTATATATTTAATAAAAAATAACATTTTTGGTCTCTAAAACGGTTTTGAACGATATCAAGTTTATTTTCTGTTGCGGTTGGAGGATCTAGTTTGTTTTCCCCTAGGGCTTCCATCCAGCCAATAGCCGGTTACCCTTTACGTGTCAATGGGGCGCATATTGAACCATAAACTAGACACCAACACACTCGCGGGCTCCTCTGCTCTGAGGTCAGTAGAACGCGAGGCCCTCCGCGACAACACATTCAGAAAAAAACAAGGAACAATGAACCATGCTGAAGGCGGGACTCGAACTCGCGATCTCTCGGATCGAAGCGCTGAGTCGGTGCACGCTCTTAGCCACCTCAACCGTCCAGATCTTAGCCCTCAGACCACCTTTAGATTTAATTTCTTTCAAAACGTTACGCATGATGTATACGGTAATTTACAAAATCCGCATCTGAAAACGCTCCCGCGGCGCGGCGCGGTGTGGCGTCCCTGCGGCAGTGGCTGAAGGCGCGCCGGGCCAAGCCAGAGGATGACTCGCTGCGAGGCGTGGGCGGCGCGCCGCACGTGGGCGCGTGGCTCGGCAACTTAACGACGTAACTAACGCCGCCTCTGTTTGCTCAGCTACGAATCCTACCGTTGCCTTTCCTTTTCATTTGAGAGTCTTTTTTTCTTTGGTGAAAACTAGCTCATTCAAGGGTGTCACGTCTTTTCGTGCAATCCGGATATTTATAATACACGATTCTGGATTATTATAGTCATTACAAAACGTTTTTTTACATGAAATTGTCAAGAGCCTAATTCGAACAATCTACATTCAATACTCGTACGTAATTTCGCAGCGCAGTGCTAGATGACATGAAACCATTAAAATCGCTACACAAATTCATTTACTTGGAAAAATATTTTTTGTTGCTCAATTGTTTCCATACGACCTGTGTGAGTGATAGTTGAGGTGGTTTGCTTCAGAAATAATGGATGAGATGACATATCCAATTTTATTGCGAATCTTATGGTTCTCAGTAAAAAGCGAACTCAAACCGATATTTGCCCAAAGGGTCTGCCACGGCAGTATTTGACTACTCGTTAGTATACAAATTAGATCGTTTAAAATACCGAAGATAAGATTAAATATTAAGAACTTATAAACTGTAAAAACAAAATATTAACAAGTATTTTTTGAATTGAATCACGGCATTTCAAAGAAGAAATTTCAAATCAATAATTTGGGGATGTTTCATCTGTAGGAATATTTGAGCAATATTGATTACGTGTTAATAAAATATCGTTAAAATTATTTTGTGCCATGCTGGATATTACTGAAGGAAAAAAATTCTCGTTTTTCTGAAGCATGCCAAAGGCATTCTTATAGATTGGAAATTAAATAACCCACAAACTACCTCAAAATAATTGATAAATAAGAAGTTTGCAGGATGGATTAACAAATAGCACTAAATTAATAGGAGTTCGTATTCTGCTAAATATATGTACAATTGACTCTACAGTGTACTATTACAATGCACACTCTTTGTATATGTATTTACACAGTTGTCCTCTTGAATTATTTCCATAGCTAGCTTGAAAATTATCTATTTCCTTTTTACAACTTTAAAAACAATTCTCATCTCACCGATAAAGAATAATTTCATAATCGTCCATAACGAACTCAGAAACGAAGCAACGAAAACAAAACTAATGTAACTTGAGAAGTACAATGTTGTACAACACGCATCGTGCCACATTGGCCAAGCAGTAACGGAGTAGCTTCACAGGCTGCATTGCATCCTCGTTACCGCAGACACGCTTCGCGCACGGGAGGTGCAGCCCAGCCATCTCCCGCAACCTGCCTTGCATCCGGCCAGCCAGCGGCCGCACCCGCCGCCCCGCACGCGCGCAGCACGCGCAGCTCGCGGATTCAAATTCTGCGCTCGCAGAAAGTGAAACCGCGCCTGCGCAGGGGCTGCAGGACCCGCGACCCACTGACCTGCGTGGCCGTGGCGGTGGCGGGTGCGGCGGCAGAGACGTTGGCGGCGGCAATGGAGGTAGTGGAGGTGACGGTGGCAGTAGCGGCGGTGATGGCGAAGGTGGCGGTTGTGACGTCGGCAACGGCGATGGCGATGGCGATGGCGATGGCAGTGTCAGTGGCGATGCTAACAACGGAGATGGTGGCGATAATGATGGCTGTAGCAGTACAGTCGCCAGCGACTACAGTACCTGAGGCAACAATGGCTTGGGAGGCGGAGTTGTTGAGTCGGGGCGGCTAAGGAAGTGGGGAGGGCGGACGGCGGCAATGGGTACAATGGTAACGGAGGCAACGGTAGCTGTGTCGTCGGTGGGTCACGAGGTCTCGCGATGTAGCCTTCAACTTCAGTCGCCCCGCGACACGCACGTGTACTCGCAGTGCCACGAGGCTCACCAGGAAAACCTCGTCGTACAGCAAAGAAGCTCCCGTAATGTGCGAAGATTTGTGAGAATTTCAACAAGTCTTTTGAAAGGGACCTCCTAAAATCGTTTTTGTTGGATTAAGAGATGAAAACTACGAATATGTCTGCTACAAAAATGGGAGCAGGTAGCTGCTAATTTTTAATGTCATTACTATTTGTTATTGTACTTAAATTAATCAGTCATGGGCATGATAAGTACGGAAGGAATTGAAAATGCGTTTAAATAAATATTTGTGAAATTCTGTCTTCCTTTTTTTCTGGTCGAGTATATCTTGTTTCGTCAAATTTTGTTTTCTGTTTCATGTGTTCTCTTAATCACGATCTAAATAATATACACATTATCGTTTCGTTTTCCAAACATGGTCTTCTTTCTCTTTTCTGCAGCTTTTTCTTGAATGAGTTTGTGGCGGGGGTAAATATCTACAAACAATTGGTCCAAAATTTGCTACATAGTTCTAAAAGTGATTTAAAAAAATTAGTCTTTGAGAGTACACGTGCGTGTTCCCAGTAGATACAAGTGATCAAATGAAAATTTGAAATGGAATTCAAATTGGTTTTGAGTTTTTAGAATAATAATATGACTACTTTCTCTATAAATATAAATAAACATGTTGCAAGAAGCTGAATTAATTCGTGTTACCGAAATGTAATTGCTTTCCAGCGTATGAGCGTACACCAACAAAGCACACATTGATTTTTGATTAAATATTGATTCTTGAATATTGTTTGCAACTATTAATGGAACTTTTCTTTGTATTCCCAAAACACGATTTACCTTATTGCCTACAAGAAACCTCCGGCCTTGGAGGACTCCGACAAATCCTGGGAGAGTTGTGACGATCAAACTTGCAGGCTTTGGCGGCCGTCTGGTTCTCAACGATGTAAAAAACAAATATATGCACCGTTATGAAACAGATCGATGACGCTCTAACACGGGCCCTTTGGCCCACGAGCTAAGTCTTGAGCGGAGTAATAGTTTTTTAAACAACACTAATTACTTTTATGAATTACAAATTACTATTGACTCTGACGCCGTTGTGTGCTGTTATCTCAAGGCGAAAATTGGGCATTACTCCTGATACTTATTCCACAGAGAATGTAAGTTCTCGATGAAAATGATGGGTTTTGTCTGTTTTGGAGGAAATGAGAGTAATAAAAATATTCTGTTTCAATTCGAGTTCGGGAACTTCCTGTTCCCTTGGGATGTAAGGTGTAAGTTTTTGCATGACTAGTATTTGAAGCCCTTGGACATGGATTATTCAGAATGAATACCACACTCAAAGGCTTCAAAGCGATAAGCTGAATGCACTGAAGAAAACCAAGTGAAAAAATATTTTACTGACATTTTTAATTAAGCGTATTGGGACAAATTTTGCGGGACGTTTCCATTTGTACCTGTTCGTTTGACAAAACAGTATGTAAAAAAAAGCAATGGGAAAACAACTGTAAACCTGAACTTTTACTAAACGTTACGTCAACCAGTGTGGTGCAAACAAGAAAGTAACGAGTATAAAAAAGACAAGAAAAAATAATAAAATAATGATAAATTGTGCGTTTAATGCACCAACTGAACTGTTAACTTTCAAGTGTAATTGTTAGATTATCGTATCATATTGAAACGTGTTTTGAAGTGTCTCTCAAACAGCCTTAAGAATATGGTGCGAAACTGCGACACAAATGCTAGGTTTTACTTTGAGAACGGCCTCTCATTGTTCTTCCTACGCGCCAAAACTCTTACTGTAGAACTCGCAGAGATAATTATCCACGACATAAAGCAAAGTGCATGTGGAGAGAAAGAACATTTACCAACATTATGCAACAGTTCAAGAGTACTAGAGCAGAGTCGACAAATGAAATGGACGAAGATCATATGAGTCGTACGTACGCTGTTAAAATATGTGTAAAATATTGTGTTAAAATATATATTTACGTGTTCGATTCAGTTATGACTTTCGAGAGATAAAAGGGATACATAAACAAATAAAAATTCATTTTTTGAATAGTTAAATAAGTAACAATTAAATAGCCATGTTTGAAATATTTAATGCTTAGAAATTGAAAACTAAGGATATCCAGGAAGATCCTTCACAAAAAAAATATTTGGAGGAAAGGAAATAGTTATATTTCTTATTAAATTAATCTTCTACCTATATTTAACACGGGAAAATATTTACTGATTTACCAAGTTTATGACCAGATGTATGAGTGTGAGAAGCAAGTTCAATAATCGAAGGTTTTGGAGATTATATTGGTAATTCGTTTAACATTTACTTTGCGATAATCTGGAATGAGCGATTTCAATTGCTGAAACAGAAGCCTCCTTTGCTCAAGAGGATGGAATGCAACGAAGGAATACAACTTCTCCGTGAGAATTTGCCGTTTCCGAAATAAAGAAGTGAAATTGTTAACGCGGACGACTTAACATGAGGAAATTACGTGAGATAATAACTGTCTGATGTCATCCGTTTGTCTGCGAACGACTTTCTTACCCATAACTTTCTTTTTTTCTATTATTTTGTTGGACGTTAAGCTGAGTTCTCATTATATTCCCAGGAACGTATAACAAGCTGTGTTCAAACGTAACACTCGCTTTTCTTCAAATCAACATTCATTAGATTTCCTTTTACTGGCTTTGTATTTCAGGCATGTGTCCACCATTTACTGTAATTTTTAATTAATTGCAGAAATATTGTAGAGATTGAATTTTGAAAAGGAATTAAAATTTGGAAAAGTGGTAAATTCTCATTGACTAAATAACGTTCTACTGTTGGAACCAAAACGGTATTTACCAAACGCATCTATCCCAAATTGAAGTCGGATCTACTCTAACATGAACAGAATTAATAATCACCATTTTTTATCAGAAAAACAAAATGCACAAATATGACTATGGCTTCTAGTGGCTGTCATTTGCTGCATATCGGTGCGAAATACGAGATATTTCTCTCACATGAAGCAATATTGGAACAGTTGCATTGCTTTCTGAAAACGAAACAGATTTTTTGCAACTCTTCCCAGATGCTAAATAAGGAAAGAAACATAACTTTTTGACTCCACGTTACTCGTATTATCTCTTCATTCCGCGGCGATCTTTCTCCGCTTTGCCATTCCTTCGATAACTTGAGTTATGCTATTTACCTACTTGCCTGAACTATCTAAAACCAATTACCGATCCGCCTCAGCGCAATTCATCTCGTTTTAAGTAACGATGCCACGGAACAATGAACTTAAGGGATAGGGCAAGAATGGAACGCTTTTTCACGTTCCCTCAAGACTCTTACGAAGCGAAGTCTGCTCTAAATTAATGTCGCGGTGTAGGTAAGAAATGTTACGTCGCCTGAAAAAGTGCGAAACGCATACGCAATTTTCCTTCCAACAGTTCCCGGGGCCCATGAAGCAACGGGGCGGTGTCGCAGAGGTGCGGAGGGTATCGCGGATTCCGTCGTGAGTGCGGGACGCTCAACACTAATTGTAGGGGGCGGGGCAAAATAACGATATCCCTCGTTTCAGTATCCCAGAGGAAAAAAACGAAGTTTGTGTCAATCCGACATTTCGCAGGTTGTGAAACTTCTTTCTTCAGCTTTCTACACGCGGTAGTTTCATGAATATGTTTGTACAGCGTTTGGATTATAATGTTAGGTTTCTGGCAGAAATTCTGACATATCAATTTCGGTTGTGTTAATTACGAGTTATTGGCCCTTCATTAAACTTCAATTTTCAATACATTCCTCCACGGCATTTCCATGTTTCTCTGTTGCATCGTGTACCTTTGCGTTGAATCTTCCAGGAACTTACTTAGGAGAGTGGAATTCCCTTGGCGGCAGAAACACAAAAAGCACCGTCACCGTCACTTGACAGAAATAGATTTAAGGTCTGCATCCATCAGCGCGAAAGAAGAAACATGAAAAAATGACGTATGGAGGGGGATTGAAAACTTTCAGTAATTCCTTGTAAAACTTCCAGCCTTCTTCGCGTCTGAAATTTTAGAACGATCGGCAGTCGGATTTGAATGCCTTGTGTCCATACAATCGCATAACTCCGGCTGCGGTAGCTACGACTAGTTCACGTCTTATTCTAGATATGCAGTGCAGCTCGGCTCGCCGTGGCCCATTCAGATTCTTAAGTAACCTGTTGGTATCATAACATGATAATCTACAAGCATTTCAACAAGAAAATCTAGAACAATTTACACATTTTAAGCTATATGATCTGAATATAAATGATAGGGATCCGAAAACGTTTAACCATACGGATCTGTGACATAATGAAATGGGTTTTGATTCCGAGTTTAAAGACATATTACGCGACGTACAATCAACGCTTTTCCGCCTCCATTCAATCATTTCCCATGGGGCGTACTGCGTTCTCGACTTGTAGGGCGGCGCACTTGCGTGGCGAGAACAAGGGCGAAATGCACGGGCGTTTATCCTGTGGGCGGGTTCTTATTCTTGAATCTAGATATTCAGCTCTCCTCCGATCGCCCTGATCCATTCAGACTCTTTGATGTTGTATTATAGAGCTCTGAACATAATAATCAACAAGAATTTATGCATTTTAAACTACATGGATCTAAACACAAGCGAAAGAGATCCGAATATGTTTAATCAGAGAGATCTGTGCGATGTTGAGAATAAATTTGATTCTGAATATGAAGACTACTCAGAATCAAAAAGAATGACGTACGGTGAACATTTTTCCGCCTGCCTTGGAACGTAGGTACCACAAACAGAACCGGCAGGAGACTGAATGTGATATGACGATGTAATATGCACAGTGTGATCAAAGCTCTGTGTCATGGTTGGGCAAATATTTACACAGAATTGATTTAAAACTTCAGTTGTAACCGAGACCGTACCAACAAGTTCATTATTCCCACGGTGCGTACTGCGCTCTAGACTTGTAGGACGGCGCACGTGCGTGGCGAAAACAGGTGCGAAACGCACGGGCGTTTTTCCCGCGGCCGGGGCGGCTGGCGGAGCGGCGGCGCGGGAGGCTGGCGGGGCACGGGCGGCGGGGCACGGGCGGCGGGGCACGGGCGGCGGGGCACGGGCGGCGGGGCACGGGCGGCGGGGCACGGGCGGCGGGGCACGGGCGGCGGGGCACGGGCGGCGGGGCACGGGCGGCGGGGCACGGGCGGCGGGGCACGGGCGGCGGGGCACGGGCGGCGGGGCACGGGGGCGGGGCACGGGCGGCAGGGCACGGGCGGCAGGGCACGGGCGGCAGGGCACGGGCGGCAGGGCACGGGCGGCAGGGCACGGGCGGCAGGGCACGGGCGGCAGGGCACGGGCGGCAGGGCACGGGCGGCAGGGCACGGGCGGCAGGGCACGGGCGGCCAGGCACGGGCGGCGAGGCACGGGCGGCGGGGCACGGGCGGCGGGGCACGGGCGGCGGGGCACGGGCGGCGGGGCACGGGCGGCGGGGCACGGGCGGCGGGGCACGGGCGGCGGGGCACGGGCGGCGGCACGGGCGGCGGCACGGGCGGCGGCGCGGGCGGCGGCGCGGGCGGCGCAAAGAACGTGGGGGACGAGGTGGCGTGGGAGGCGCGGGGGGGCGTTCCTGGGAGGCGTGAGGCAACGCGGGAGCGGAGGGCGTCGCGGAACCCGCGCCCGGCGCGAGACGTTTCATTAGGTGCGCGCGCGCGAGCGCCAGCGTCGGCCAGGTGACGTAACGCCGTCGCGGGGTGTCACCCGCGACAGCGCCGGCGACGAGGACGGGCGCCGTGAATGACGGCAGCGGCGTCGCGATGCCGTGGGAGCCGCCGCCCCGCCACACACGCGAACGTTAGCTCTTCGCGCCTCACTCCACGCCGTAGCCACGCAAAGCATGGGCGAAAACGCGAGGGTTTGGTAAATTGTTTAATACACATTATGTGATAATGTATAAAATACGAGTTTGTACGAGTATTTAATGCGTTCAATAAAATTTGACTTTTATTTTATTTTTTTCGTTTTAGCAATTTCCATTAATCCATTTTTTTTGGTAATATGCCTTTAATATAATTTCGTAATAGTGAGATGATTTTGTTGAATTCAGACTGCAGTTCAACAAAAATAGATAGAGGCTACGTATGTTTCCTTATTAAAATCATTGATAAATTAAATAAAAATTAGATGTAATATTATTTATAATTGAGGGTGGAAATAAAAAATGAAACAGTTTTCAATTAATATTTCACTTTCATTTTTTTTGGTCGTGCTAAATTTTATTTAACGGCCACTATTTGTTGCTCTTAAAAAATTTTATTCGGAATATAACTTGCAGTTGTGTTTTGTGCCACAATTTATACACAAATGTTTAAATATCTAAATCTTGAAAATCATTATGCTTACGTGAATGTAAACAAAATCCTGCCTCATTTTAGCTAATCTAATCAACCCTTCCCGTTTATATAGTAAACTCCTTCCCTTTCACCCACTAAAATGAAATGCGAATCTTAACTACTTTTCTTCCGGTAACTGACATTAATAATTGTTGATTTTATTACTAGACTTTTTGTGTACTTTTAGAGTTTTGATTAAACCGTGACAATCAAAATGCTTAAATTACTGGCAGTCAGTGGCCCAATGATTGCGTACATGCGTAAATATATAAACGCCAAGAAAATATATCTTTTAATAATTAAATTTGTTTCAAAGAATTAGTTGCCCCGACCGGGACTCGGACCCGGGCCTTCTGGTTTAATCCCAGCTACTCCCAGTCGCGGAAACCAATTCTTTGAAGAAATTTAATTATTAAAATGAATTGCTACTCAGTAACATGGTCACAATTTGTATTCCTTTGCGATTGCGGAATATATTCTCCGAGCGTAATTGCGTCCAACAAGGTGACGGGATGGTGACAATCAAATAAAAAAATATATCTTTTGTTAGCCGCATCTAATAGTGTATTTAGGCCCATCGTGTGCGCCACCATCATCGCCACCGCGGCTGCCCGGTGTGTGTGACGTCGCCGTCGTCCTCGCCGCCGCACGCGCCCCTGCCCGCGTTCGCACGCCACCCAGGAAGCTCTCTGGGCCAGGCCGTTTTCACTCCCGCGCCGAGATGGCTGGCGACGATACGACGCCTCGTAAGAACCGGAAATCGCACGCAGAATCTTCGGATTTTTATTATTTCTCTCGACGGCTGCACAAACAATTGTGTAGCAATGCTCCGAGGTCGCAAAGACCACCAGTGAAGCGGATGAGAATTCGATGAAAGAGTGACAAGACAGCACGTCTGGCCTTCGAGGGTTAGCTTGTTATTCGCTTCTCGTGACAAGAACGTTTCGAGACGCAAGGAATTTACCAATAAGGTAAAACCGTAGAAAGAGTAATCTCATATTATTGTTCTGCGATCTTTCTTAGAAGAGAAAACTCAGACTTCAAGTTGTAAAAATCTTGTGTCTCGTAGTTTCTTAAGTTAATTCTACAAGCACGACTTCTTATTCGTATTCCAGCATTTTACCAGTCTGGGAAAACCAACAACTTGAATACATTTTATTTCTTCACTAGTTTCCAATGTTAATAAGAAGTTGTGATATTATCAGTTTGGCTTGTTCTCTAACTTGTTGGAGTCTTCGATTCCGTGTGAATTGGCACGAACATCGTAGTGATGAATCTCTGAGCTGAACAACAGAAATAAATCTCTGTTAAAAGAAACGAACAATATCCAAGCATATTAAATCCCAATCATTCAGGAACATTAATAATGGAAATCATTCATGGAAATAGGACTTTGAAGAATGAAGAATTTTACAGAGTGTAAGATTGTTTCGCGTATGTTTTGTGAGTTACATCGGGGAGAGTCTTGCTTTTTGCTTGCCTCACAGCAAGAGTCCATGATGTCTCGGCGAATAGAGAGTTTACGCACAAGGTGGAACTCGGCAGCGTGAACAGTTAACAAGCGATTCGGTGAACATTTAATATTTCATGTGCTAATTGCATTTTGAAAGTCGTTTTCCTTCGAAGACTTTACAATAGCCTACGTTGTTCCGAATAATGATAGCAGAGTTCATTGCTAGTGGTTAATTCCCAGTATCGCGTAGCCTAGTGGTTTGTACTGCGAATTTCGTTTCGTATTTCCTTCATAAAGTGACTGGTTTACCGCCACTAGCAGATGCTTCCATTACAAGATGATACCACTTTCACTGTTGTAACGTTTGTCATACTCGGCACAGGATTCGAAAAATCACGTGAAATATCGTTTTCCGACATTTCAATATTGTAATACAGCATATGGACTCCAAGTTAATATTTAGGGAATATGCATTGCGTCATACTGCGAGGAAACTGTTTACTTCAAGAACGTAACTTAGAGATGTTAATTTCAATCGAATTGAACCCTAATAAATCACAAACTAGAGAACGTACGACAAATGGTAAAACAAACAAAAAATTAGAAAAAATACAGAAAATCTTTTTGCCAGCACACAAACGTCTGAAGCGGTTTGGAAAAGGCGACCTTCAACTTCATTGCATCACACCCCCGTGCCCTGAAGAACCGGAGAGGAAACCATCTCCACCTTATCGGCGAGGTAGGCGGATGTTGCGGGCCCCACCCACCTAGTCCAAACCGCCCTCTTCTACCGACGTCAAGCAAGCAGATGTCCCAGTGAGTCGAAAAGTCACCGAAGACTTGCAGAATACACCCGATGAGTCATTTTGGGTGTAAAACATACACCTACGTATTCTTCACAATGAGAAAGTTACGAAATATCTTACATCGTGTTGCTGAGGAACACTTTGATACTGAAGTTGGTCACTGTACTTTGATACTGAAGTTGGTTCTAAGTTAGACTTACGAAACTTCAATGGCGTAAATACATTTAATGACAATGCATTATTATCTAGGATTTAGGATGTCGTGAATGTATATCAAATACTATATATTACTCATATTTTGGTTAAAAAACAAAAATAATTTGATATTTTTGACAAGGGTTTATGAAACTGAAGGCAAGCTATTTCGGTGACAATACACGGCTATTTGATTTTGAGGCTGAACACCACGCAGCTGCCATATAAATGATGAAAAACAAAATTTGATAAAACTTTTGAAAATCCCTTACCGTCGCTACTCTTCAAAGGCAAACAAATTATATATGATTCTTTGGGATCCTCACGCAAATTAGAAAAATAAAACCATTATTAAAATCGTTTTGTATACCAGCATTATAAACGACTTTTTCTGTTACAAGAAATCGTTCATAAAAGGACATTTTACGGCACAAATGATGATGTATTAGATTTTAATGTACGAATGATTGCGTCATCACACATTAAACCAATAGCAACGAGAGAATCGTGGGAAGGTAGCAGGGGAACGTAACAGCCGACCACCGTTTTCTCGCAAAGAAGTAAAATACCCGAGACGTCACCAGAACGTTGTTTCGCAAAACTAAGTTTGATTCCCTAATATATTCATAATGCTGTTATACAAAAAAGAAAAGAAATAGCGTATGCAACTCATTTATAATGTTGCTTTATTGCATTCGTAAAAATTTGAAAATCGCTCCTAACGTCGCTTATTTTCTAAACAAGAACTCCTACAATAAACCTTAACATTACAAACTAATTGCGTAAACTATTATAAACTTTTGAACAATTAATGTTTCGCTATTTTCCTTAGCTGTCTTTGGGCCCATCCCAAGCGGAGCAGGGGCGGGCGTGGGGGCGGGGGCGGGGGCGGGGAAGGGGCGGCGGCCCCGACGCCAAGGACCCCGCCCGGGGGACCTCGTGCCGCGCCGCCGTTGGCTAACGCGGCGCGTGAAGCAAGCGGCTTATCATGCGCGCCGCGCGACAACGCACCGCCGGCCCGCCAGCCACGCCGCGCCCCGCCCCCTCCGCCCCGCCCCGCCCCACCCATCCCCCATCATGCCATGCCGTGCACATCCGCACGCGACGGGATGTCGCCGGTCTCGCGACCCACATCGGAAGAACCGCCGCCGCCGCCGCCGCCGCCGCTGCTGCTGCTGGGGATGCAGGCGATCCGAAATTCCTACGTTGAAATCTATTCACGTTCTCGCAGCACGCGTCGTGGGTATATTGGCTCGCCAATTCTCGGTAACTGGGTAACGGACGAGCGGTATATAGGACAGGGTGAGTCTTTTGAGGACGGAGCATCCTCGGGGTGTCTTGTCAGGTTTGTGGCATGTAAAATAATTCTGCTAAATGCCTGGCAGTATAAAACCTTCTGATAATTTCCTTCTATAAGCAGACCTAAATGGCTGAGGTGGCTAAGAGCGTGACTCAGCGCTTCGTTCTGAAGGGTCGCGGGTTCGAGTCCCGCCTTGAGCATGGTTGTTTGTCCCTGTCTCTCATGTGTATGTTGTCGTGGAGGGCCTTGCGCTCTGCTGACCCCAGATCAGAGGTGTTTGTGTCAAATGTATGGTCAAATATGCGTCTTATCCGACTATCGGTTGGATAAAAGTCCTTGACAGAAAGAAAGTCTCAATCGTTTGGGTAGTGTAGTGACGTCTCCCTCGTGCAAACTTGAAATTAAAAAAATAGCTGATTGTTGTGCGATACGCTTGATGCTCAAAATTGAAAATGCCCCAAAACACAAGTATGTCGGGGTGAATAAAGGACAAGTATTTAATGCCTGGACATACAAACAACACACCATATTCCTTAAACCAATAAATAATTCTTTACCGTTTGGGCTCTGAGGCACGTAAGCTCCTTGAATGCATTGAGTAATTTTCGAATTTGTTTTGCAGCATTTATACCAGAGCGCACGTCTGTGTCGCATAAGGAGGCCATGCTCCATCACGCTAATACAGTGGCGTTATGTACACTTTAGTTCCATTGATTCACTAATTGGCGATTTTCGTCGTTATACGATTTTTTTCAACAGGTGTTTCATAGCATTGTTTATGAATATCTACTTGTAACTACCAGCTTTTGGACACAATAAAATATAATTTGTCGCCAGCTGCTGTACAATAACGAAGCTTTTTAAGCAAAATTGGAATAACACGATATTATCACTTGTATTATGCACAAAACACTGCTGTGATATTTCAACTCCGAAATGTCTCACACTGAATTAGTACCGACCAAGCGATTGCTGATAGTGAATAGTAAGGCGAAAGGGTTAAAATATCATAAGGACGAAATTTTGAGAAGAGGGATATTGAGTCTCGGGATAAATCCTCTTGGTCAAATGGCAATATCCGTTTTGCTGTTGAAATCGGTTTACGTCTTCACAACAGTGGCATATCGGCTTGTCAACCTGAGAATCTTGATTGCACGTTTACGCGGGTCAGTCGGCTGGTAATGCAAGACGCGACTCAAGGGGAGATTCTGGTTGAAGATGCTAAAAAAATTGACAATGTCCGTTTTGCCTTTGTTGAAGTCTGTGTACTCGACATGCATCTTCAGAACATACAGTGCGAGTATGGTAGGTATAGTGGCAACAACAAGGAATTAAAGACGAGTGACAAATTTACGTGAGTCCGCTGTGTCTACAGTGTGTCGACAGAACAGACGTACTTAAGGAACTGATTTTGTAGAGTTGCTTTTGCTGAAGTATCCTGTTTCCGCCAGGAGGTAATGTCAGCTTCTACTTCGTGTTCATGTTCTCACAATTTGCAGTGAAAACTTTGTTGGTATTGTAACTACCTCTGAACATGCCAACCGGATTAGTAAGAACGTACAGTGGTTTATTTACGAGTTGTTGTGTGGCTTTGCCGGTAGAGAAAACGTGCCCTAACGGGAAAATTTTGATGACTTTCCTAGTTAAGTTGACGTGTTAATTGCTTAATTGTGCAATTAGTAGAGGTAAGCAGTAATGAGATTTTATGAGCACGAGGCCTTTAGTTGAAAATACAACGCAATGCCATTGTGATTTTTCCTCCTTCCTGATTTGAAATGAGTTTCATTGCAATAATTTGCTATTGCTATAATTGCTATAAATGGAAGTAGTATAAGTGATTTTACTTTTTTGGCTTCTGAACAAAGAGCAGTCCTTTTTATTAATTTTATGTTTTGTCAAATGTTCCTAGTAATCACAGGTTAATGATCTACGTTTCTGTCATTGTATAATTAAGCTTTCATGATACTGTACAAAGAACTACGAAATTCATCGTGTTTATGGAAAGAATAATCAAGGACTTCCGAGAAGGTAATATTAAATGAAGTGCAATTGAAAATCTGAAGTTGTGATGAAATGACATTACCCGTTTTGAAGTTATTAAATGACTCAAGACAACATGGAGAGCTTGGAAAAGTATGACCTCCTAATCGACAATGCAA
Organism: Gryllus longicercus; assembly: GCA_038098605.1. Taxonomy (NCBI): domain Eukaryota; kingdom Metazoa; phylum Arthropoda; class Insecta; order Orthoptera; family Gryllidae; genus Gryllus; species Gryllus longicercus. The sequence continues at coordinate 2,656,617 of JAZDUA010000059.1, read as the reverse complement.
ATAATTGCGGCACATACAAAACATCATTATCAAATTGTTTTGTTCGCAGATACTTAGGTTTTCTTTGCGGGTAAACTGCTCAAGTGAAACGTTATTTTGTCTGCAGCTCTGATCGAATAAGCAAGATTGCACATTTCACTGCACATAGATTATATTGTATTGAAACCAAAACGAATTATATAAAAAAAGTTTTTTAAACAAATTTGCACACGCCCGTAACTTGGAAGTAACGCTAACCATTTACTAAAACACGTAAAACCACCATTAAAATGAATTATTGTTTAAAAGCAAGGATTTGATTTACAGACGTTGACCCCTGATGCGTGACCGCTATCGGGTCTTCCAACGTGCGCGCAAACACAAACTCGTGGAGATCTCTCCGCGCAGACGCAAGAACAAGTGAGAAACTATGCGAACAGCTGAAGTGCCATTCGCTGGGGAAAATAAGCTTCTCACAAAGAGGAGAGATCAACAATGGTGAACGTGCCTTTCCACTCCCACTGCAGTCTTAATTTTAGTGCTAAGGAGAATCGGAAACTTTCAGCCGTGTTCGACAGGTGTTTTTTCTTTGAATGAATTCCTGATGAATTTTCGACATCAGGTGTCGAAATATGGAGTGTAGTTATAATATATCATTTTTAGGAATGAGAAATTGCCACGACACCGATCAAACAATTCTTTAAAAAATATATCGAAACTATTACATTTGATTAACCAATGTGTTTATCACGTAATGCAGGAAAAATAAATACGAAATAACAACGTTATTTATTGTTTTTGCTTCAACGAACACCAGTGTCCTTAATATTAATAATTATGTGAGACTCAATTGACTAAAAGAATATATGATCATATTACTTAAATTTTTTCGAGAAGGAAAACAAAACAAACGAAAACAAAAAAGAAGGTAATTCATGTTCCAACATGATACATATTACAATCCATCTGTTGTAATCCATCTGTTACTGTCAAAACTGATTCTAGGCTCTTCTGTTATCATGAGAATATCTGCCACAAAATTATTGTTACTGCAAGACTATTGTTCTACAACGAGAGTTTTCGCTATTGTTCATCAGCTTTTTCTTAAAATAATTTTCACAATATATAATTAAATAAACTGTAATAAATGTGTTTAAAAAACATTAAATAGCCTGTTTTCTGAACCTTTTCTTGGTACAAAAGAAATTTCAGCAATTAAAGTTTTGAAGAAAAATTACGTAGCCAAGACAAATTGTGAAATTTGATGACAGTGTGAAAACAAGAACATGAAACCGCGATGTGAAACCCGGAATGCCAGCCATTACTGCGCCAAGCACACAAACGAAACGAGAAATATTTCACAACATCTTTCTTATATTTCGCTGCGATACAAAAAGCACTTTGAAACCTTGTAATATATATACTTCTTCAAATAAATTGAACAAAGTTAAAACCTGCAGTGATTAATAACCTTGTTTTAGTGAATTCATATGATTCAAAATTTCGTAATAAACAGAGAAGATAATTTTCAAAATTTGATAAATAATATTTTATTTTATATCGAATCTTTATAATAATATCTTCTGTGATATGCAATTATATTCAATATTTTTTTCATTTTTGTGTACTTTAGCTTGATATTCTTTAAGTTTTATTAAATAAAAGGAATAATCAATAAATTGTATGAAAGGCGGAAACATTTTTTGGAAACTTAGTTTGAGTCGTGCGGCAGAATCGTTTACTACCGGATTTGTTTAGAGTGGGAATTGTTCATCATCTTCAACTTTGTAGTTGGATTAGGTGTGATTCGTGAACGTTTGTGATTCGCGTTGCGGTTTTGAATTCCATGGTTTTCTGGTGAGTTTATCTTAGGTCTCTTGCAAATGTGAAGTTACTGAACCTCACTTATGCAGCCAAGACTTCCTCCATTCTGAGTGTTTTTTTCTTCGTACCTGCTAAAGCCTTCATCACATCATGCTTGTAGTAACAACCATTACTTATTTATAAAAGTATTAATGAAACTCAGAACGCATGTACACAAATATGGCGAATGTATTAAAACGGCGCTATTCGGCAATTCGTTTGTGTACTTCCAGAGCCCCTGGTGCCCTGGTGGTCTCGTGTTAACTTGTACAGAAAACGTGGAAATCGTGTAAACACGCCTTTTGTCCCATTATACTTCTAGTTTGGGACCTTGTCTTTTATGTACAGTTTCCTAATGATAATCTGTACGAAAACTTTACCGTGTAAAAAGGCCTTAATAGACATGTGTTAATTTTTCATTATTTTTGAAAATTTATTTTCTCTGGAAATGTTTTCTAAGTAAAGGAGAGAAATTAAGCATTAAATAATATTATTTCAATATTAACAACACAAGGATGAAGGTTAGTAGACTGCCGACTGTGGGAATAGTTCCACAAAATTATTATTCAAATTGTATTTGTAAATTAAATTACCTATTGAAATATTGCTGTTAAACAGGAAGAATAGTTTACTTGTGATACACGAGTAGTAAACAGTCTAATTTTTATTTTATATTAATTGAAGCTCGGAAATCACAATGTTATATTCAGGGCAGTGGAAGCTGATTCTGTATTTTGTCTTCTTGGTTGCATTCACAGATTTATCCGAACACGAGAGCGTCGTTTCACTTTTAGCACTAGTGCTAAAAATGGAACTTTTAGCACGCTATAATCCTCTGAAAGAACCGCTTTTATTAGTGGCTGTCTAAAATGATTTTTGTGGAAAAGGAGGCGTGCGTTAACGCCCAGAGTCCTTACTTTAGAACGCTCATTTCTGGTCAATTGAAATTTGCTTCTTCGATTTTTCTTCTACCTGTCTAAAATAATTGTTTATTACTTTCTCGCTACGAAGTAGAGAGAACGTTATGTAATGCTGCGCGACAAAACGGCGAATATTTGACAGAAAACTCTCATTACTGGGCCCTGATAACGAAAAAGTGGAAAAATCCAGTTGCTAAATTTAGAGAAAAAAAACACTCGTTAACATGTGGTGTAGCCAGAAACCATGTTTTGCGGGGCCTTGATACCGAAAAATCTCATGACTGCAAAACGCTGTCTGTCTGTCCGCCCGTCAGTAATCAACCCTAGCGGCTAAACCGTTCAGCCGATTTTTTTCAAAATCGATATTTTCCAATCGATTTTACGTATGTCGTATTCCCTTCAATTTGAAACCGATAATTTAATTTTGGAAGGTACTTTACATGATGCCCCTGGAACATTTTCAAAATAAATAATAATAATAATAATAATAATAATAATAATAATAATAATAATAATAATAATAATAATAATAATAATAATAATAATAATAATAATAATAATAATAATAATAATAATAATAATAATAGCCGATCAGATGGCCGAGATCGCTAAGGCAGTAGTGCCGGAGTGGTTTCGGACCAGAAGATCGCGGGTTCGAGTCCCGCCTCGGGCATGGGCGTATTTGTGTTTGTGTATGTCTGTATGTGTTGTCCTTTCACCCCCATTATCATCATTTCATCTTCCATTCCCCCAGGGCTAACAACCGTGGGGGATAAAAATCGGATCCAGCTAAAAAATGCTGGTCCCCCCAAAAAAGTTGTTGCAAGCACCTGCCACCGCGATAATAAATAAAAACTGAGCCACGGTAAATGCAGGATGCTTGCATGCGTGGTCCTAGTCGGCCGATTAACAATAATAATAATAATAATAATAATAATAATAATAATAATAATAATAATAATAATAATAATAATAATAATGGATCGAATTTGATTCAATTTTCTTGTTGGATAGTGACAAGGACGTTAAGAACGGTGCAGGGCTCATGTTCGTTCAAAACCCAGATTTTTTTTAACAAGAAGGAGACGTACGTAAAAAGGATGAGCTCGCCAGAGTCCGCCCGCGTCGCCCCTCGCGTCGTGTCGTGCGCGGTTTCCCCTCTCGAGTGGGCGCTGTCGCAAGAGAGAGGTCCTCGCGGCGCTGCGCGGCGCGGCGTGGCGTGGCGATCCCCCTGCCTCCTGCGCGGCTCACGCGCCCGCTCACCCGCGCAGCTTTCACGCGCCTTCGCCCCCTCCCCCCCCCCGCCCGCTCACCCGCTCACCCATCCGCCTCGCCCCGGCCCGCCCCGCCCCGCGCTGCTACTGAACTAGCGCAACTTTCTGCGCGCGCGAGCTGCTACTGGGTCGTTCGAGGCGATGGGGACCTTGTGAGGATGAAGACGTTTCCGGAAGATGCAGCCATTAGTGTAGAGGCCACCGGGCGCGCTTTTCACCTCCGGTCGTCGGGGGTTCACATCCCGGACGATCCGTAATGGAATTTACGGCGGACAAAGCGGTTTCGCGAAAGGTTTTCTCGGTGTTCGCCCGTTTTTACGGTCTCTCGTTCCAGCAGTGTTCCGAAGTCATTCACTCCATCATCACATGCATTGCCTAAGATTTAACTCTTTCTGTCTAAGCTTTTGTCATTCTTGGCATACGTCTCGCGGCTGAGGTACAGAGAATGCTGCTAAAAAAATCATATTTGTTCCTGGAGAAGGCAATCCCGAGACGATATTTAAAGGCATCATAATGCACAGGTCAGTCTACTCGTATAACTAATCAATATTTATTGCGTAATATTTTACAGCTTCATCCAATGGGTGAAATCTTATTATATATGAATAAACACGCTACTAAAATTCACTGAAAAATACTGCGGCTATAAATATATCCAGAGAATTTTTCTTTTGACATTTATTGCTGAGTTCTGAGATTTCTTCAAAAAGAGGTCCAGATTGTGGGTCACGACGAGGAACAGCTGCAGGGAAGGTCGTAGAAGCAAAGAAAGCAAAAGATTACAACAACGGGTAGAATCTGGGTCAATGAGTGGTAGAATCTTGGTGAGTATAGCTGGTAGATGTGAATGATGACACGAAATTTGATTGAAAAGAAATGAAATGTCGTTGAAATCGTACATTGTAAAGTGGTCCAAGGAGACAAATATTGATTCAGGCGACATTGAAGGAGGGACCATGGGCATCAATGAATTGAAAGTAAGATTTAAATTAAATAGCTACTACTACCATGAATTCAATTTTAAAAACTTTATAGTGTTTGAAATGCCCATCTTAAATATTTTCTTAAGCCGCCCTTGACAGGTGCCGAGAATGACGTAGTTAATTTGCAGGGAACAGGAAGGTGTGGACAGAGGTTCTACCGGTAGCGGTTGCGGTAGTAGAAGCGAGGGAGTGGGGGCGGTGGTGGCGGCGGAGAATGTAGAGATGGTGAGGATACGTTGGCGGCGGCGGTACGGATACGTTGGCGTCCGCAAATCTCACGAAGCGAAATGCCAGAGTTGACCTTGACGCAATTAATGCTTCTCCAGAAAACCCATTATGCGCTATTTACTAACTTCGTGCGCTAGATTTACAACAAATGTATGAATATCATTGGAGGAATCGTGATTTACGTGATGTTCTATATACACAAAAGGATTCGAAGTGAATTATTTCTTAATACCTTTTGTTTCTGAGAAACGTTATTTAAAACGCAGATGAACGTGATATTTTTGAATTCAAAAGATGACATTATTTTTCTTTTAGAGGATAAGGTGGCCTCAGTCAAGAAATTTATTACGAGGAACCTTAGGAGATTTTTTCTCTCAACGTTAAGGTCACTCATAGATACGCTTGACATAGAGAAAAAAAGAAAGATTTAAGCTAAATTGCATAGGTCAAGATGATCATATGAAATATATATTCGACTTTTCATTCCTCTCCTCAATGTTTTCTACGCATAGTTGTCCAGTTTTACTAAGTATAGCAAACCTGGAAATCATGTTCGATCAAATCTCTTACTAATATAATCCAAATTCATTTATTTTTCAATTCAAGGTTTGAAGGCGATAATTTGTAAAAGACAATGCGTTATAGAACGTACTGCTCTAATTATATTTTATAATGTTAATACATACAACGGTTATCATTACGTTTCAGAAACGAATACGTTTTTTCGATATTTTGAGAAACAGTTTCCAACTTCAGTATTTTAATAAAATTCAGCATTCCCTCATCGATTTATGAGTGTTAAAATAGTGCATTCTTAAATTTGAAAAATGGTAGCCACGAGTGTGTTTGCTGAAAATTTGATAATTAGAAACGTTCTCTCCCTGAAAATAGAAACAATTCACATCGGGAACTGAGGTATACTTTTCGCTCAACCCTTATCGTGCCACCAAATGAAGGAATCGACTTACTATCACGAGAATGTGGAGAACGATGGTGCTACTGACGAAATAACTACATTTCCAACGAATATCTCACAGAGCTCGAGCAAACGTGCACTGATAGCGAAGTATGTTTGCCCAGAACCAAAGAAAGGCGCAATTCAGCATTTGTTCAATGGATCAAGGGAATGCACGTCTTTGAGAATATCTGGGGTGTATTGGTTTAAAATTTCTTAGCAGTTAGTGTTGGTGGTTGAAGAAGGATTTCTGTTATGGATTTACTTATAATTTTTGAAATTGATGCTCCAGATTATATAACAGTACCCCTCACCTAACTCACCATGTGCTAAGAAATATTGGAAAATCGGATGTTTATGATGGTACGATTCCTCTGATTCAGTGATTCAAATGAATCGATTCATTTGAATCAATGAACTGATTGTTTCAGTTCGTTTTATTCAAGATAGACATCTAGTTTTGTAATGAAAGCAATTTTATAACCAACGGATTTTGACACCAAGTGGTACATGACATATCCCTCTGCTGTCGTATTTGTGAGGGCCTTCCGGCTCTCGCGACCCGGAGCGCGTCTCCGCTGCCTCTCCTTTTAAAAATCTCCCTCACGTTTCAGCGAATTTCACGAGAGAGAATGAATCACAAAAGGAAACGAAGGAACCGTGTCCCCCTGGAGCCACCTTAAACTTCTTATCAACCGAAGTATTAATCGGACGTTAGGGCAAGCTGTGCGCCTGGCTCTGCTTCGCTCAGCCTTCGGCTCGCTGCGGTGACGCGTGTGCCTAGCAGCCTGGGATCGGCCCGCCATCCGCGACCTCCACCCGCCGCCACCGCCGCCGCCGCCGCCGCCGCCCGGCGGGAAATCCGACCTTCGCCCACGCACCGGCTGCCGATGGCCCGCACCTGACGCACGTGACGAGCCTCCAGCAACGAGCCCTGTCTGCAATTGCCTTCGCCAGAGAGATGGATGTGGGTGGCAGAAATGTCATCGGAAAGGACCGCGTGCTTTTTTTTTTCTTTTCTTTTTTTCCTTTTCCGAACGCATGTTGGCAACATGCGGAGACCACGTTTCTACTAAAATGCTAATAGGAAACCTTCAAACCTTGCGTTTGGTAAACATCGAGTGTGATGCTTTAGAACTTCCTATAATTCTTGCAGGTATGGGTAAACGTACGTGACTCTTGGTTTATTTTTAGATGAGATATACTGAGTATAGATCGGTATGCGTATTCGAATCAGAAACGTAACAAAAATATAAAATAAATAAAATTGAAATAATGAATAATGTATTTAAAAGATAAACAATGGTAAACGAATAAATAAGTAAAATCGTATTCTAAAATGAACAAATTGTATTGTAAAAATTAAAATAGAGTATTACTAGAGTAAAAAGTAAAATAGAAAATAAAAATAAAGTAAAAAAGAGAGACTCGTTTCCATAACGTGATACGTACATTTGTTTTTATGAGAACTTTAAATTCATAGACTTACCAAACAAATTAATGTAATGGGAAACACAAGTGATGTACAAAATGACTGTTGCCAACCTTAGAAAGCACGAAGGAAACGTTTCAACATTATTTCAAAGCAATCATTTCAAATTAAAAAAAAAGACAATCCTTTATGTTTCTAGTTTTGTTCATGAAGTAAAAAAAATACTGCAACCGAAATACAGGTACATCGAAAAGAACAACCTTGAAAGTACTCAAGTAGAACGGATGTGGTATTTTTAGAAAGGGAAATTCGTCTTCCAGATCACTTTGCATCATCCCTTATCCCAAGCGGCTGGGCGTCGTCGCACACGACATCGCAATTAAGGACCGTGTCGTCCACAGGCGCTGAAACAGCGCAGGTGGGGGCGGGGGTCCCCGTTAGCATGTGCACTTCCGGCGCCGGCCACTTCCGCGCACTCCGTCGCAGGCGTCTCTTTCGCGTGCCGGCCGCCTCGCTTCCGGTGCGCGGAGGCGCTTCGAGAGCGAAAGGACAACCGCCCTCCCGCCCCTCCCACCCTTCCGCTCCTGCTTCCGAGCAGGCTCGCCGGGACAGTGGGCGCCGCACAGTGGGTACGAACCCACTCCCAAAAACGGTCAAAATTTCAGTAAGTAAATAACAAAAGCATAATATTTTTGAAACAATAATACATCGCTGAATTATACGGAGGGATCATAAACAGCGTATGTTGTATTGAAGAATTACAATAAACAATGATTGATTAGTGATTCTGGGCGCGTCGACTACTAAGGTCATTAGTCCCGTAGATAAAAAAAAAGAGCAGTAGTATGTAATGACAGCGCAAATATCATTAGGGATCCAGAAAAAAACCCAGAGAAATCATATTATACGGTGACAGAATGGGCCAAAAGATTAATCCCTGATGATGGTAATAGTTTTGGGATATGAAAATGTAATTATGTAATTATTCGTGTACGTTCCAACTATTTTTACTACAAAACTATTTAATATTGTCCTGTCATTTTGTAGGACACAATTAAGCTCTTGCGCTGCAATCGAAATTCGTCTATGACCAGAATTTCGAGGATTCGTCCCACTGTGCGGCGAAATGGCTTTGGTCGAAAGTCTCAGCTCTGACCACGCAGCTCCCGGTGCCTAACCGACCAAACTCGTTTGTCGACTGGGGAAAAAGCTCGCACACACACTCAAAGAAGCGCGTCGGCACGCGCACACACACACACACACACACATTTACTCAGATAGTTAAGTAACCTACGGGCCGAGTGACCTAGATGGTGGACCTGCGACCGACAGATGGAGCAACCTGCTATCTGCGAGGTAATCTCGAAGACATTGTGATTGATCAAATTTCGCTCGCGTTTGGCAACGTTTCAAAGGTTAGCGGTGTAAATTGGTTATGTATGCTGTACGTTTCGCGGAAATGAAAGAGCAAGTGACAGCCACCGAATCAAGTTCATCGCCTAATAGCGAAACTGAAAACATTGAGCATTCGGTGTATACTATATTTATTCACTCTGTATTTCCTCTTCGAAGCCCGTCGTTCAAATAAAAACACGTTTTGGTAAATTATTCAGAACTTTTTTCAACAACGATATAAGATTTGAAAATTATTTCAGGTTAGAGAATGTTGATTCTAGAGTAAGTCTTACAATTTTTTCAAATTTTTTAAAATTGATTGTACACTACATTTCTTCGCAAAAATTCGAAAATTTATTTGGAAATGAAACATATTAAAAACCGCGCAAATTCACAAAAAAATTGATTCTGAATGAAAATCAAATTCAAGTGAAACTTTCAAAAGCACTCACGAACATTCCCGTTCGAAACCACTGTTTTCCGAAAACTCCTATCAGCACGCCTTCCACCGAACAGAATTGCGCAAGCTTCAACCACACAGTCACATCCAACACATGGTCACTGGTTCACATCCAGTTGCGTTCGCATCCACGTCTCCACCGAAGCGGCGCGCGCCGTGCGATCAGCTGACGCGTCGCGAGAAGAATCAACGAAGCATCGGCAGATGAGTAGCACTGTACTTACTTGGATTGATTGATCGACAACACACGCACTCGTCCTCTGCCGCACAGTCGACTCGCGCCTCCTTCAGCCGCAGTGCACCGCCACAAGCACCGGACAAGTGAGCGAGCAGCCCCACGCGGTCTAAGGTTTTAACGGAGCCGCGGCGGCGGTGGTGGGAGGAGAAAGCCTCGCTGGCTTTTTAGCGACGCGCGGCCGCGCGGGGGAAGCCAGGGCTGCGGCGGCGCGGGCAGGGGCGGGGGCGGGGCGGGGCGGGGGGCGAGCAGGGGAGAGGAGCACCGCCACCGTCGGCCGCGTGGCTCTCACATGTCTTCCCCCGTCATCATCCCATCATCACGGTAGTCATTACGCTTCTGACTCGGTAGTAGTGCAACAGGTGTTTGTGAAGAAATGTATCACGTTTTGAACTTAAAATTATGTCGGACTGTCATAATAAGTTGATATTAAAATTAGATTAAATAACTCTAATAAAAATTGCATAACAAAATTAGATGAAATAAGTTATAACTTATTTCATGAAAATATTCTGTGGGATAATTGCGATTGGATTTAAAGCTATGTAACGATTCCTTCAATTAATTCGGTATGCAGTGACAGGAACAAGAGAAAAGGTTTCAGTGCATCTTCCGGTAGTCTATTTTGAAAAAACCACGTAACCGTTTTATTTTCTGACATCTCCAAAAGATACTTTCGTCAAATAAAAAGCCTGCTTGACAGGTTTATTACAAATAAAACAAGAATCGAAGGTGCTACTTTTAGAGCGGTATTTTGAGTGTCCGCTTCCTCTAACTTTCTTTTTGTAGATAATCATTTTTCCTTTCGATTTCTAGAGTGAATATACTGTTACGTTCTCTGCAAAAGCCAAAAATGTGATGTAATGTGCCGGAACTTTTTCTATATTTTTAATTAACTGATATAATAGTAACCTATCATACTGGAACTGATTAGCAGCAAATATTGGTGTGTATATCGGTAATGGATAATCTGAAGTGTGGTCCAAACAATGCTAATATCATGGAGTAATCATACAACCACTGCAAACAATTATTTCATGATGTGATAATTTGCAAATTTGCATTAAAAACGCACTGTCAATCTTGAAACAATTGTGTGTAAATTCAACATTTGAATTAATATGTCATATTCTTCGTTCCTTGAAATTGGAAATATGATTATATAATTTAAGGAAATTAATATACTGTTGTTTAACTAATCTTAAATGGATAATAAATGAGAAATTATGGGAGCCTTTTTAAAAAATCATTCAAAATTAATTAAAAGCCAAACTGAAATGTAAAGCAAGATAATTTTGTTCAAGGTATTTAATTTCTTTAATTTGTTACATTTTACAAGAAACGAATTTTAATATAGAAAATTGAAATACTGGTTAAAATGCACACTGATTATTTCTTGACACATTTAGAGGAATAAAGGCAATATGATTTATTTTTGTCACCGAAAGTTCTTCCATTATTGAAGTGAACATAAAAGAACTTAAAATATGAAGATAGATGTTGTGATATTGATTTTTCATTAACTCAAAGTAATTTTCAGATGCTGTTATTTTTGTGGGAAAACTATATTCTCCAGAAAATTTTTTTTCGAAAGAATTTTTTATCAACCATTAGTGAGAATGGCAGCGATTTTTGCACGATATGTAAAAAATTTAAATGTATAATCGATGCCTCGATAACTTCTGTCTCAATTAGTATTTCAATAGAGGTATTAGTTCCTCCATCAACCCAGACATTTCTTGAAATCATCTTGTATTTACTCCATTGGTGTAAATCGGTATTAAACTTAAGGTTACGAGATGAAACCACTCTTCCTCCCACAAACAAATAAATGAAACAAGTTTAATTTTAATTAATACGACTTGAGAGAATACACACATCTAAAGACTGCTTTTATCTCTTTGGCTGTGTACTTCATGACGAGTACTTGTGCAACTGATGTTTTTATTTCTTTACAGCCTTTCTCGCAGTTCGTTCCGAGGGGAGTTTCCCTGATGAGCCCAGGCGACATCTGGGCGACTGCAGCGACTGCTTGGCGACGGGCAGAATTCGGCGCATCGGGGGCGGGGGCGGTGAGACGAGGGGGCGGAGCGGGCGATGCAGCCGTGGCGAATGGGGGAGGCAGGCGATGCGACGCCGCGCCGCAAGAACAGCCGTGCTACCCGGAGACAGATGGGGCTCTCGGAAGAACTAGTTTCTTCGGCCGAGGGCTGGGTGCTCGCGAGGGGCTCATGGCCAGCCCCGAAGCCGACGGATTCTGCGCCAGGTTTCAAGCGAGGAGCTTAACCGAGATTTTGGTTGTTTAGCCAGAAGTCTTGACAAAAAACAACACACATCGTCAGACCTATATACACATTGCCAAGCACTTTGACTTGTCAGTGCTTAAAAGATCACGATAGGTATGCGCAAAGGGAAGGGGGCAGGGGGTCGTGGCTCCCCTGAAAATTTCGAAATGCCCTGCGTAATAAAAATTTTATTTCTGTAAATACGATAAATTCATAATTTTAACATTTGTAAGCAAATACATGGCATTTGGGAAGAGGCTCTCCAAACCATGTGGCAATTCTGCAACTGGTTGGGAATTATATCAATGGTATTTATATTAACTGTAAAATTAAAGTTGTAATTACATTATTTTTGAATTGTGTTTTATTTATTTCCTAGCAAAATATGCCATTTGTAAATGAAAAAAAATATTTTACGGGCAAGGGGGTCCAGAGAGGTCCAGATAGGAAGTTGGCCTCCCTGTCGGCCGGTCCAGAGAGGTCCCTTTTAGGCTGTGTGCGCCTATGCCATCGTATTTGAGCGCACCCCGAAGGTGTCCACAGACGTTCTGTTTTGATCGTCCGCTTTTGCCACGTCTGGTGTTCTCACCTGAGCAACCATTTGATTGTGCCTCTCTCTCACCCGTCACATCTCTTGCTAGCTTTCGTTTGGGCGGGGGTAGCTTTTGTCTGGGCTTGGAGCGAACCGTTCTCGGAACAGATGTACATGCACGTATCTTCTTGAAGATACGGGCAACCACGAACACATAATTCACAGAATTAACTCATGAGCCGACGTTCGTGACAGTTTGACCCGCGCGGTTCTTGCCATAGACGCTCGTGTTTGCCAGGAAGGATAGAAAGGAATGGACAAAAATCACATATCCTACCGTGTTAAAATTCAAAGAAAGATCAAGCTAATATGACGTCCAGTGAAAGATGTCATCCACAATTTTGGGACTTGATAGTACAGTGCACCACGATCTTCTCTGATCAATACTCTTTCCATTTTTTAAAGGAATTTCATTTTCTCATCACGTGCCAGGGTAATAGGCGATATATTTTATTGACCCTTCACAGAAATACATGCGTACCCAAACATAAAATGAACTATAATTCAAAAGTGTTTAAGCGTGGCTTATGATATTTCACTAATCCTCTCATGAGTGCAATAAGATTATCGTTCAACCTAGCAAGAATAAACCCGACTCCTGTACAAAACATGCCAAGTATAGAAACAATGGCGAATCTTTGAATATCTTATATTGTTGGTCTCCGCCGCATTTGATTTGCAAGTAAACTTTTACTGCCTATGCCACTCCCAAGTCGAATAAGATTTTCTTCGGTCACAAAAAACCGTCGATTGATACAAGATATCTGCAGCCTAGAAAAAAAAACTAACGAAGTCCACTCGGATGAAAGTCACTTTACGTCTTTCTTACAATCAGGCAATTCTTTACTTTGTGCTGGTAAAGAATTATATAATTTTATCTAAAAATTTACAAGATATAACATCACTTCTTGAAGAAATATTCTGATAAATGACAGTATTTTTACAGTATATTTATAATACTAGAATAGTCGTAAATTATTTCAAAAGAGTCGATAAGAAGTTTTCGTCGATATTGAATTATTATTTATTAATATTTGGCTTCACTGTAAGAGTTATGACAATGATTCGTTTAGTATTACTGAATAATTATACAATGTTTAAAGCGTGTTCTCTAAAGTTTTACATTCGGGCAAAATCTAGTTATTCATATTTATACATTTATCTCGCTCATTTCTGAGATACATTTTCCTGTCTGCACAGATTGATATTACATGAGGAAAAAAATCGGTTTGTAAGTGCGTGAAAAAAATAAAAATACAGGATCTAGTTTTAAATCAGAAGAATGACTGACCGGTGCTACTTGGTTTTACATTTTCAGTAGAACTAGTCAATTATACCCGGATTGTTGGCCAATCTCATCTCGCTATTCTTCAATTAATTTCCCTCTCACCGATAAGACCGGAATATCTTGAATGTTATGGCTTTCCTTCACAATTTAAACGCGCATTTTTTAAATGCTGTTGCTTCACAGACTCCTTTTACGCAATTTGTACGCCTCGTTCAACAGCACCTAATCAAATAAACACCTAAATCAGTGTTTGGTTTACGACGTTCTGAATGTGAATTTTTTAACCCATATTAAAGGCTTGCATTGTTGTATTTCATTGCAAGGAGAAATGTCAACGGCATTACGAAGATTACGTGTTTTTATAATCTATTATTAGATATCTAGATCAAACAACCACGTTACTGCTGTTTATTGAGACACAATAAGAAAACTACTAGCTGTTTTACTCGTCGATTTGTTTAATTCTGTGCATTCAAGGTAGCGAAAATAAGAGTTATTGGAAATCTTTCCTTTCCATCTATTAAATGTAAGATATGTTACTCAAAGCTTTATCAAAAAATATTCAATCCTATTAATAAGTCTTTATAATCACCTCAAAGATGGAACGATTTTTATTGGCCAAATGTGAAAAATGAAACTTGTTTGGCTATTGCGTGTCTAATACGTGAATATTTTCTCTTTTGTGCTGTATCCAAAGTATTTCCAACATGATTTCGATTGTTTTAAAAATGTATCAAACAGCTTAACACGTAATTCAAAATAAAATAAAAAGGGAGAAAATGAAATGGCAAATAGTAGGCATTTGAATATTATAGAACTAATCGTTGAACGTCACTAATATATTTTTGTGTCTTTGACTCCGCATCCGTTTGTTACTTCTTTTTTCTATTACAGAGGTAAAATACATAATTACATATAAAAGTAATGGAGGTTGAAAGTTGCACGTTTTGATTGCTTATTATATTTTTTTATTAACTTTCGTGTTGACTTGCGTGACGAAAGTGGCAAGAAGTAAGAACGTTCAAACAAATTGGGTCAAATAAGTATATTTATCTTTGTAAAAGGAATGACATCTTTTGTAAATCTATCACCACAGTAAGAAGAATTTAGAATTATGGTGGAATTATATTCGTGGTTATAATGATTATTCTGCTCGTGAAATTAACATCAATAGTGTTTAACTATACTTTTAAAGGGCCCAAACAGGGCGGTGTATCTCAAAAAATTTAACGCTTTTTCTTACCGTTCCTTCCTAATTGCGAATAACATGATACAACTCTTAGGAGGCGGTTTGTATCGATTGCTATGTCGACGTGCAATAAAGAGCATACGTACTATAACATAACATTTTTTATTTTAACGTGCTTTCCAGTTATTTTCAATTGCAGGCCCTTGCTGGAACTCTGTGGAATAGTCCTATTAAATACCACCCATGCTTTAAACAGACAAGTAACTTAGCTAAACCGCCTCGTCCCTTCGCGAGACGGGGATTTATCGAAAGTTTCTGAAGCATTCGCGGTATTACCTATGACAAGTTTGAGTGTATGTACGACCATCGGAGATGAATTTCAGGTCAAGTTAGACGTATTGCAATTGTGATTAAGCTGCACGTTTACATAACGGAAACGAGACTTTTAGGAGAAACTTCGCGCTTTTCGCGGTATTGCAAAGTGTGATTTCTCACATTTTCACATTACGTGAGCCACGTCCATCGTCAATACGTTTCGTCGTGTTCGATCACCCCGGCACGCGCTTGGAAATCGAATCCCATTTCCACTCGTGCGAAATACTTCCGCTGCCAGGGCTGCCCTTGCTCCGCCCGGGGCAAGGCCCACCGATGCATCTGCGGTGCACAGCGGAAGACTCCGGCGTTTCTCTCCGGGGGGTAATAGGGGTACCGAGAGGAAGGGACACCCTCCAACAGCCACGTGCAGCACGGGGAGGGGAAGGGGAAGGGATGGGAAGGAAGTCGTTGGCGGGGGTGGAGCCGGCCCCAGCGACTTCCGAACAATAACTCCCGGCTCACCCAGGCACAACAAATCTACTGCGGAAGAGGCAACGTGTCCCCTGTTGAAACCCGACCTGACGAGCGCTCGTTCGATTACGTCTCGGCTCGAGAAGAAAGAGCGCAGGATACAAAGCGAAACCTGGCAATTTCGCGATTAGGAGGAAACTATTTTATGAGCTTCATTTTTATGGAGGTTCATCGTGCCGGTTCGGCGGATGGGTTGGTTTCGTAACGGACACTCATGGAGTTCGTCCAAAACAGGGCGGGCCACATGTTCCAATTATTTAGGGGAGATTGATACCTTCATTAGTGCATCAACACACGAATCCGATGATCTGTTATTTAGGTCGATGGAGCGAAATCGTTCCTTATAAGGAGACGTTCCTTATAAGGAGCAGAAGCTAAACATTTGGGTCAGTCTCCTCGCGATTTTCGCGGTCTGAAGACGGTTTCGGCAAACGGGCAACGTGTTTGGGCAAACAAATATATTCACTTCATAAGGGGATAAGGGGATAAATATATTCACTCCATAAGGGATAAAGTTTCATTTTGGGACCTACAGTTACCACACCAGGTATTATTACTTATTTTACGCATTCATTTACGCCCAGTTTCCAAACATTAAACTCTTATATACGATAAAATTGTAACAATCCTGGATTGAGAATCTGCTCAAGCAACAAAATGTGAGATATTTAAGGGAGGCGTGAGATAAATTAACAGGGCCTCATCGTAAGGTCCGTATCAAAAAAACGAACGAGGTTGTTTCCTCATTGTGTTTTTAACGAAAAAAATTTTTTGCAATAAACGATTCAGTATATAAATTATGAAAAATAGGACTTTAACGTTTTATAATTATTATGTACATTTATCGACAGAGATAAAGACGCGAAAACATTTTTCCATTAAACAATCTGCGAACCACATACCGAAACTTTTGTATGTAAATGAATCTGTGATGTTCAGAATAATTATTGTTATTTGTATTGTTGAATAACTAATTATTGATATTTGTAGTTTTTAATATTGATTTTAATGAATGTATTTACTACAACTTTGAATAGATAAGAAAATAAAGAATTAAACATTTTCCTGATATGAAATAATAAGTTCAGTCGCTCTCTTGAGATAGACTGATAATAGCTTTCATGTCTCATCAGCTTCAGGTCTCATCAACTTCGTCGTGTTACTTGCGTTGTTTAGAATACAATAGAATAGAAAGTACCTCAACTGGTTGTTAAAGCTGTTATTCACTTTATTCCTCTCAAACGTGCTATCAACTTTTCTAAATTACATGTAATTCCTTGAATTCCTCGGGGGCAATCTGAAAAATCATACAGCAAACCATCTTCTTTCCGTTTTTCAACAATACAAATATAAATTACCTGGATTCCCACCAAGTCAGCAAATCTCTTGTTTAAATCAGATAATATTCTATATTTCTAGAGGGGTATTGTTATGATCGCGGGAAGACCATAAGAGAACTCCTGAAAGCATCTTGCGAATGTCAGAAAATAGTAAAAAGTCGTTGTGGTGAACAAGGATTTAGGAAATTCAATATGTGGAAGTTTTCTTGAGCTCCGATAACCAATTCCTGTCTCTTTTACTGTGCGTTAGTTGGACCTTTACCAATATTGAACACTTATTATTCATTATTTATGAAGATTGCTTAAGCTCGAACTCATTTTCTATGGTTTCTGACAACTCTGGCAACTGAGTACAAGTATCTCCGAAAAATGTGAAAAGAAGAATAAATAAATGTTTTTTACGGAACCAGAAACGGCATCATGTCCCGTATTGAACACGAAAACCTTTTTTCAAGGGCTAAGACAATTAGTTTCCGAGTTACATACAATTGCGACGTGTGCTGCAGCGTAACCCTAGATGTGCACAGTCTCAAAGAGAGGGGGGATTACATCCCTGGATATCTTAATCCATTAAGCATTTTTATTCTTATATGGTATTTTACCCTACATTTCGAAATAATTTTTGAACTTTTGAAATCTGTTATTGGACTATTGTAAGATGAATCGAAGGACTTCTAAGTATTTTTGCGGAGTAGCTTCGAACATATTCAATATTATTTTGCCGTTTTTACCCATTTGGATTTTTTAAAAGGAGTTTTGGACATTTCTACGGAGAATGCAGGATAATTTAACCAAATTTCGAGGGTAGATTGGAAAGTTTGTTCACATTTTGCTTCAAATACGTCTGTTTCAAAATAGGTATACAATATATGATATTGATTTTTTAGAGTGATTGATATATTTGAAAAATTCGTAAATTTTCCATTCTACATTTGCATGAAATATAATTTTATTTCATAAAGAGTATAAGATTACACGTACCGAATGTAACAAGTCCCTTTGTTTCTGGAGGGACTGACATTAACTTGTTTACTCTAAACAAGTGTCCAGATTTTTCAAGTAACATCTTTTCTAAATAAAATTTGAATACTCTACTATATAAAATCCACTGGTGTTTGTGACCATTGCAACACCAAGAAGGAGACATACTATTACAATGAAATTTATTCCACAGACTAGGAATATCATAATATACCAAAGATTAGAATTACAGAACTGTACCTGCATTTTAAACATGGATATTTAGAACGGAGTGAAGCTGCACGCGCTGCCATCAGAGTCTCTTGACGTCAGGCATGAATTTAAGGTGAATCTAGATATTCGCTGGGGAACTCACTGCCACGCGGTTGCTATGACTAACCACAAAGCATCGACAGTGGCTGCAGGAGGACCAACAAGTTGCCGACCGATCATATCCCAGACATGTGCGATGGGTGACATGTGAGGCAAACGTACAGGCCATTCAAACAGTAGTACCCATCGTTCTTCGTAGAAAGCTTACACGTTCCTCGCCACATGCGGTCGGGAATTGTCCTACTGAAATATGGCGGTTGCTTGCAGGAGGGACAGTATCTCAGGCTCTAAATTCTCCCTGATGTAGTAGCTGTTGCTGTTCAGATTGTCCTCAATGCGTGTGTACAATGTATGAGGCGAAATCACACATTGTAGCCAAAGGCGCCCCAAACCCTCAAACATCATGTTTGTCCGCTATGGCGCGGAACAGTGCAGGCTGGCAGATTTGCAATCAAGACGGTAGCGTCGAACACGTACGCGGCCGTCGCTGTAGGAAAATTTGCAGAGGGACTTGTCCGAAAACACTACAATTTGCCACTCACCACACCAGAGCACGTTTCCGTGGTTAATGTAATGCTGTCTGAGACGATGGTGGCTTCTGGTCAACTGATTCCGACGCAGTGGTAAGCATGCCACAAGTAAGGCCTCAACAGATGGCTTCGTACCGTCCACGCAGACACGACCACACCCGTTGCAGTGCTCCAAAGTCGAGCCAATACTGTGGACGTCGCCTTTCTGTTGGTTCCAAGATGACGGTCACATCGCGCTGTGGTCACATTACGTGGTCCAGTACCCGCTCGTCCCTCCTCTAGCCACTGGTTCCTCACACGCCTCACTGTCATAGCAGCGCGCCTCGCTCGAGACGCAATGACTCGGTACGACAAATCCGCTTCTCGGAGGACTATTTTGCTCCGTTCGAACTCGCTCTGATGCTGATATAGCGCCTTTTGGCGTCGACGAGGCCACCGGCACTTGCTTGCACGTTTCCACGTTGTTTTACGGTCCTACGCCGTCTGGGGGTGTTGTAACACTGACTTGACCTGTCACACAAAGGAGTGCGCTGATAGACCAACATGCACGCCATCTCAATGCAAATTTAATCACTTCTTATGGATACAGAGTTCTTCATAGCCACCGATTTTTAAGTGATTTCAACCAGTCCTTCTAGGTGTTTCAATTTTCACAAACACCAGTAGACATTCGAAAGTACTATTATTTTGCAAATGTTTGCAAATATGAACGATTTTTACAAAAAGTTATAAAAGTTATAAAAACGTTTAAAAAAAATAATTAATGAAAAAAAGCAATTCAATACGTTAATTACAACAGTACAACATATAAGTAAAACGCCGACATTTTTCAAATTTAATATTCCAAGTCAATAATACTTCAAGATATTGGTACGGTAACGATATATATAGAGAGAGTATGACCTTGTGCCATCATCATTGTAAATTTTAAAATGTGGATATTCGATATTTTTATCAGGGGCTTGAAATATTAAATTTCCCCCCAGATTTTATTGACATTTTTACAGAAATAAAATGTTTTATTACCTAAGAACTATGTGCGCCTTTAAAAAATGTTCAGGGGTGGGCACAGCTGCGCACCTGGCTAAGAGCTTAACGATTGTGCGTGTTCCATGGGGGCCAGTTGTTCTCCTTACATACGAATCTGCCAAATTCTAAACGCTGGTCTTCAATCTGTTTGATGACCCTCAAACCACCCGTAACACACTTACAGGGTTTTTCTTGATTTTCATAAATGGTACACCAACAACATTCTTTAGCGTACTAAACAGAGGATGAAGATGCATTATGAATAAAAAATGTATCATCGAGCGTTGTTGGTAACATTAAACAAGAAATGTGTTTTGATTTTTGATATCTTCTGATCAAAGTCAGAGTTATGATCGAAACTTTGACGAGTTTCAACAGTTAAAATTGCCATATCGAAAAAGCCGACTTTTATGTATAAAGGTTAATGTTAAAGAACCCTGTATATCTGAAGCGAGATACGCCCGCCCCCACACGGGGTGCGTGCTCCCGCACACAAAAAATGTTTTGTTTTTTGATGTCAATTGATGAAAATTCGGATCAAGAGCGAAACGTTGGCGAGTTTTAACAATTAAATTAAATATTTCCATACCGGAAGTGCCGTTTTTCATTTAAGAAGTGCATCGGAAGCGAGATCTGCCCGCTCCTGGAACGCTCAGGCAGGCAGGCGCGGGCGTTTGAGGAAGTAGCAGCAGCGCGGCGGCCAGCGGCCAGGCGGGGTGCGTGCTCCCGCGGCGGCACCCGCGCCTCATGCGCGCCAGGCGGTGGCGAGCGCGGGCGGCGGCCGAGGGGGCGGGGCGGGGCGCGAGGGCGCCGAGCCGCCACCTCCGCGCAGGCCTGCGGCCCGCCTCCCGCGACGGCGGGCGCGCGGGGCGGAGCGAGGCGGGGCCGCGGGGGCGGGGCGGCGTCCGCGAGCTCCGCCCGCAGCCACGCGCCCCGCCCCCTCGCGCCCCGCGCGCAGCCGCCCGCGTCACGTGACGGGCGGCGGGGGAGGAGCCGGGGGCGGCGTAAGTGACGACCCGGCCGACGCGCCGCCCGCCCCCTCCGCCCTCCCCCTCCGCCAGCGACGCCGAGAAGGGGTGCGCGGCGAGCACAGTCGTTTAAAATAGGTTAGGGACCGGTACGCAGAGGGGGAGCAGACCCATTCATTTGTGCTTCAGCCTTTTATCTTTGGACGACATTGCATGTGTTGTGCTCCAACAGCCGAATCAACCAACAGTCAGATGGAATAACATTACCACCATACGGCACACTTTTTACGGCACAAAATTTAAATATTTAAGCCATGGATTACACGACTGCAACCCACGCTTAGTGTATCAACAAATTTACTTACAGTACTTTTTATTCGTCATAAGCGAGGCACATTTCGTTTGTGAATGCTACTTCACATTTGGTATATAATGTTTAAACGAAAAAAGAAAAAAACATAATTGGAAATTCGTTTTAGGAAGCCTATAAAAAATCCCTATCTAAGGATCTCCGCTATATAATCACCATGAGAGTGTTTCCATCTGAACATTAGCTTTCTGATGTAGAACGTAAAGATACAAGACGGAAACACAAAAGTACTCCATTAATCATCCGACAAATTCAACCCGCAATTACCGTAGAGGTCATTACCGTGTTTGATCGAATGTACTAGAATCGTATGAGTGTATACCAACACCAAAAAAACCCTTGATTCCCAGAAGTCTTTTGTGTAGACACGGAAGAAGGGAGTGCAACAACCTTTGCATAGTCAATATTGTTTCCGTGATCACCGCCAGGTATAGAGAGATTACTATAAGAAGGGACCCCTTTTGACAGCTAATGCTTGGCCATTGTTGGCAACAACACTGCAGGTTATGTCCAAGCTAAAATTTTGTCAGTGGGTCCCATTACAATTTGCAGTTGCCCATCATTTGCAGTTGGCCCCGTCACTAGCTCTTACGATGGCATCGCCCGGCACGACATTCATTTGTTTCCCGACCTGTGAGAGCGGACCCTTCTTAGAGTAACTCCTCCATACCGCCGCGTGGCGGCGCGCAGAAGGGTGCGCGCCAGCCGCGTGTATTGATCGCGCCCGCCGCACCCACCTGGGCTTCCCGCCGCGTCGGTCGATGCGCCCCTCTGGCTCATTCGTCGGAAGGATGGCGGGCGGCGCACGCTCGCTTGTGGGGCGGCGCAGAGGTCTGCGGTTGGGGTGTTCCACTTCCGCTTTGCGGGTGAAATGGATTGCTTTGTTTCGGCGCGCGTGCATTCGGTGCGCGTGCATTCAGCGTGAGTGCATTCGTTGGGAATAAAGGTCCAATGAGCTGTGCAAGAAGAATTAACGTAGAATGAATCATAAATGTCTTCGAAAACACTTGACGCAAGAAGAATAATGGAATCGGAATGAAAATGTGAAGAAACCAGAATATTTTTACAACTTTTTTACTATCATTATTACTATTATTTATATTATTATTTATATTATTATTTATATTATTATTTATATTATTATTTATATTATTATTTATATTATTATTTATATTATTATTTATATTATTATTATTATTATTATTATTATTATTATAATTATTATTACGCATTACGCAGTTTTTTAGCATGTATTTGGCAAAAGCATATGCTATTTGCTTAGGAAATCTCTTTGTATTCGTACATACAACGGAGTTTTTAAGATACCATATTCTTTTATTTTTTTAAATTCTAGATTAAAGGTTAAACGCAAATTATTGACTGTCAGTGTGAATCTGGATGTGTTTCTCAGCGCTTTCGGTGATTCGAATTTCCTTCATTTTAATTAGGATTTTTTTATTGGCTTTCAACAATAAAGGCAAGGGATTTATAATAAAAGTTATATTGCAAGTTTGCAGAAAATTTAAAAGGTATTTTTAGTTTTCTTCCCTTTCATTCTTTCTTTTGTACCACTAATCATTCGCTTATTTTTCTGGAATTATCTAACCTTGGACGAAATGGAGGTAAGCTAAAATTCATCTGCCTACTCTGTATCAATAAATAGTAAATTAATAAATGATTTAATTAAAAATGAATACAATACCGTTTCTGTTTGAGTCCCACAGTTCAAATTGTCGTATCGACATCAAGTTTTGTCAGGCATAAAAGAAAATGTACTGAAGACGATTCCCAGTGCAGCTTAAGAAAATGTTCAGACCCTAAAAATGTTCCGAGATTGAGACCATTTATAATTTCTCTTCGCTTGCTTGCATGTGTCACTACAATATATATATATATATATATATATATATATATATATATATATATATATATATATATATATACATACACGTTTCTCACAGTGAAGTTTCCCACTAACTTTCATCTTTTTATCTCTTCCTCGTAATATGTCTGTTAAATGTCTTATGAAAAGAAAATAATGACCACCTTTTTGGATGAATAAATCTACTCTGCATTTTATTTACCGTCATAATCATCGCCAGAGACATCGACTCATTAAAGATCATTAGTCTCGAATTATTATGTCACTGATGTATAGGTTGCACTGTACTAGAAGTTTCGTTACCTATTACATCAATTCATTACTGGCTGTCATTCATTCACTCAATGTTTTTTTCTCAGGTACTGAGATGTCGGATGAATAACTCCACTCGTAAATATCAGATGATCAGATACGTCGTCAAATTTTATCTGCACCCTGGTTTACATGTTACCAAATCTTATTCATTTAATGAGCCATCCCATCGACAACATTTACTTGAATTTCATTTAAAGATACAATCGCGTGTTGCTAATGTTCTAATTACGATTTGATAATTCAAATAGATAATTGTTTTGAGAACCGTTACGTATGAACAAATATACTAGTTATTATTTTATAACTAATGAGATAACTTTTTTGAATTGAAAGAATTCGATTCGAGTACATTGATCGATAAAAATAAGGAAAATTGTCAACAACCCGAGGTCCTATTTTTCGAGTCCTATTTAGAGGTTGACTATTTTGCAATCGTGTGATGCACAGCTATTACCGCTCATCTTGAAATGCAAACCAGAACACTAGAACATTGCCATAAACATACCATTATTAGAGACAAACAGACGTATGTTGAAATTGATACTACCACTTAAAACTTCTCTAACCAATTCATTATTCCTTTGATAATCAAACCACTACACCAGAAAGTTATATACTACCTCTTCAACATATCAAGTCCTGGGACTTCCCACAAACTCATTCAACATTGAAGTTCATAGTCAATAGTAACTCGATCTGTGAACACTGCCGATCGGACTACGCAATACATTTATAATGAATTCGTCGGTCGGGTAGCCGTCACAATCGGAAGGAATGTTTGACCATTGTCCTCGAAACAAATGACTCGCTCGCTGCACCGCGCCGCTGCGTCGTCGGGGAAAACGCGATCTAAACCGTCGGCGTTCCTCGGCGAGTGTACGACTGCCCGATTAGGGGAAACCGAGCGTCGTTACAATGGCGTGGGCGGGGCGGGGCGGGGCGGGGCGGGGCGGAATACTCGTCGGATGAGTGACCGTTCTGACGTGATTCACGTGCGCCATTGTCTGCGCGACGAGTTGCGTCACGCGGACGAGGACGAGGACGACGCGCAAGTGGCGGGTTCCGGTTACGAATCTGCGGATCTGAAGGAACCCTCACCGCCGCGCAGTTCGCCTCGGACATCGCTCACGTTCTCGTGTCTTTCGTTTTCGTTTCGAGTTGTGTCACTTTCCTGGCAGGACGGAGCCGAGTGTTAGGACTTTCAGTTACCTTGGCCT
The DNA here is from genome assembly GCA_038098605.1 of Gryllus longicercus. NCBI lineage: Eukaryota > Metazoa > Arthropoda > Insecta > Orthoptera > Gryllidae > Gryllus > Gryllus longicercus. Next base: position 2,631,749 of record JAZDUA010000059.1, on the reverse strand, counting down.
TCCGCGCAGCAATTAAGCTAATTTGTTCTGAGTTTTGATAGAGATCGAAGTGCGAAGAAAACGGTCATGCTTTGCGAGGAACTAGAAACCTGTCTGGCTCTCTTTTTGTGTGCCCTTTTGAAACAAACTCTCGACGATTTTGTACCAGCTGGATCAGTGGACATAAATTACATATTTCAGAAAGTGTTTTGTGACAAGGTGAATGTTGATTATTTGTTGAGTCTCATCTTCATTAATGGAACTAGTAGTGATCCGTACGGAATGAAGTATTTTCATGGCGTTCTAAGATTTGACCAGATGGTACCAAAATTTGCCTGATAGGTCCTATATTTTTTGCTGTTAATGTAAATGCGGAACTTTCTAAAGAACATGTTGCCAGTCCGAATGCAGTGGGGCCGTAGCGATCTCGAACCGAAGGATCAGGGGTTCGGGTCTCGCCTCGGGCATGGTTGTATTTGTGTTCGTCCTTTCTCTCCCTATTATCACCATGTTATGTCATCTTCGTAGTTACCATACCCTTAAATTCAATAGTGGTCGCTAACGACCTAGATGCTTATGCGACCTTAAATACAAAAAAAGAACATGTTAATTCTTATTTAAACATTTCGTAAACAATGCTCTTTCTATTTCAGAAAATAACTTTAATTTGAATGCAGTGACTGACGTTTAGAACCCGTTAGAATAAATGCTGGCATACTTTATTCTTCATTGTAATACAGACGAATTTTTTGCATCTAAATATCTTTTAGAGGCTTGTAATGTGAAGTCTAAAACACTTTTGTTCTGCAATAATGAACAATTGTTGCAATATTCACACGGAAGCTTCATGCCAACTATGTAATATGTTTCTCTTACTTGCGCTTATCATGAACACTGAAAAAAATATTTGTATAACCATTTTTCCAACCTTCACGGAAACATTGAATGAGTTGTGGTCTGGTAGCAATGTTTTGAACAAATCAGAACATCTCATGGGAAACTCACACACATGCGTGCGAATGGGAAATGTCTGTGGCAACGTCAGTGGTCTCTACACGCAATACGTTGGAAAAAGTACCTGAATAAAGTGAAGAAGTAATGAAAGCAAAAATGAATTTTATAAACGAATTTTACGTTCTGAAAAACACTAAATTACTAAACGCGAGGCAAATATTTCTTTGAAACAAACAATGAGAAAGTAAATTCCCCCCCAAATCACACAAGTTAAGCTTAAGTTTAAAAAACATAAACAGGCTTTATGGTCTTGTCGCCGTTAAAGATTTGGGATATACTTGCAATACACACAGTTCTTGAATATTGGCGACTTCGTTATTTACTTCATTACTGGCAACATGTGGTTCGCATTTTTTGAGACTTCATTGAGGCTCAATGGTACGGAAGAACACAGCATAACAAGAATAACGTAGACCAATTTTAACAATGAACATTCTCCATACATTTTAAAAGCTGTATTCGTTACATAAACTTAATATTTACTCACCTTCCTTGTAATCCTTTTTAATTGAAAATACGTGATGTCCGCGATAGAGCTGTCGATCTCACGATTATGCCCAACGTCTTTCTCCGCTGGCGACGAACTTTGGCCGGAAATCCGCTTAGGATAGAGTCAGAGTGGACAAGATTTTAGCAGAAGGAAAGTTGGGACGCCAACGGCTGGCTGATTCCGCAGGACGGTAGTGGTCACCCTTCATCAAGCATCCATCAGAAAATTATTAGAAATAGGTATCTTTATTGGAAGATGAAATATTAAATCAGCTTCCCGAGAGCTACACTGAGATAAGAGAAATATGTTTGAAATCTGCGCCGTCGTGACCCTGGTGCGAGAGGTGCATTGAACCAGGGCGGCAAAAAATTAGAATACTTACTTAAAACTTTGAATGAAACAAAAACAAAATTTCTAATATATACAATATATCAAAGAGCAATACATTCCTGCGAGTTAGTAACCTACGTAGAAGTATAACCATACATTCAAAAAGTCATATTTTACCGACCACATTAAATAAATAGAACAATTTATTGGGCTGTATTGTCAAGACGGGTTTCTTGAAAATTGATATTCCCTCATCGTCCACTCGACGTCCTGCGAGTTTGAAACGGATATGTCAATTTATTGCAGTACTTTACGTAAAGACTCGACGATTTCGAAATTTCCTTAAAAACGGTTTCAATTTTTTATGAAACATTGTCCTTGGATAGCGAACTCCTAATAGAACGGTGCAGATCTCATTTTCGTTGACGATCCTAATTTTTTGAGAATTGCCGAAGTTTGACATTTTTACGACTTACTACAACTACAATATGAAGACAGACATTTTTCTTAATAAAATCTTGCTGAAAAGAAGATCTTGAAATATGCCCAAGTACAATTTTTAGAAAATGTGAGTAACTTTCACGTAATTTTGCATGAAATATAAGCAATATTAAACAATTATTTTCTCAAAAACGACTCCATTTTCCCCTCGTAAAAGAACATTTAAAAATGGTCTTGGCCCTATGGTGCACATTGCAAAATAAAACTCTTTGAATTTTCGAAAATTGCAAAAAGTATCACTGCAAGTGCACAATATTGATAGTACAAGACTTTAGTCTTAAATTAAATTAGTTCTAAAAACTAGATATTTAAGGAAGATCATAAACTTTTCTTTAAAAAAAGAGTAGTTTTCATGCAATTTTTGATTGAATTTATTGCAATTAAAAAAAATCTCAAAAACTGTTTTAATTTTATTATTTCTAAGATAGAGAAAAGAACTTAAAAATGGTTCAAATCTCATATCATTAAACTTGCTGAATTTTCGAAATTAAAAAATATACTGTTGCGTTTTCGTCGATGCATTGTCCCTGAAACCTTGTTGGGCGTTGCGCGCATGGCATGGAGTAATCCTCCGTTATTATTTTTATCAAGACCTGTCACGTCGCAAACAATCCTGACGGCCAGGGGCTCCAAGCCGTTAGATCAAGTGATTCCTAGACGTCACTCAATCAGGAACTCGGAAGTCTCGAATTCGCTAAACCTCCATGACTTCACAGAGCGTAATTAAGGATTTCGTCTAGCGACGCCGGCCTTCGCTAATGTTCGAAAATTTCGAGAAAATTAGCTGTTTTAGAATCACTAGTTTTACCAAAGTTATGTTTCACTGCTTAGAGCAGTGTCAGTCATAGTGGTACTCAAAAACTTTTGGACGCATTTTCACTTTTGATTCCGTGCAGGGTGACACCCAATTACGGCGGACTTAGCTTGAGACGCCATGAAAGATGGCAAAAGAAACAGCATCATTTTGACACAGGAATGTCCTTCAACACTTTTTAACATCTCGTACAGTTTCTGAGTCAGGGTGTACTGTTTGAATATGTAAAGCAAACGTTGCTTTGGAGGTAAAAAAATGGTCATTTAATTTTAGATAAGTACTTTGCGATTTCATCTCAGATTTTGATGTAATTTTGTAAGTCGAGTCCCACATATTTCAAAGGATCCTGTCTTCTTAAAAGGAACATTCAAACATCGCAATAATTTTAATAAAATGCTAAACACTGCAACCGAGCTTGCAAACTCGCGCGATGTAGATGCAGACCCCACCTACATGCAGGTGAAAAACAAAAACCATTTTCAGTTGAACATGACGAGAGTAGAAATGATCAAAAAGACAATTTCAGCATACCGTATGAACCACATTTCCGCATAGACGACTATTATTGACACTACAGTTTCATCAATGGAGGTAAGGTTTGAATTGCTTAAAGACCAAAGTGATGCGTTTAATTTTGAATATATCTTCAACAAAGTAGCAGAAACTAATAAAATCAGACCTATTAAAAATGCATGGATCAGTAATTAAAAAAGGCCGATGAAACTGATACAGATAGTCTCAAAGATTAAAAAAGCAATTTTAATTTAATTTAATTAAATACGATCACGAAATTTCTCAAGTCAGAAAATCACCAATTGAAGTATTAGAATTCATATGTCAAAAAGATCTTAAGGCGATAAAGTAATAACATAACTGGCCATTCCCTAATATTACCGTGACATTTTAAATTTGGCTAGTTACTGTAGTCACCGGAGAAGTATCATTTTCAAAATTAAAAATTATTAGTCAAAAACGTCCTACTCAACCATGTCACAAGAAATATTAACAGATCTGGCAATGATATCAACTGAACGTGAAATCTGCAACAATATTAATTTAGAAAATTTCATTAAAAAGCAAGTTAATTGCAAGTTTGAAAGTTGAAAATATGTCTTATTTTATATTGTACATAGATATTATTTACTATTTAAAAACATTGTAATAACACTTCACTAAATACCATTTTAAACAACTAAACTTTCCTACTATTAAAAATGCGTAATTAATGTATTCCTTTTGAAGGCGGCAAAATGTACTTGCACCAGGGTGGAAAATCAGTAGGCGACGGCCCTGTTTGAAATACGAAAGATATCAATTGTATAACATTGATGACTGATTGATTAGAGTTTCGGGAGAGTCACAGGCTGCCATTAGTTTCGCAAGTGTAGGGCATGTTGTGTCCCGGAAGGGTATCTTACCCAGCTGGATGACGAGGTCCGGCGCTGACCTACACGTCGCCTTGCGAGATTTTCCTCAATCAGTTATCTCTCACCAGCGGGGCACCGCGCCATCCGGAGCCAGCTCCATGTTCCCGACATGTGTGGTAGTGTATGTATGGCATGTGAGTGTGTGTCAGTTAGGGATGAGGATAGAACAAGGAAGAGGAGAGGAGCTAGTTTGTTGAAGACGTATTCGAATCGCGCGGTCCGTGGCCCGTTTGTTAGGGCACTGCTCAGGCATTAGCCTGGTGTTGAGCTGAGAAACCACGGAAAGTAACCGATCAGAGCACCCGGCCGCAAGAATTCTCCTCCAGACAGCGGCCGAATTCGATCCAGCTATTTAGTTAGTATCGAAAATCCTGTCACTGTCGGGTCTCGATCCTTAGGACCTTCCAGAAAGAGGCACTGCAGTGACAGAGATATTTCTATTGCGTTGGTGAAGATATTATGGTGTTTGGAAGAAAATATTACACACTCTGTGTGACTTTCCTTCCTTGAATCTCTATTTTTATTCCGAATGAAGAATGCGAAAACCGAGGAAGCGGCCCATCAAAAACACTCGGCTTCAAAATTTCATCTGAGGTAATCGATGTCTACAGCGCTATTTAATACTTGGACCCCGGAGCTTTGTTTTGTAATTTCTATTCCAAAGGGGAAGAGTTCGGTATATAACCATTACTATAAACTATTCTTATTAAGAAAGTGATAATTTAATTACTTATCAATTACAATTGAATCTAGTAATTTTAATAATATCTTTAGTTAAAATGAAAAACTAACAAATGCTTAAGAACATTTAATATAAAACAAAATTTTGAACGCATTCGACAAAAACTATTCAGAGTGATCAGATTCAAAACATTGCATACACTACATTTTTTATGAATGGCTATTGCAAACTTATGTATTACACTGCAGACAAAACTGCTTCGGTTTCAGATTTTTTTAAGTTTTAGGAGTGCAAATATAGTACCTGCCTTTTTCAGAAGGAAGCTAAACTTGACAAACTGTCATATTCTTGATATTCCTGCGTAGAATACTACCCATAGAGAAAACAATTTCCTATGATATGCGATTTACGTACCTGATATAACACTTCGAAATATACATTTGGTACCGTTGGCGTCAAAAAAATAACACATAATTAGTTTTTGGTACTATGGACTGCGGAGGGAAGAGAGATTGCTGAAACCAAAGCAATCTTTTCATTTTTAGGTTGCTATGATATAACTTTCAATTAACGGTAAAAACAGCAAAATGTCATGTGACGCCCAATTCACAGTAACTCAAAAGGAATAAACTCTACGAAAATAATTTTAGAGAATAATGGGCCACATCAATACACGTGAGTCTAACGGCCCTCTGCTTGCGCAGTCCTAGCGTTAACAGGTGTCGAAAATCCGAAACTAGCTGCTGCCTTCTTCGAAGCTTCCGTTGCACACTCGCAACATTTGCGGTGTTGTTTACGGGCGATAAATCAATGTTGCACACTGAAGTAAATTAGGTAACGCTGTTACCGTTCTTGCTTCATACAACTACATGGTTTGTTGGACTAACATGGATTTAAACCCCATTTCGTTCCAGGAGTGAGACACATGTTTTATCTTACGAGATCAGTTCGTCACAGATTCTGTGGCTCAACATGACGTTCTTAATATCCAGATAATAAGGAAACGTGACAACGTATTATACTACGAGAACAGATACTTTTAGTATTAGACACACAAAATAATCCGTTTTTGTAGAAAACATTTCGTGGGCGGACGCATTTTCTTGTTATGAAGGGGATCATGTATACAGTTTATGCGGGGATAAAAAGACTTATCGAAGCAACCTGATGAGTGATGGTCGTTACTTAGTGAGAATTTTCATTGGTAAATATCGGTAGTTATTCTTTACAATTTTTCTAATAATTCTAATAATCTAATTTAAAACGTATAATCATTCCATTTATTGACCAAAAATGTGATCGTTTAATGATGATGAATCGTTTCTACTGCATTATCCTTTTGCAAGAGATAGTGTTGACTATATATTTACCAAAGTAAAGCAAATTAAAATACGTTACTCAAACACGTTCGTGATTGAACCTTAACATTACCGTAACTGCTCATTGAATTTTACACTGTTATTAATCACTAATCTATAACATGGTATAGTTGAAATTGCTTCTACAGTAACAGCTCACTTTACTGCAAGATTTTTTACTTCATATTTCTGATTATATTTGGGGTTTACGCCGTGTTTGCGTTCAACTAATTGCTTAAATGCTTCCTTCCTCTATGTCGCGAATGTTGTATGCAGTTATTATTCATATATACTATTTTCAGATCATCGAAGGCTGATTGGGTAACGAAAATAGGGAGCATTTTTGAATGTCGAATGGAAGACCTTCATTGGCGAGCTGATGCAGAGTGCAAAATTGAAAATACATATTTTAAAACAGTATCCGTAATATGCATACAACAAATTTCTCTTAGAAGAACGAAGATGCGCAACACGATGCTGTTTGTGAAGCTTTCTTTCATTTCTGTGCTTCACGTTTTCTTAAGCTATATAAGTGATGTACTGGCTAATGATACTGCGCAATATCATGTGAACGAGATGGAATGATTCATTTTCATGGAATATATTGATTTATGGTGTAGTTCACGTCGTAAATGCAATTTAAATTCTCTATCTCACAGCGGACTTTAAGATCAAGTAATTTTGACTTCGCACACAATATTATGACAGATTATGTTAAACACCTTTCAGAAAATAGCTTTTAGCGTCACAAAACCCATGTTCTACGTTCATTTGTAACAATTATTAATTTTGTTTTTTTTCTGCTACACTAACTCAGCGTATGAGATATTTCTTGCTCTTGCTCATACCGTATTTCAAAATGAACACTTCGCTTGAGTGCTTTCAGGAGAAAGTTTTTATTTGATATCCTTAATAGCGCGGTTATTCTACGTAATCGATTTGACATGTAGGTTTATTACGAATATCATATTTTTGACCGACAACTCCTCTTTCGTGCCGTAACCGCAAAATCTTCATCTGCTGACGAGTCACGACAAACGCTATGACCCATAACATTGACGCAAGACTCTTGCACCAAGAGTCTGGGGTTCGAGGCAGGTAGAGCTCATGCAGAGATTTGCATGAAGTTCATGAGTCGTTGACTGACATTGCGTGCGACCTACTTACAGATAAATTAAGAGTGCTAAGGCCATGTCTTGACCCAATGTTTTAAGGAGAAGCCGTTGGTTCCTCGCGGAGTACTGAGACAAGGTAAAATCTAAGAGTTCACAAAAGTAGCTGCATAGAACTTTGCTAGATAAGCCGTGTTGTTTTGGTATTATAGCATGTTAATGTATTTAATTTATAATACCGACAATTTCTGGAATTATCTGGGTTGCTTCGAAACAAACAATAATGCTTTATTTATTGTGATTTTCATACAACCGTTGCTTAGATAAATTTTTAAACGTTAACCTAAAACATTATTCTTAAAGTACTGTTACTGAATCTTGTCACATGCCGGAAATGAAAATATTTATTAACAAGCTTTAGTTTTAGGTTGTTAAATACACGCAATTGAAAAAAACAACAGTTTTTAAGAACTTTTCACATCGAAGCACAGCTGTGGCGAAAGATAAGGAGCAAGCATTCGTATTCCTCGAGACTAAATTCGAGCACACAACATCAATTATAAATTGGTCCACACTCTCCTGTGCCGAGAACCTGTAATCTTAAATGTAAACTTCACAACTATACTCGTACCGAGAAAACATTTTTGTAGGCAATGCTATCTCGTAAAAGTCTGAAAAGAGAATTGTTAGTAAATTTTAAAATAGAAGAAATATGAATCAACATGTTGAATATAACATAAACTGAACTTTTGTTAGCCAGCAAAAATATAGCGTTGAGTTGAAATTTCCTTCTCTTGCTGACGAAACCAGTAACCACATTTTAATATTCAAATTCGATATTTTTTTAATTACCAATTTATTAAGTATGCCGTACCTGTTACAAATTATTAAGAAGAACATGCTCTTGTAGAATGACTAATGTTTTACTTCGCGTTAATAATTTAAAATATAAAGTTTTCTCTTTTCAAATATATTTATGTGAAAGAGGGTTCAGTCTGAAATAAGTGCTCCTCCCCCCTCCCCCCCCCAAATCTTTTCTGGAATCGCCCCTGTGGTCCCTGCATCTGATCCCTGAGGCCAGTGTCACACACTCAAAGCCACACCAGAAAGCGGGGCGAGAAGCCTACCTCTCTTCTCCCTTAGCGACCTCAGGCCTGTTTCGAACGAGCGCAGTGATGACGCGTGTCACCTAACGCTGATGACGTCAGTTGCGCCCGCTAGGCGACGCGCGTTGGTAACAACGTACGTCGCCATGAATTGAATTGAATTAATGCCTTATTTCACGTGGCGAGACTCAGGCCTGCTCTTCCGTCTGACCACGCAAATTTCGCTACGCTCCTTTCACCAACTAGCAGAGAAAGGAGGTATTTCTTGGCAGTCGTAGTAGGCGATTTCAATTTAGCTCAGAGGGCTTGAGGCTCTTGTACATGCAAGTAAATATACTAACATGGGACAGCCGGCTTTACTTCCCCTCCGAAGGAAGGCGTACGAAGGTCGCCCTTAAATCCATGGCTTCGATCGGCTTTGAACCCGCCAACTTGGGTACAACGGTCCGATACGCTAACCGTTACATCATCGCCGCGCGTGAGCACTCATGAGCACTCGTGTGCCTATTCGCGTAAGACGCAGTGTTACTCTACGACGCGCATTAAGCGACTCGTATGCGCACACATCGCAGGAGCTGAAGTCATCAGCGTGAGGTGACGCGCGTCAACGCAACGCTCGAGTGACACAAGCCTGAGGCTGCCCCGGGAGAGGCGAGGTAGACTTCTCGCCCCGCTTTCTGGTGCGGCTTTGAGTGTGTGACACAGGCCTCAGGGATCGGATCCAGGCACCACAGGGGCGGAGCCAGAAAGGATTTTCGGGGGGAGGGGCACTTATTTCATACTGCACCCCTAGGCGACGCGCGTCAACGCAACGGTCGAGTGACACAGGCCTGAGGCGGCTCCGGGAGAAGCGAGGTATGCTTCTCGCCCCGCTTTCTGGTGCGGCTTTGAGCGTCTGGCACAGGCCTCAGGGATCGGATCCAGGCACCACAGGGGCGGAGCCAGAAAGGATTTTCGGGGGGAGGAGCACTTATTTCATACTGCACCCCTAGGCGTCGCGCGTCAACGCAACGCTCGAGTGACACAGGCCTGAGGCTGCTCCGGGAGAAGCGAGGTATGCTTCTCGCCCCGCTTTCTGGTGCGGCTTTGAGCGTCTGGCACAGGCCTCAGGGATCGGATCCAGGCACCACAGGGGCGGAGCCCGAAAGGATTTTCGGGGGGAGGAGCACTTATTTCATACTGAACCCCTAGTCGACGCGCGTCAACGCAACGCTTGAGTGACACAGGCCTGAGGCTGCCCCGGGGAACGTGAGCTGGGCTCCTCGCGCCGCTTTCTGCTGCTGCTGTTGGGCCCGTGCCGGCGCTGAGCAGCCCCTCGTCCTTGCGGACGCACGTCCGCGGGCGATTGCGTCTGTGCTGGCGCACCGCCTGATGCGCCGGGCGATAGCGCCGCCGCGCCGCCCCGGGGCCACGCCCCCTTCCCCTCTCCGCCCCCCCTCCACCCCCCCCCCCCCGAGGCCCGGACGGAGACGAACGCCGCCGCGCCGGGCGCTTATCTTCCAGCAGGGGTTTCATACCGGAACGCTGTCAAGGAGGTAGGGAGTAGCAGGCGGGTGACACGATTTAAGGAAGGCACTAGCTAGAGGGTGGACGGAATACATCTTAAGGATCGATGTGGCTTTAACACAAGAAGATTATTTGCTCTTCCAAATCTCGGGTTATTAACGAGGTATTTTGCGAAACCAATAGTTACTTACGATATGAGTGGTGAAAGTGACCTTTCTTTTGCTAGGAGAAAAGGTTGCGACAAGGTGGATAGGCCTAGTGGTGAAAATCCTACTAGCAAAATAAATTTACTTTGACTACGTGTCATACTTTGTTTTTTAGACAACTTGACTGACATTCATTTTATTTTAATTCAAAAATGCAAATCACTTGCATTAACGTTAGTAGTAGCTGATGCGGTCAGACGCATATATAGTTTTCGTTGTTGCATGCACAGTTTTATCTGAATATTTGAGAATTGTCTCTCATCTCTTTTCCCGCTAATTCTAACATTTGAAACTTTAGCACGCTACGCTTGGCCTAAAAGTAGCATCTTTTACTAGAAGCTGTCTAAAAACTGTATTTGCTTCAAAAATTAACGAAGTATTCTTCAAAATATTAAAAAAAAAAAAAACACTCTTGGAAACTTTACTCGAAAAAGTAGAAACAGTAATATTTTGGCTTCTCTCGTGCCTTCAATATGAAGCAAACGACTTTGGAAAGTAGAATAAAGAAGCAAAGGTGATAATACTACGGACAATGTCTACAAATATTGTAAAGCAACAATGAATAATATCCGCTTTATGTTATCTTCAGAATTCGATTTTAGAGGAAATCAACTTACCTTCATCTCCATTGGCATTGTTTTTGTTTAAGGTGTAATGGCGTAAAGGTATGCGGTTCCATCCATGTTTGATACTGCCGCTCGCTCACGCAAACTCGTTATCATACGGACAGTTTTTTTGTTTTTACTTCCCAATGCCATCTCTTTAGTCGGAGGATCACTGAAAAAACAATAAAAGAAATATATTTTTTCGCTCGTTCATTACTCGTTTTGCACCACTCGTTTTGCCACCATTCGTTTTTCATCACTCCTTTTTAATGCTTTGAACATAACGTTGGCGGTAAAGTTTTTAAAGCTTTTCGGAACATTTATTCAGGGCGTAAGTAGATTAGGAACAGGTCTGAACCCAAATCTCGAACAAATAGGATGCATGCTTAACGTAGTAATGTCATTATCCGCAATGACACAATCTCCTCACTGCAAACCGCCTCGGCAAAAGGTCCGCTGCACCACTTTGTACCAACACATGTAGCTCACAAGTGCAGTAGAAAACGCACTAAGCGTGTAGGTGAATTACAGGTGGTAGCCGAGAGCAGATGTGTTAAACCGCACATAAAACGATGCGCGGCTTATATTATTTGCAGACGCTTTAGCACGGTGTACTCTGCGTCGTTCACTCAGAAGGTTGGAGCGCGACTCGGCGCCGCCGACCGGCCTAGGAACGCACAATTAGAAATAGTTGGAGATTCCTCCTGTTGCACGGTAGCGCTCGAGGCGGCCACGACGAAATTGACTTGAAATGATAGCAGCATGAGTAGTTCCATTATGTTTCACAATCTGTTCCGAGACAAATACTACGAATTTTTTGAAGTCTCTTACACGGGTGACAATTTTGTTCGTGTAACAAGTGTTATGAATGGTTGGAATATCCATAATTAAAAAAAATCATCAAATTCAAGGAGACAATTTATTCAGAGGGGTGTTCAGCGTTAATAAAGTAATATGAGTACAGTTCATTGACAAATATTAACTATCCACAGAAGATTTGTTAGCCATGCTAACATCTTCATACAATTTACTGTACTATTAATTTCAAATACTCGTACCCAGCAGCTCTCCCAGTTTACCCAGTATACGCGTACACAGTTTCGATACTAATTACCCAGCAGCTCGCACCATCTGTTTATAATGTAGAATCCTAAGCGATTGGTAGAGGTTTGGCTGCTTCCTTACACATCGGGTCTTCGACACCGCCGGGATCTCCGGCAAAAGGGGTCGGTTTCTAATTTTGACCGCAACAGAACTGATGCACGACGTGCCGTGTCGGACCTGAGCGGCATGGCGGGCGGGTCGCCGTCGGTGAACAAGTATTTGATTCTGCGGCCAGGTCTGCGCGGATCCGGACGCAGTGGGCGTCATGCTTTAGATCGCATGTACAAGAGACTCCTCGCCCCAGGTCAGGCATGTCAAGGTCCTGGGAATGGTAACTAGCTCACTAAAGTACGCTGGCACTGAGAAACTGTCGCGAGATTGAAAAATAAGAATAGTAAAATACGTAAAAGTCACATATTGCTCCAGGTGACAAGTGACTGATCACTGAAGACCTGGTTCACGAGGAAGTCAATTGACGGTCATTGCCCTCGAAAGCGATATTAATTCCCATTTCCTCTCCTAAAGCAAGGAAAAGATTGAAACGAAATACATCAGCCCTATTTCAACTGTGAATTGAAATTATATAATTTGAATCGAAAGTATTTTGATTTCGTAATGACATTTCTTGAAGAGTGCAATAAGTAGTAACTTCTTACTTTCAGGTTAGGTTTATCAAAGATCATTGTTTGTCAAAAGAGTTGTTTCCAGTAAGAGAGACTTGTTAAATTAATTCACATTATTGCTATAAACAGCAGGGTTTTTTGTTTTTTTAAAAATTCTATTACTTGTGCAGCAACGTTCCAAGTCTTTTTAACATTGAATATAGGTAATTATCCTTGATGTAGTCAGCCATACGTCAACGTGAGTCGTAAGTAATCGATATTCATCACTAACAGGCAGGGGCTCAGCGGCGATAGTGTCTGGGTTTACTAGATGGTCTCCTATTCTGGGACCCGCAGAGTCTCAAGCTGGTTAACAACTCATAACATAATGATTTAATAAAACATAACACAAAACGAAAATAAGCAAAGAATTCGCCATTCAAAAATGTACCTGCCTTTAGACAAAAGCACACAAACAACAACAACAACAACATGCAATTAAAAACAATGGTGCCATTTTTTCGAAAATTTTGAAAATGTCTCAGGGGCTTCGTGTAATGTAGCCCCAAAAATTGAAATATCGGTTTCAAATTCAAGTGGCCGCGACATCAGCCAAATCGATTGAGGAATATCAATTTTGGAGGAAATCGGCTGAACGGTGTAGCCAGTATCGTTGTTCTCAGATGGAGAGACGATTTGCTAACATTCGACTTTTCGTTATCAAGGACCCACACAAACATGGCTTACGTGTTAGAGGATTTTTTCTTCTAAATTTAGCGACTGTATTTATCCACTTTTTCCTTTCAAAGGCCCTGTAATAAGTGATTTTCTGCCGAAAATTCGCAGTTTTTTCGCGCAGCATTGCATAACTTTCTCTCTACTCCGTACGGAGAAAGTAAAATGCTTGAACTCCTCGAATTACTCGTAACTCAGACCGCAGCGGTTGGTGGTTACGGCAAGCGGTGCGGTTTCACTCTCTGGGCTATGGTGGTGAATTAGTGAACAAGCAAACTGATTGCTGAATGTAGGTCCCTAATTTTTGAAATAAAAATTTTGTATTTGTTCATATTCATTTCAAATAACTAATTCACAATGCGCACAGAAACTCAAAGGAAACTATGCATATTTCGACCATGTAAGAGGTGCGTATGGTATTGTTAGAACTCCAGAAAAATTTAAAAACAATGAAACAGTTTCGTGTTTGAATTAAACATGTAAATATTTGATTGTGTTTTCCTATTCTCATTCAGCGCGTTCCGATTAAATCCCCATGCTCAGTGCGTCACTGCTTACGATACAGCTGACGCCGTGCGGCAGCAAGTCCCCAAGAAAGACACCACTCGCCAATATCCAATCATGTTTGGTATTTATGTGTTGCGTTACGAGGCAACCGCTACTGTTTTATATTCTTGACATGTGAAGAACTATTGTAATATTATACTACGATACTGAAGTACTTGTGAATACTGGTTTCTTCAAAATATTTAATTTATTGTGGTTTTACTTATTTGTTCTTCTTGAGCAGTGTGCGGGCTACTTTTTGGATACCAGATTTATGTAGTTTTCAAAAGGGCTTTATCTTGTGGAACTGTGAGAGCAATGAAAACGTCAATTCTGCTGCCCGGTCAATCGAATCTTTGGAAAGAAAACGGACTCACTAATTGGTGTGAGAGTAAAATGCAATAGTTTAATTGAAGTATTACATTTTTTAGAACGATTCTCAAATTAGCGACTGCTCCCTTGCAGTGGCATGTTTTTCTGGAGTTTATTCAAATATTTATTTAATAATAAATTACTGTCAGTATTCGGTTTAGTTTTTAATGTAAGAAGTTAATGAATTCAATATCTAAAGGAATTGTGTCTTTGATGCAATGCGACATTATTCTAAGAGTTGTAAATAATAAATAATTTTGAAAGGTATGTATAAATTGAAGGAATAAAGTAATTGAAATGTCAATTTAAGTAGAGCGTTGAACGTGATTGAAATTAATCAGCGTAGTGCTACAATTAAACATTCATGAAAGTGGTTCGATTCCATTTGGATTTCTTCTCGGAAATAACTAACTTTTATTAACGACTTTTTAATATATTTATTTATTATGAGTAGAAAAAGTAATCGTGGGAAATTAACATTTAGTGAAAACGTCACAAACACGAAATAAGAGGTTTAATCTCACATCTTAGACCAAGTAACATATGTTCTCCAGTACGGTGGAGAATTTCTTTAATGAATTTATAGACATTCAATTTAAATCATATGAACTCATCAATTTAATGAAATATTATATATATATATATATATATATATATATATATATATATATATATATTACAAAATACGTAACAAATATTTACTATTAATTAATTTATTAATTCCACTGACCTTCGCCCGACCGCTTCTCAAGCCTCCACCGGCACCCCCGCGTTTTACGACCATTCACCAGCAACCCACCCCTCTTCCCGCCCCCACCCGCTGCCGACCGGCTCTTTACTTAAACACGGCACACACTCAAAAATCCGCAGAACTTTGTTTTCGGCCCGGAAGATGCAAGGTATGTACTCGTACGACCCAGTTTGCTTACGCATCTTGCATACAATGCCAACATCCTGTAAATAATATTTGTATTTCGAATTTTAGCTCTGAGGTTCATCGCTATGCGTTCGAAATGATCATAAGATTAATAAAAAAAGTTATTGATACCAGACATCTTTTATTTATCATAAACATTTACTATTTAGGCAGTTTTGTATTTTCGAGCTGAATTCTGTTTCGAGTCAGTCACGACGTTTTACGATGCACTGCATGCTCCTAGCAGTACTTACAAGTTGTGAAACCAAAGTCATTGCCATCGCTAGCATCCACAATTTCTCTAGTATTTTGTTTCTATAGTAGACTGCAAGTGAAGGAGCAACTTGCAACTCTAAGTCAGTAGTTAAACTACATGTGAAATAATTATCAGTCCATTATGAACATTGCTCTAGAATAGGTATGATGAATTTCTGAGATTTATGATTTATCACAATCCTCCAGATAAATGTAAACAATTACTCACGTTTTGATCACAACCATGCTCTAAATTAAGTTAAAGAAAAATAAAATATGAACAAGTTAAATCCTGAATGTGCTCTTTGAACATTAATAAAGAATTTGAATGATTCAGACTAGTATCATAAAGTTATTTTTTTCTTTTCTAAGTCTATGATCATCTTCGAGAAAGACATGAAAATAAGTACTCGGGCATATAGAGGACATTCCTTATAGTGAACATGTATATCTTCTACATTATTGAAATTTTTGTCTGAGCAACACTTCCAATTGGAATTTTTTAAGGCTCTTAAATAATCTGTGGGTGGAATGTGGCTTCAATGAATGTTAAAGAAACGAGTAATTATTCCAACTGATAAAACAAAATGTAGTTCTCAATACTATAAAAGAATCAAAAAAATTCAACTTGAAATTACACTTTCAGGTCATAACCATTTCAAACACACTTATACTTCAGTGCAAAAAAAAAAAGTCTCCCCGGCGGGGAATCGAACCTCGGTCTCCCGCGTGACAGGCGGGGATACTGACCACTATACTACCGAGGACTCGCGAATGTGGGGCATCTGGGGATTTATACAAATACGTTTGCCGTTATAAAAGTAGCAAATAGGAATGTGAGAAGTTTGAAGGAATCCGAGCTCAGTGAAATGTGTTCGAGCCCAGGGTGAAAGTTCTGGGGCGGACGGAGCAACGGGAAGCGACGCGACGCGCTAGTGCCGCAGGCGACCCATCGTAACAGCCAACGCCGTTGTGTTCCTCATGCACTTACGCACATGAACGATTTGAAGAACTGCCGTTGTTAACACGTAATTAGGAAATGAACTGCAAGGCCCGAAGACTGTAATTACAGGACAGCGTCAGACTCCCTATTACGTAATCCATATTTAAGAATCACGCTAGGCATCGCTTTCTTTTCTGTAGTATTTTTAAAACTACTTTTGGAGTCTGAATAATGGAAAAGATAGGTATGTGTGACAACGTAGGCATAAGTATTCAGTTAACAAATTTTCTTTTCACGCATTCTTTCCATCCTTATCGTCTCAGATGCATTAAGTTAGAAACAATTAGGCCAAAATCACCCGAAATTCCACGTATTTCAAAACCATTTTTGCTGCTGCAGGCGAATAGTAAGAACTATGTGTTAATAGTAAGTGTCATGTGCCTGACTTATGTGCGCCCTAGGCTGTCAAATTATTTATCGTCCTTTTTAATTGATTTGTTAACATAAAAGTTATTTATAATAGTTTGAATAAAAAATTGTTGTACGATATTTGTAACCGATGCAAATATTGTATGCATATAAATAATTGATTATACATTTGCATTTTTTAATAATATCAAATATTTTTAAGTCAATTATTTGAAAATATAAAGGTAATTATAAACGAATTTCTATATTTGAGTGTTATTTATATTTTAGGTGTATTTTTAAAACATGCGTTGTCATGCGGAATCTTGTTTTTTCATTTTGGCCTCGGCAAATTTCTTAAGTCTTCAAACTCAATGCGTCCCAAAATGCCATTTTCATTTATAACAGAGAATGCATTCAATGTGTTTTGTTTAAGACTCGATCTCTCTTTACGCGCTTAAATGCAGAGGAAGATCGTTCGCCATTCGCATTAGTCACATATATCATTAAATAGTTTCTTAAAATAATCTGGACATTTGGAAATATATCTTGTATCGACAATTTATTTCCATAGCGAACAAGATCGCCAGCCATAAACGAGTCAAATTTGGATATAAACGCAATATGAAGTTTCCATTTTGAAACGAACCCTATGACCTCGTTACCGAAAAAAGACAATCCTGTTGATCCTAAAGATTTCAGTTTCTACAATTCCTTTCCGGACATTTCTCCAATGTCACTTATTGTTTCCAATTTTTGTCCAAATTTCGCTTAATTTTATGGTTTGTCAGAAGCTCAAAAACTGGGCGCTTTCCACTCCTTCTAAAACTGCAGATCTGCTTATTTTCTCACGCAGTCGTGATGTATCACGTGTTGAAATCATGATAGCAAACTGTTATCATGTGCAGAAACGCTGGTGCTATTTTTCCAGTCGTTAAACCCTGTTGTAGTGAGCAAAATAGTTCCACCATATAACTTGCAAGGAGCATAAAAAACACGGCAAATGATAGATGGCAAATATACTAACTATAACCTTTCAACAACTTTATCATTTGCCATGGTTTTTGAGAAATATGATTTGGATTAATATCGACTTTGATCTGCCTTTTAGAGTTATAAAAATGTATGTTATCATTTTGCTTACATATAACGTGGCCACCAGTTCTCTAAAACCATCATCAACGTCAACTGTTGTGAGTCGTTTGGAACTGGAAGTTCTGTTACTACCTCTGTGGTTGACACAAATTATTTATTTGTATGGATTACCTGGCGGTTCCGCTAATAGTATGTTCGAAGAATGGGCGACGTACTTTTCGTATCAGTGAAAGATTTTGAGTGATTGCTGACGCGAATAATAAGCCAATTTTCGGTTGTCTTCTTTATGACCTCATTTTCCCATTTTGGTTTTCTTTTGCTTTTTTCCGAATCTCCTCACCACTGGGTTTCTGTGCAACCGTACCAATACGATTACTAATATTTTTTCGTATAAAAATTGAATGTGAAAAATAATGAATTTAGAAACAACAATTTTTGGTGCAAACAATTATATTGAGTTTTCATTAAATGGGACATATTTTTTTATGAAAATCATAATGTATGAAATTACACCAAACAAACAAAACATATTCCGACTTCCGGGACGAAAACAAGGTATGTTCGAGGCTGCAAGGTATGTACGACCCAGTTTGCTTACGCACCTGGAATACAATGTCTATATTTTATACATAATATTTTGTAATAACTTAAACCTTATTTTTTATAATTCATGTATTAATGTAATTTTGTATCGGTAATTCTAATTTTAGCTCTGAGGACGATCGCTACGCGATCGAAACGATCATTAGCAAAATAAATGTTAACAGACAACACCTTTAATTTACAATATTTAATTATTAGAAGGTATCTACTACACCAGCAATCTAATTAATAAATAGCTTTTATTTAAAAATTATTGTATGTCATTTCTATACGTAGAGACAGCTTTGTAAAATGCATAATCCTTTATCTTAACGAACTATTATACTAATATTAAAGATCAGCATCACTGTAAGATAAAAATGTTAGTCACACAATACCAGAAAATTAGTCAACCATTTATCTTTGTAATTTATTTCATGTATTTTAGAACAAAACTGTTCAAAATCACTTTTTACTCTAATATATACATGTTAAGATAATAAATTGCTTTTATTTACGTTGAAATTAAAATTTCGAATAAATATTTGAATTAATTTCTCATCGCGATATTTATTTAATAAATTTTCGATATTTTTATATCCATTTTATGTGTATATGTTAATGGATAAATATATTTGTATATTAATGGATATATTTGATTAATTAACACTTCCTCTTGATACAAATATGGAATGAAATATTTCTATAAGAAAATTCAAAAGTTCGCATAATGAAATTTTGCATCCGCTATAACTGCGCCCCCAAAATTGCGCAACCCAGGACACAGCCTACTCAGTCTGTTCGGTAATCTGGCACTGGCCATGAACTAATAATTAATGCAATAAGGACATACAACAATAAGAGAGAGGCTACAGGTGTCTAGTCAACTAGGTGGTTTCTAATGACGAAATGTTGCCTTGGAATTCATTGAAGGAAGTAAGAGTCAATAAAAAATGAGAAAATATACTTCACTATACATTTACATGAAATGATAGAATTTGGAAGATTTTGGTGGGCATGTCTTGACTACGCCGATGCTTGCTTGCAATGCTCTGCTTCGGAGGTCAAATATCATTGGGAAGATGTAAACTTTTTACGTAAAAATAATTACTCCCCAAAGTCTCTGGAAAATACTACACGGTTTGAATTCGTGGCAGTCTTCATCTTCGATGAGAATGTACTATTTTAAGCAGATTGAAATAGAAATGTAGTCCTTACCTAGGTTTGATTGTGTCATTGCTCTGTTAGCAAGGAACTTGACATTACAATACAAGTTTAATTTCATTTATGCGTAAAATTTTGTAACTTCCAAAAAAACTAAATTTGCAATATGACTGTCTTTACAATAATGCCAGTATAAAAATTATTGATGTTGAAGAAGATGTAAGTTGAAGTTTGTATGAATTGCCGTTATTTGGGTGGTTTGTATTTCATTCAGCTAGAGGGAAGACGAAAAAATCATACAGCTTTTATACAATAGTCGCAATTGATTGTTTTTTGAGAACAAATCCCTAGTTTAAAGTTGATGAAGATGATTCCTATTTTCATCGTGTGGAAAATATCACTTTACTATACTCCTTTTTCTCGCAACGCCACGAAGCAAGACAATTCTAAAGTAAAGAAATATGGCCTCCAATTTGCAGTAAAATATTCTTTTATAAACTTCAAAACTTATAATTTTATAAAAATGAACATTTCCAGAATTACTTTTGAGAGAAATGTATTAGGCACAGAATTCTGATTGTACTGTATTCCATATATTTGTGGATGTTAGAACGAAGTCCAATTTAATCAATTCAAACGTAACGCCTGCGGTGCATAGGTGCATTTATTTAAATAGCCAGGAACAGTAATAATTTCTATATTTTACAAATGAAACAAAATCGAATAAATTTAACTGTTACAATATTTGCAGCACATGATACAGAAAATAAATAATATTTCACTCAAGCTTGCTTTCATTGCATTGAAGTGAGCCAACAATTTCAGAATACCATAATCAGCGATCAAAACTTCTTAAAGGTAGAGAAATGTATTTGTTAGTTCCAGGTTCAATATATTACCTTTCTTGAATCTATTTGCTTTCTTATGAAATTTATCTACATTATACAATTAACACGACCAGCAATAATAACAAAAAAACTAAGAATTTCCAATCGCCATGTTATTAGTTTGCGAAATGTTTGGGCGTCAAAGAAAGAGCGGGAAATTCGAAGTTAAAATATCGATCACAAATTTTTCGAATTATCGAATTTTCAAAATACAGAGAGAGTGTCGGAAATGGGACCAGTGCCACTTTCTTTACTGTTCTTTGTTACATACGTGGAAATATATTAAGCAAAAATTTGGAGATGTTTTAAAAAAAAAATGTTTAAAATTTAAAATTTACCTATGTGTGACGCAACAATAAGGAATAAAATGCACACATTTTTTTTTTAAATATTGAACCCGACCATATTTGAAGAACTGTTTCCGATTATCATATTTCATTAGGTAAGGGGGGGATTATCTTCATAATATTGTAGTTGCAGAAAAACCCCGTAAACGTGCACTTTTGCAATTTTCGAAAAATCAGTATTATATGACAGAAATAAAAAAATGTCATTAAGAAGCTGATAACTGCGTAATTAATTACTCAGCCTGCTGCCATGAACTTTTCGTTTGGAAAGTACTAGCTTCTAAAAGAAGCAAGGAAGAGTTGGTGATATTTGCCAGTGAATCATTGCCATCCTCCTCTTATCGGGCGATCGGGCGAGGGCGATCGGGCGAGGGCGATCGGGCGAGGGCGATCGGGCGAGGGCGATCGGGCGAGGGCGATCGGGCGAGGGCGATCGGGCGAGGGCGATCGGGCGAGGGTGATCGGGCGAGGGCGATCGGGCGAGGGCGATCGGGCGAGGACGATCGGGTGAGGGCGATCGGGCGAGGGCGATCGGGCGAGGACGATCGGGCGAGGGCGATCTGGCGAGGGCGATCGGGCGAGGGCGATCGGGAGAGGGCGATCGGGCGAGGGCGATCGGGCGAGGGCGATCGGGCGAGGGCGATCGGGCGAGGGCGATCGGGCGAGGGCGATCGGGCGAGGGCGATCGGGCGAGGGCGATCGGGCGAGGGCGATCGGGCGAGGGCGATCGGGCGAGGGCGATCGGGCGCGAGGACTGGAGGGCCGCACGGGCGCTGCAGCTTTCTCATCTGGCTCTGCTCTTGAGGCCAGCCGCTCCGTGCTGTTTGTTCCGCTAACCGCCTCCCACAGCTGACACTCTCCTCAGTTCCGCGACCCAAGTGGACTTCTCGCACGCCGCGGCGGCAGAGCAGGTTTTTCTTCGGCGGAGACATCGAGAAATCGTTTGTACCTCTGCTGTTTTAATAAAGACGACGAGGCACTTATAGTACCGTCTTTATACCTGTAGGAAACAGATGAAATGTGGTTGTTAAAATATTTGTTTGGGACTTGAGTATATTTGTTCGAAATGCTGAGTATTATAAAAGAGAACATTTCGTAAATCTGAAAGACAGCGATAATTATCTTCTTACTTTTCACACATTCTTTCTTTTACGAGATACATTTAAACAATTTTCTTCAAAACACACCATTTGTTCGGAATTTGACAAATTCGTATTGAAATCCTGTCGGTATTTTTTACTGTTGTTACGTTTTGTGAATCTACCATTTGCACGTATTTTTAACAGATACATCGCGAGGTGCTATTTTAAAGCAGGGTCGTTTTGAGATATAGTCAATTTTTAGAAAACGTTATCTATTGAAGGTATAATATTCTAGAACTCAAAACCAATTACAAATAGTTTCTTATAGGAAAGTATTATTTTCATAAATTCCTCATTCTCTTTTTTGTCGGCCTAAGTGCTGAATACGTATGTCAATGTTCTGATTCCTTTCCGTTCAAGAGGTATTTCCCACCCACGTAACGACGTATCCGAAAACGGCGCCGGCGCATTAACTGGCAATGAGTCACCGAAGGCACCTGTCGCAAGGTTATTAACTCGGAGCACGCCCCTTCGCGCCGCTTCGCCGCGCAGGTCGCCGACGCGTGGCATTGGCGCAAAGGAGCGGCGCTGGCGACCAGACGCCACTGACACGGTCGCGCTCGCTGGTGACGAAGCGAACGGGATGGCGGTGGCGGTTGCGATTACGCAACGACGGAATCTGCGATAACAAAGCCGGCTGAAGTTTTTTAAAAAAAATATTTACACAGATAGTGAATACATGGTTCATTTTAAATGAACTATACATATGTTGGATGGCTTAATAGCTAACTTAAATTAAAAGTTAAAACTAATACAGAGGTTGAGGTTACCCATCGGGCTCCTCTAGTGGGGATCTAGTTCGGAGAATTTCTTGAGGAAAATGTGAAAGGGAAATTTATTTGGTATTCTGGTTCTCTGTGAAGGGTTTATGCCGACACTATGAAATGATAGTGAAGGGATTTGGGGTATGTTTGAGAAGAAGTTGGTAGCTAGATAGGTGATGTGATGGTCAGTCTCTTGGTCGAATTCTTTTTGTAACTGATTATTGGTGACATACCAGGGAGCGCTTGAAATAATTCTTAGATATTGTTTTTGTACTGTTTCCAGTTTCCTTTGGTTGATTTTTGCTGCGTTTTACAATATTGGGCAGGCGTATAGTAGCAACGGTATCATTATTGTTTTGTATATTTGTATAGCTGAATTGTTTGATAATGGGCTGAATCTGTGTATTAAAGGCATTAATTGTATTAGCTTGACTCTGGCTTGAATGATTTTTGTATCTATGTGCTGCTTCCAAATGCGTTTTGTGTCCACGTTCAGCCTGAAGTATTTGATTGGTTTATTGGGAAGGAGACAGTTGATGATTGCTCCGGTTGAAGTAGTTGGGCAAATTCTCTATTAAAAAGCGGGATGTTTGCTAACGGTTATGCGGAGCATTCAGGCTGACCTGAAAGTACTTTTAAAAAAAGCCCATAATAGATTTTTAAGTGAAGTACGGATATCGTTTCTAAAAGAATTGTCGTGGTATCTGCACAATCTTTCATTTAATTAGCGCCATCTTGTATTGAATTACGTAATTGTGATTTCTATATAGTTTGGTCAATTCAATCTTGATACATATCACACGTGACGGGGTTTGCCTCATCCGGACAAATAATTGTAGCATGTGGGAAGAAGCAATGTGATTTATTAATTTGTAAATGAACTAGTATGTAGAAGTGTAATTAAAAAATCAATTAGAATAATTTTAAAGAATATAAATTTAAAAAATCTCATCAAATAATTTTGAAAGGTCCTGTAAAATTACGTAAATTGAGGAGGGTAACTATAAAATTTACTCATTTTTATTGCTATAACAGCAGTGTTTTCAGTTTTTTTGAACTGGTGAAGAATTAAATAGTTTTTATTTATGTATTTTCCCATATATAAAAAGGCATATACAAAAATGACGCTTTACAAGTAAAAATAATTCTGAAAATACATGTAGTTTTTAATTCAAGGAAACCTCAGCGTTAAGCGCCACTCGCAGGAAGAGGGACTGACTGTCCCCCAAAAAATCTATTACTTTCTGCACTAAATACAGAAAGGAAAAATTAAGATGTAGAGTTAATAAGAGAAGCCCAAAAGGTTCAGATACTCTCCTCTTGAAATTGATGTAGACAATTGTGTTGAACGTAAAAATAATAATGTGTAAGTTAAATTTAACAAATTTATAATTAATTAAATTATTAATGAGAATATAGTGGCGTTCGTGAACGTGAAATCATATTTTTCATTACAGTGTGCCATTGTAAATTTGTATATTACAATCACAAATCAATGGTAAATTTGCAAGTGCAATATTTGTCGCGTATAATTATAGTAAATCGTGCGTATTTGTGATTTACACATAAGGGGTTGAACAAATAAATTACAAAAGCAATACAGACATTTCGGTTATGAAAATCAATGTAGATGCGAAAGATGAGTGATGTTTTGCACAAGACTGATTTCTCTACATGAAACAATGAGGAAAACATTAAAAGAGCTACTCTCACTTAACGTGCAAAAATCATTTCAAAGGAATCGTATGTAGCGGAGATTTTGCAATTCGAACGTTTTTTTATGTAAAACCTTGACATCTCTTGGCAAAAGGCAACTCAACGCAACTAAGGAAAAAGAAATATATTATTTAGTTAAATGAAAAAGAAAATATTCGCATCATTGAAGAAGAACACAATATCACACAAGAAATACAAGTGATAATTGCACACTTCATGAGCGATGAAAAAAATGTATGAAGAGTTCTGAAGACAATACTGAAAATATTGCCAAAATTAAGGTTGACAAAGCCCAATACGTTCAGAATAGAAACAATAGAAAAAATTCTAGTGGATTATAGGGATATTAAAACAACGTGTATGAGCATGAAAGACTATGATTGAAGGAAGATAGTGAGGATATATTTAGAATTATGTACACATGGATACCGGTGTATTTTTCGTTACCTCTGATTATTCGGTTTTTATTTGAGCAGAAATTAACATTGCTGGTAGTATTTTTTTTACTGAAATAGCTCAATAAATAGCAATTAACAATACTATTAATAGTTTTTATTACTGATATTCAACAGCACAAAATTTGGTTTCTGGGAGAAATATCTTAACTTAAGACAACAGAATATAACCATATCTTCCTCAGTTTTCTTCAATAGTACATCTAACAGATCTAGCCAGTGTAGCACATTTGAGCACATGCAAAAAATGTTGTTATTTAACGTGGATGAATTGTTGGACTTAGGTTAAGAATACATTCATTAATTTAATTAGAGGTAAAGAACGATTATCATCATCAAATGTATTCACATAATCATCATCTCGTATAATTACTCGCAACACAGATTTCTGTGGTTATTTTCAAATTAGGTACGAGAGAATGATCCGTGCATATTGGGGCTGGGGATGAAGTCCGAAATGCTACCCAGGCAACTTAGTGATGTTGCAAATCCGTGGACAATGGCAAATCGTGGAAGTGGAGGTGAAGCGGAAGTGGCTGCAAGGGAAAGATAGCAGGCGGTTGAGGAACCATGGTGTTAGTCAACCGTCTCAACAAACGGGAAAAGTGAAAAGGGTCATCATGCGAAGCCGCATGCGAATGGCCTGTAGAGCACTTTCACGCATGCAATGTGCATTGCGGGCCGACAACAAGAACGCAGAGATGGCAGGAGTGGATACTGAGGGGAGCAAACACCAGGAAAAAGGAGACTTCAATCGCGAGACAATTATTCATTAGGAGACACTTATAATATTATGTAAACATTTTCACGACAATTTACGTTTAAAGAGAAGACGGAAAATTTCCAATATTTTCACAACCATTATCATCTTACAGAAAATAAGAAAAAGTAGCGCTTTATGTCATCCGTTTCGGGGTGAGCCCTCCAGCGTCGAATGCTAGCAAATTATATCATTATTTCGAGAGAGATCTGGTCTATTTTCAAGTATTCGCAGAGCCTCGCAGAGGGCTGGATTTGTTGATGCAGACTATCGGACCATCCCACCACAAATGTTTGTGACTTTTTTTCAGAGGCATTTATCCAGCCGACAGTCGGTTACCCTTTATGCCCCGATGGGACGCGTATTCGACCATACACTAGACACCAACACACTTGCAACATTTACTCTGATCTGGGGTCAGCAGAACGCGAGGCTCTCCGAGACAACACATGGCATGAGAGACAAGGGACGAACAACCGTGCTCTAGGCGGGGCCTGAACCCGCGATCCTTGGGACCGGAGCACTGAGTCCAGACTTTTAGACTCCTCGGCCATCCAGGTCAGCATTGTCAGTTATTACAGTAGTAAAAAAATGTGAACCACCAACTGACGAAGACTTGAGTCAGTACTACAGTGTGTGGACATTGCGACTGTAGAGTTGGCACTTCTCACTTAGATCTACTCTATACCAGTGAGAACGACTGCTGCTGCGGTGGCGGCAGAGGCAGCAACTACAAAGACGCAACAGCAACAACGCCAGCAAAGACGTTAATGATGGCGACTGCGACATGCGGGGGGCCTTGGTGTATTTCTTGAGCGCGGACCTTGGCGGCGGGCTGCAGTCCGGACGGCGCGGCGCGGCGCGGCGCTGGGCGCTGGCACGTTACGACAGGCGCTCGCGACTCCCCTGTGCGGAGTCTTCCCTCAACGTCGCGCATCCAGAATGATGGAGTGGAGAGCCGATCGCCTCCAAAACAATTAAAATGTTTTTAATTCGCCCATGCTCTAGAAACTTATTCCGAGACATACAAATGGATCTCCCGTGATGAGACACGCGGCTTCTGATGAAAAATAAAACGCAGTTTGTTCTGCAATTACTTTCCAAATATTTACAATACTTGCATCGTTGTATTTGTTTTTTCAAGAACTTTCAAATGTTGGTTGAAAAAAAATATACCTCTATTTAACACACATGCCGGCAGACCGGTCGGGAGCTAAGAGCATGCAGCAGTAGTGGCGGTGCTTCGCAGGTGGGAGGTAACTGGTTGAGTAAAACCTCACCAACCGACAATAGGTCGGCGCGGGATCTCACCTTCCAGCAGGGGATGATTACCACCAACACCAGCCTCTGAGGAAAAAACGCATTACACTTACGGGAACAATGACCTTAGCAGTTGACACGCCCGCAATAATCAATCTATATAGGGTCTTAACGGTTAATAAAGAACCAGACTCAGAGACGCGGCTCAAATGTGCGACGTAAACTGATGATACTGACTGTGAGCGGATCAAATGATAGCCGATTGCTAGTTGAATTGTTTGAAGCACGATTCTTAAAGTACAAATTTCAAGTTGTAACTTTTTACTAAGTAAAAGCATTTTGAATGAAAATTCATGAAGATGTAACCATTTCATTAGTCTTAGAGAGTAAGTACTGGACGACATGAAGCAATATTTTGGAGCCAAATTTAAACAAATATTTTAGAACCTGAAATTTTTTGTAAAATGGAGAAACGTAGTTCCATATTCGTATCGTAACGCCTTCCGGCACTCATTTTGTAATTGACTACAAATGAGTGCATTTACAGACACGGCTATCCTGGACCGCTGTTTTTAAAACTGTTTAGCAGAAACTAGAGCCACTTAAAAATGCAGATATCAAAATAATTTTTTAACCATACTATACACTCCACTTTCTGGAATAATTGAACTGTATTTTTTGAACTTTAGTTTTTAACATTTACGAAACATTCGTTAGTTTAGTTGACCAGTGAAAAAAAATACCTCATTACGTATCTACAAACATGAGAATGTTCAATTGAAATTAGATATTTAGTAGGTAGAAAACCTGTCATAGGATCATATGTCAAGGAATTCCAGCACAACGTCTGTAATAGCCACAAATTTCCTTTAGTTAATGAGCTCCTACCTTGACCTCCTCTTCTTCCGGCTTATACTTGCAAAATAAAAAATGTTGTTTTAGGACAAATCACACGTCTTTTTTTGCTAAACTTTGGTTTGTTTTAACGAAAAACTGTAATTGAATCTTTAGTGTAATTTAAGGCAATGCAACGTAAGGTTAAAAAAGGAGGTGGATTTAAAAAGATATTTTCTGGATCTTTTCATTAATATTTAGTATGAGAATTGGCACCAGGGCTTCTTATTTTTATTATAATATAAATATATAAACATGATATATTATATTATGACTAAATAAACATAATATAATTACATCATAGAATTAGAAAATTCTCCCGCGCGTTCTATCGTGCTCATCATTTGCTCTTTCGATCAAACATAATTTGAAATCAGTGCGTCTTAGGTCTTCAAAAGTTGGTAGGATTTATGTTACTTAGGGCGAAATATACAAAATGATATCTTCATTGACGATTTGTAAATCTATCCATGGCCATCTACTAGATTATTCAATCTAAAGCTAGAAGAGTGAACATTCAACGGGGCCAGGATTCAATGATCGAAAGTCTAATTACTAATCCTAACGGTTTTCCAGAATTTCAAGTTGTTTTCACATTTAAAACACTGATTTACCGAAGGCAATGTTTGCTCAGTTACAAATCATTTTCTACATGCATACAAGAAAAGTGACATTTGTCGTTTTTGAGTTAAATGACAAAATATGTGTTATTTTCCAAATAGTCTGTTTTCTTTAGCAGGTCGGTAACACAAAACAGTCGGCAAAAAGTGTGCTACTTTGTTTTTTGGAGGTGAAATAGACGGTTCTACTCAGAATAAACCTTTTCCTGGATTATGATTTCTGAGATCTGTTTTCCCGTATACCCCCGGTACTCACGCATACAAAGTATGCGAATGACGAGTGACCTCTGGAGTAATGTTTTCATCGTGACACGAACGGAAAGCAAAGCAAAGCAAAGAAAAAAAACACGTTGATGTTAGAAATGTTGCTTTCAGTTGCAGGCCAAGCAGTTTCATGATTTCATCGCACCCACGTTTCCCATGACAAACGCGTTTGTTCTTTCACGTCATTCCACTCTCACTCGCATCGCAGACTGCTTCTACTTTCTATGCGGCCTTTGTTTATCGCATTTCTTACTCACCAAATGGACGCTGAAATGTGACATTGCAAAGACGTTACAAAATGGTCAAACATCTGTCACCAGAGGTATTACATGCACTGTTCTTGTGGGCTGGAGCTTTTTTGTAATTGGTCACAGAGAAGGTCTTGTAATTACTCTTTCTGCACCAGCGTTAAACGTTTTTATATTTTGGTTATTTGTTATCAATATCCTTGTGTTTTCAATGCAGAAATTAACGAAAACGTACTTCAATTTTTATACATATTCTGGAAAGCTCAAATAATAAACGGCGTTCAACGTACTGTTTCTGGGAAATAGACACTTGAGTTCAAAAGACGTCACAAGGCGATTCATACATGAGCTACAAAATTCAAGATGATAATGCAAGATCGTCAGTGAAAACACTACATCGCTGAATGCAAAGTTATTAACCGTTCGAAATCGTAATAGTAATTGTAATAGTAGTAGTAATAGTAATAATAACAGTAATAATAATAATAATAATAATAATAATAATAATAATAATAATAATAATAATAATAAAGGGAGATGAAATGTCACTTAACCAGTTGAGCTAAAGCCTCAGTTCCATACCTATGTAAATCAACATTAGTGATATTGAAACTAGGACACATCTCCGCGACGACAGCACATATAAACTTTTGGTTTAGCGAACGAGATGGTGTCCCTGTACTTACTCCTCACATGTAACGAAAGTCTGGGGCGTCGATACTCTTTGACTAACAATTTCGCGGCCATTTGCGTCACCGACATGTAAATATCACAATTTTTCGTCAGCTTTCTCGCGTCGTGTTACCGCGCCTGCTTCACCGAGCCCTGCCGGGGAGTCTTCTCGAACCGTCGCACCAAGCCCCCACCTGCACCGCAAACATTCTTCGTTCCTAATCGAATTTAAATGAAGAAAAGACGTACACCATCGTTTACCTTTGTAATTGTTTTGTGATAATACTATTATCAAGTCTCTAATGTCGAAATGAGAATACCTGGTGCTGATGTACAAAAGTTAAAATACGATAAATAAAAATTGGAGTTCCGCCGTGCTTCTGTACGTTCTGAAACAATGTAATAAATTAATGTGAGAATTAACTTAATCTTTAAAATCGATGTTGTTAAATTCTAAGCTATAGAATTATTATTCTTTTCAAAAACGTGTTTGAGGGAGCTAAGAAATAACCAAATATGTAAGCAATTGATGTGAATTGTCAGTTCCGCGAATGCGTAATTACACATTTTTATTCTGATCTGTGGTGAGTTTGTTTGCCGAAACAGTTTGCTCCCAGAGATCTACTGATCACCATTTCAGTCATATTCATGCCATGCTTGATTCGCAGTAATACTGATCGTGCGATATGGGTTAAGCCTCTGTATAATACCATCTGTCAGCGACGCCTGGCGTCACTGGGTGGTGAGGGACAAGAGTGGGTTTTGAAATTAGTCCGTCACATAAAATTTAAGTTATTTATAAGTTGGAAATCTACTACATAGAACAACCATTTTAACTTCCCTTCCGGTTACCTTACTTGCAAGAAATAAACATGTTATTTAGATTTAATGTGTGTGCTCTTCACATTAGTCAGTCATATTAACTTGAAGTTATTTACAAGTTGAAAATCTACATAGAATAACCGTCTTGACTTCCCTTCCAGTTACCTTATTTGCAATAAATAAACACGATATTGAGATTTAAAGTGTGTACTCTTCACATCGACGGTAGCCATAATAGGGCTCGGTGTAATATTGGTTTTCATAGTACAAAGACGTCCAACAGGTATCGGCGAACTCTAACCAACACCGAACCACCTGCGGGGACGTTTGCGTCATGAACATGCAAATATTACCCAGTGCTCGTCCGCTTTCTCGGGCCGCCCCACACCGCGCAGCCCGGCCCTGCCCCCGGGTCTTCCGCTCGCGCAACCGCCAACCCGTATCGTCCCGCGCAGCCCCCGGGAATCGCGTGCGACGCCGCTCCGCCCACCCTCGCCCGTCCTCGCCCGTCCTCGCCGCCCTCCTCCGAGCGCAGCCGCTGTCGCTGTCGCCGCTCCGGGACGCGGGCGATTTCTAAAACGCAGCTCATCGTGACCGTTCGGTCGGACGGGAAGGCGAGCGCCCACGCGCCGTAACTTTTACGACACAAAAGCGCACCGACGGACGAAGAAAAATACAGTATTCAAATCGAGATCGCAGATGTTGGGTGGAACTTGATGGTGGGGGATGATATATATGAGGGGAATCTATTAAGCATGAATTTCGCCTGATTCCAGAAATTCCGAGGTGTAGGCCATTTGGTAACTGTGAAGACAGTTTTCTGTCGCAGACGAAGACAAAGAAACGGCGTCATAATTTGTTACAAAATTCTCGTGAAAGTAAATTCAGCGAATCATGAGGTTGAGTTCGTAATAATAGTACTTATTTTTGGAGGTTACTGATTTAGGGAATACGATGTTTGCAGAATGATGAGGATGGCGTTATGAAAAATATGAACAACGGAAAGAAAACCTACATCTAGAAAGAATATTATGTGTGCGTAGCCTCACTCGTAATCGGGGGTATCAGTGATAGTGTATAATTTTAAGCAGTCTTTTTAGCATACACACGTAAATTTCCTAAAAAGAATTGTGAAAGAAAATTCCTTTAAATTTCGCTCACAAATCGTCCTCATTCCTAACATTAGGACTAATTCCTCGCGCTTGAAAGGTTCCATCATCCAATCTTCACAAAAATATTTCAGAAACAGTCATGAGCTATGTCACTCATATGTGTGTACAGGAGAGATAATTGCAATAGAACTTAGGAAAATAAAATGAAAGGATCAGAATGCATGTTTGGGGAGTCATTGATTTGATCTATAACTAGCATAAAATGTTATGTTAAGCAAACACGACTAAACAGACTTTAGCTAAAGTATAAAGCCTAATAATTTTTCAAGCCAAGATTAATCTTTTATAAACAGCATCTACATTAACATATGTTTATTATTGAATATATATCATCTGCATTAACTTATGTTCATCATATTATTTATATTTTCTGAAAATTATGTGTTCGAGATCATAAATAAACCATTAAGTTAGACAACAAATCAATTATTAATTTCGTAATGTTTATTTCCAAGATCTCCCAGTAACACATTCCGACTCTCAAAGTAATAAAATCTCCCACGCCACAGAGTAATTCTATATGACAGAAAATTAAAATGGCAAGCTTTGTGTAAAATAAATTTTTAAGAAAATATATTAAAAATAAAATACGCAAATAGAATTATTTTTCGATAACAAGATAATAGGAAGTGTAACGAAATGAAAAAATCTCATTAATTGTGTGAGTGTTAGAAATGGGTGGATTTCCTACCATCACTTTCCCCTGAATGATATATACTTTACGTTAACGAATAACACTAGACAAAATATTTGAATTTGACTTTTTTTGTAGCACCATATTCTTGAGGAGTGGTATATGGTAGGGGTGTATACTTGAGGATTGGTATACGTGAGGAGTTGTATATTTTAGCATGGAACTGAATTAGGGAAGAGGTTTAGTTCCTCCTTCACTCCCACAGATGCATAGAACACAGATTGACAGTACCAATGCTGGGCGCTGAGGTAGCAGTGAAACTAATACATTTCGCGTGTTGCCCCATTACTTTCACCATGTTCTGAGACGAGCTATGAGTAAGGCAGTTTAGTTGTATTCTCATACTTTTTCACAATTACAAGTAATATTCGGAAGATGGTGAACTATTCTGGTTTATGGAATTTATTTGAAATATTCATAGAATACATTAGAGGCATACATTACACGCTTGAAATATTTCTCTACTGTAAGTATTCCTCTTACATAATCACAATTACCTTTTGTATTACGTCTAATCTCTTAGAATTAATTGTATTTTTGAAACAATTCTACTAAAATTGGGAATAATTGAAGACTTGATCAAAGCCAATTTGATTAGATTAACAATTAAATAGTTGCAAGATCAAATGTAGACGTAGCTATGAGGTCGGTAAGATATGGGAAACAGCAACAACGTGTCGTGCCACATCGAGTACTTGTAGTTGGAATTAAGTATGATGATTGATAAATGTCTTCTACAAGGTTTTATACTACATTCTCTTATAGATAGCTGTAGCTCGTTACGTAAAGATAGTCATTGTGATACAGCTTCGTTACATACAGATGTTAGGCCAATCACAAAGAAGTTTCCAAAGCAAGGACTGAGAAGTAATCAATCATTATTAACATTATATTAAATGTTTCGTTAGATTGTGTATATTACTGTGCGGAGACAGCCCATGGCGACGTGACCATACGCTGCACATTTTCTTCCCTTTCCAAAACTCATAAAAACATCAAAATACTGAAGCCTCATATGGAGACAGAACCATGTATTAAAATGATGAGAAATAAGAACAGATACTGACCTTTGATGACATTTTTATAATAAATTAAATCTTGATACGTGTAGGCTATTGCTTCTTTAAAGCCAGACTGGGCCTATGCGTAACCAATTGCATCTCGGACGCCTAGGTGGCATTGACTAAATCCTGCATGCCAGCTATCACGTAACCGTTCAGTGTAAAAGTCTAGCTTACGATAGTCATCATTAGTCGTAAAAAAGCACCATGTGATGTAATGCGTGTTAACACACTCATAAGAAGCTTACGATACTCGCTCGTATCGTCATGTCACATCATACTACTGTACAAATACCCATCAATTCATCATCATTTCATAACATACCATAATTCGTACGTCCCTCAGTGCCATCATTTTTTGCGCTCTTACGATGAATGAAAGTCTGTCGTGATTCTCCAAGTTATTTCGTGTTTTTAAGTATTTCTTTAAGAATATAGAGTTTCTGTATACGATTTACAATGACGAAAAAAATTGTATATGGGAAAATTCAATAATAAAAAGGAAATTAAATATTTATTTTTTCATTTTTTTTCGTGTTTCTTAATTTCCTTTCTTTTCCCACCTAGTAATTATATGAGAAGCCTGCCTAAGTTTTCTAGGTGCATTAAAAAGGAACATTTCATAAGAAAATATTTAATCGACAATTAATAAGAATAAAAATACTTAACAAAAGCGATTTAAAGCGATTTATTATTTTTATGAGTAATATAAGTTTAAGGAAGGCGGGTGGCGTGACGAAACCGGCAACGAGCGTAGTTCTTCGCCTGTCTGCTTGGAGCGCTGCGATGATCTTTGTTTTCACCGATTAATATTGAGAGTTCGCTTCTTGGCTATCTTTGGATGTAGTGGTCAAAATGTTACCACGTATGAGCTAAAGAATGCTTTTTCGCTATTTAATGCTATTAAGAGGTATATGGCTCTAGAGTTCACATGTTCGACACAGTCATTTAGAGTACATTAATATTGTCCATTTAAATGTATTTTACACATCTACTGTAATTTTAAGAGAGCGAGAAAAAATCAAAAATATAACAATATCATTCTTTTAAAAATTAATTTAAAAAAAATGTTTCACTTAGCAGCGATTTTATCACACTTTTTCTAATCTATGTGAGTTTCCTATATCCTTTTACATGGGTGTAGAAGGAATAATGAATTTAGATAACTCTTGCAGGTCATCTCGAAGAAATGGCGACATGTAGGGGGAATGTATAAAATGGTATAAAA
Source organism: Gryllus longicercus (assembly GCA_038098605.1). Lineage (NCBI taxonomy): Eukaryota > Metazoa > Arthropoda > Insecta > Orthoptera > Gryllidae > Gryllus > Gryllus longicercus. The sequence continues at coordinate 2,596,891 of JAZDUA010000059.1, read as the reverse complement.
AGCAATGTCCTGACCACAAAAATCAATCAGGTTCATTGCCTAAGTAAAGTTAGTTCATTTTAGTTCAAAAGAAATCATGTGCACATATGGAGAACGGATGCACAAAATTGTGTTGACTAGTATAATTCAACCACTACACAAGTCACTTAACGTAATAAAGCCTTTTTTCTGAAAATGTGTAGAGAATTGTGGCTGATAACACACATCTTCCCACGCAGTTACTTGCAAAGAGAACTCTGTGTGTAACAATAATGTAAGCGGAATTTTAAGTCTATTAAATCCATGCTATTAATTAAAACACTAAGTTTAAAATGCTGTTAATACTTCTAATCTTGTGATTCAATTTTCTGCCCAAGGTTCGCTTAAACAGCTGAAGTTGACTTACTCAATGCCAAACATTTAATTATTTTATTTTAAAATTACTTTAAAAATATACAAAGAAGCAACTCTTTAACCAAGTGCGTCATATATGCATAATAATTCTACAAAAGCCTTTAGCGATAAATAATTGCTTGACTCTTCTGACAATCATCTTAACTGAAACAATTCATAGATAATTTCAATCGTGGTTCTAATATTTCTTTTATAATCTTCTTGGAAATATTTGGAAAATAAATTCTTAAATGTTTATATTAATAATGTGTTCATAAATACAAGTGTATTATTCAGTAGATTTGAAGAAGTATTCTTAAGTAAGAAAATTAATATTGCAGTCACTTTGTGCATGTGCAAAGCGTACTGATTACTACTATTGAAGACACGAAGTATCACACATTAAAAGGACTCTTCTTGACGGGAAACCAAATTCCGACTCACGTGCGACAGCTGGGGACACTGACAGCTACACTACCTACTGCAGTAATGAGAGTACGTTGAAATACACACACAACTCACGAAAATCGATGGATTGGTATGGAGTCGGAAATTTGATAGACATAGCCTAGATCTGGTGAAAATAAGATAATTCATGCGAACAGAAAGAATAGGAAATTACAAGAAGAGAAGAGAATAAGTTGGAAAGAGAAGGAAAGAGAGCGGGAGAGACTGTGAGAGAAATAGAGGAAGTCTAGAGACAAGAGACGGGGGAGTGAAGAAAGAGAACTGGAAGAATAAGAAAGGTCGGAAAAACATTTTAAGCGGTCTATAATGGGGGCTCCGCATGGAGGTAGCGGATTTGAGCAACTTTCTAGGGAAAAGCTCGTTGCTACTTGGAAATATTAGGGAAGTAAAATAAGAAGCAGTTATTGAAAGCAAACTTTTTGCACGCCATATTTTCAATGCAGTGAGGCCCGGACTGCAAGGAGCATCTCTTCAGTTTTCACCCCCTTCGAGTTGATCCTACTTGAAAAAATCTGTTCAATAAACGTTCTACCAGCGTTACGCAGAATAATTTCTTATGTAACGTCACTTACCTTGCTGGCGTTGTAACATACGAAATTGGCGAGGTAATCCAAATGGTGAAACTGCACGCTCCATAAAATTACATGATCCATGCGCAACGGGGGCATGCCCCCTGTTGATTCATATTGGAAGCCTCTCATAAGGACAAAGCCGGGATTAGCCATTGCACGGGTAATGACCCACCTAGCTCAGTCGCAACAGTTCTTGTAAAAAGACTCTCCGTTACTCAACCACAGGCTCCGTTGTCAACGTAGAAAATCCAATCACCAAACCGAAGCAATGTCCCAAAGCTATTGAATACTGTTTCCCTATTGAAATGGTAAGTTCAAAGGGCGATATTGAAAACAATCAATAGAAAGTAAAAGGGGATAAAAAATAGCGTGAATAAGAAATACCTCGTAACTCAGTGAGAATCGATTTCTCGCAAGGGAGAGCAATTTATACGCCCCCGCTGCACTGTACTTGAGAGAGTAACGCAAAAAATTAACATTTCAGCACTTCATGCAACAGAGTATTTGTGAGTCTTTGGCACGTGCTTCCTTAAATGCCGCATTTTATCATGCTCTGATGCATTCAGTCACCGTCATGTATTGCCAAACTGCAACATACAGCGAGAAAACCTTGCGTCGGTAAGTCGATGACAACTTTTATTTTTAGTTTACCTGTTTTTTGAGAAATATAATTTAGATTTAGTCAACAGTTTCATTAAAGGAGGCGCTGAATGAATGATACACTTTATTACTAATGAAACGTCAATATTCCAGACTAAAAATTAAATTTTATAGATTAAAAGTAATGTGTAAATTAAATATTTAACATAAAAACAATGTGTTTGTTTTAGTGTTTAAAATATCTGTTAATTATATTCTCAAACTATTCTTGATTCGAGAAAGCATTCTTTTTAAAATTGAGTTTTTAACAAAATATCGTTAGCGGCATCACAGACACAGGGAAAGAAACATTAAATTAAAAGCACAACGACGACGTACTAAACATTATCCGCATGAAGAAAAACTCGGGATACGGAGAGTAAATTGGTGACATCATGACACAAAAAGGACTAACGCAGATCAAAACAGTTTCTTAAACTATGAGAAGGAATATGAGACTATTTCACTCCACTAATTACAGTATAATGTATGTGTTAATTTTTTAAAATTAGATTAACTTAGGCGATATTCAAGTTTTCAAGTTCAAGCTAAAGAAAATAGAGCTGCAAGCATGGCTACTTGGTATTGCAGTGATTTGAATGCTCCTATGGAATATCTTGACTTATAAATTGAATGTAATTATATAGAGTATATTTTGAATTTAAATAAAATCGGGTTAGTTCATGAATTTATTAACATATGAAATTAACATGAGTTTATGAAACATATTAAAATTAAATATTGGGTAGGGTATGGTATTTTTGACATTAATTTCGTACACATATCTTGTTTTACCTTGTACAACTCTGAATTTTCGAAATGAATGGCTGGAATAATTTTAATCCTTATGTATAAGTAATATTAGGTTTATATTTGGGATAGGGCGTCGTATTCTTTCTGTATGCCAGCACATAAGAACGCATGTTACCTCTGTTACTTTGTACAATCCTGAATTTTCGAAGATAGGGATCGGAATTTTTTTCTATACCCTAAATTCAGTCTTAAGTTTTGGATATTGTATAAATTTTTTTTAAGTTTTTGAGTTTTCGCGCATATTAGCCCGAAAAAACATATTTTACCTATTTTATACATCCCTGAATTGTTGAAAATGACGTTCTAAATATTTTTTTCTTAAGTCTAAAATTAGCCTTAAATTTTGCATAAGATGTCAATTTTGATTTATCGTTTTGGAGTTTTCATGTACTTTAGTCAATAAGAACATGTTACTTATTTCAGTTTGTACAACCCTGAATTTTGTAAAATATGGCATAGAACCATTTTTCTTAGCACCTTTAATTAAATTTAGTTTTTAAAGGAATTTGACCGGCCTTGATGGTATAGTAGTTATAATGTCGTGCTACGGAACCCAAGTCCCCGAATTGAAAGCCAGTCAAAGTCGGAGGATTTTTTAGGAGCCAAAAATCGACGGCATGTATGCGGAAGTATGTTGGCATTTACACAGATCCCAGGAAAGGCACTTGGACGTTCCTAGCAAAATTAAATCCTTTAGCAATTTAGCATTACAGTTTCGATTTGAATTACTGGATAAGAGTGAGGATATTGTATCTCTGTCTGCGCCATCTTGTATTCAAATCACGCGTCAAAATTGGCCTCCTAGCGCCCCTGCGGAAAGCAATGGCAAACTTCCGTAGGTATACTTGCTCAGGATAAATCTCAAGACAGCACTAGGGGCTTTTGGAGACGAACTAGCCAGTGTACGGCAGTAATAGGAGAAGAAGAATGAATTTTGTGTGACATCCCATAATTCGAAGATATTTTCTACACGAAGTAGCATTGGGCTCGCCCTAGTATACATACCAAATATTATAAGAAGTTTCACAGAAACTGATTGGGTGAAGGTGCGGAAAATAAAACGTTTTCTCACTTCACATCAGGTCGTTTAACATCAGTGAGCGTTTAAATTAGGCGAGAAAAAACCAAAAACACAGAGGAAATAAAACTGTAATGCTAGCGTGGAAGAAACTCTAGATTAGCAGGGGCCACGTGGCCAACAATTGCCAACTTTCGCCTCGCGATCCGACTAATTGAAGTCGTCGCCTTTCGATTTCCGAGCGCTGGCGCACCGCTGCTGGGCGATGCGCAGCTTTCTTTCTCCTCGCAGATGTCGACGTCCACAGCAACAATGCCGCAGGAGAGTTCTCTATATCACCGAGAGCACCACAACGGGAAGTCCAATGCTGAATGACGCTGGAAGTTAGTCAACCGAGACACGGGGTAAAATGAGGATTAAAAAGATTTGTGTTGTTGAATAAGCATGATACGCAGAGAAATAAGGGAAATCTTCCTTCGAGATTCGTTCATTTATATCAAAGGTATGACATCTGTGAGTTTTGTGCAAATTTCACAAAATCCATTCGAAAACGTATATCTTCATATCGGTATTCATGTTTGGTGTTCACACTGTAATTGGAGGAATAAAGCTAGGTAACGAAAATAAATGACAATTAAAATAAAGCAGTTATGACTGAAGAATTTGGCGAGAACCTATATAAATAGATCATATTTCTTATTCACTATTAGAAAAGAAAGAACAAGAAGATTCACAAAGAAATAAAGTAATACAGCCCTATAAAAAATAAAAAAACAATTATTAATTTCTAAGTGACTCCGTGAACGTATTCTGGGGCAATGCCATGTCACTTATTTATAACGAAACCAACAGTTTTATGAAGTGCTACGTTATGTTATGTACGTCGTATTTTGCACTTGCATATGCAACAACTCTCACGTTCTGTGCAATTATTCAGCGTCTTTAACGGTGCACTGAAAACTGCATTCACGCAATTGCGTTCTACGCAACGCGCATACGTAACCTGCCACCATCGCCATTTCCATAGGCTTCATTCCGCGCCTGTTCTATCTCCGCCTAACTGTTCCGCCTCCGCCTCCGCCTCCATCGACACCTCCACAGAGGAAAGATAGACGCAGTCTTTCCTCTTTGTCTTCCACAACTCCATAGTCTCCTCTACAGACTTGGCTTCTTCTTGGTTTAACTCTCCTTTTATTAGTAGTTCTGTAGGAGTTGAACCTGGGTGCGGATTAATATTTTGTTAGCAATACCAATCAAATCAAATGTTATATTTTGTTTGACGATTCAAATAAGTTGCTTCTTACTCGGGAGATAAAACTTCTATTTTTGAAATATTGCAGCTCACGCTTTGTTGGTACTTTCGCAATTCATTCAATTAGTACAGTAAATCAGAAAATGTGCGGGGAAGAGATTGTGAAGCTTAAGCAATCGTGCGCGGCTTATACTTCTTCCCATTGGCAGAGGTGGCCCAAGGCATCACTGCCACGCCTCTGACCTAGATGTCCTAGGGTTATATTACCGACTGTGGTAGGATTTTCGTCGTAAGATAGATAGATGGAATTCAGCCGCTGACTGGTGGAGAATTCTAGCGGCCGGCGGCTCTTATCGGTAGTTTTCCGTGGTTTCTCCGATCGAGACCAGACGAATGCCGGAGCAGTATCCTAACAGCGGGCCACGGACCAAGCGCGATCTTTTATTCTTCCTTGCTATTTCCCCATCCTTTACTTACACGCACTCACACTAACATGCTCTGGAGACCTGTTTCGCGCTTAGAGCTTGTGCCGACAGGGCGGTTTGCAGCTGGTGGGAGATACCTAGTTGAAGGAAACCCCGCTAGCCGACGGTAGGTCGGCGCCGGAGTTCGCCATTCAGCGGGGGGAAGATCACCGCCACCTCCTGACGAAAATACATGCACCACACTTACGGAACTAATCATTTTAGCAGTTGGCTAAATCTTGGGATCACTAACAGTCAATCAATTATACTTCTTCCCCATACGTTTCACACAGCTTTTACACTTTTTTCTTTCTTACGAAAACGTATCAAAGCCATAGCCTTCGCCTCCTCTGCGCCCACCACTGACTCGTGCGTACAATTTTCCTCCTTCACCGCCCCCACCGCCGCCTCTTCCAAGGCGCCTGGGTTCGCACTTTTTTCCCGCGCCGCGCGTGACCCCCCGCGTCGCTGCTCGCCGCCCGCGCCACACGCGCGTGAGCTAATTGCCGTGCGAGTGGGAGATGTGTAACGCAGCCGCGACGAATTGCGTAACAGCCACGCGCTCGGGGTGTGCGCGCGGCGTCGAAGAGACAGGGCATTGCCGCCCTTCCGCGTGTCGCCATACGATCATGCGTGAGCACACGCATTTGCTCGCAGGGAGCAATGTGCGTCCAGAAAAGTGGAATTAAACCGATTTTCTTTAATACCTGTGGAAGTTCAAAATTAGAAAACGTTCAATTTACTTTCGAACCTGTCCTAAACCTTCAATATAGTATTGAAGGAAGAGAATTCTTTCGTAATGGAAAATATTCCTCAATAATAGTTCTTTAAATCATTTTATGTATCACTTTTGGAAAGTATTAGTAAATTTTGGGTAAAATTTGAGTGAACTCACGACAATTTTCCTTAAATATGTAAACACGAGTATCTCAAAATCGCTCGAATTGTTTAACTTTTAAGAAGTATTGGAATCCTCTCAATAACACCATTTCGAATTTTCGGTCGTAAAATTAGTGTTTAAAGTTTTTTGAAATGTAACTTCGTAGACGGTCATTAGTGTCTTTCCATAGATGGGTAAGATTGGTGCAGATGGAAAGGGGTTTCAAGCAATTTTGTACCACAAAATTGAGGTGGTATTTGTATGTATGGATGGAAGTGTATGTTTGGTCATATTAGAAGCTTTTGAGATCAAACTTGGTAAAACGCCAAAAATAAGTGTATATGTGTTGTTCCGGTAATTATTAAAAAATATTTCTGTTGAGGGTAGTTCACATGAAGCTCCTGTGATTCCAATATTTTCTGAAAAATGGATGTTAATTTTCATTAAACCTCTGAAAATATGAAAATTGCGAAAGATAATTTTTTTCGAACTTGTCCTTCGCCTCTAATATTTAATCCAAATATTTCTTTATCATTGCAATCCCTCAATTTTGTTTTTTAAATGATGTCTCAAAGAGTTTAAAAATTATACGTAGTAGTTGAGAATTTTTTTCGGAAATCTCGACGGTTTCCCAAAAATATGTTAATATTAATAATAATAATAATAATAATAATAATAATAATAATAATAATAATAATAATAATAATAATAATAATAATAAAAATAATCATTTCAGTGTGTTGGCATTCCCAATCATTCTCGTGCGTTGATTGATTAAATGGTGAATCCGAGCGCGACAAATTCTGTCATGAGTCCCATAAATGTAGTGCCCGTGCTTTCCTTGGATGGTGGTGGTGATCTTCCCCCGCTGGATGGTCTGTCGGCCAGCGAGGTTTCCCCCCAAAAAAGTATCTCACACCAGCAGGGCTCCGCCCTAACTGAAATAAGCTGTACGCTCCCGATCTGCCTCCTGGCATGTGTGATATTGTAGTGCATGTAAATGTGTGTGTGAGTAAAGGGTGAGGATAGGTCAAGGAAGAGGAAGGAAAGGTCGCGCGTGGCCCATGCCCCACTGCTCCGGTATTCGCCTAGTACTGATCGGAGAAACCACAGAAAACTACCGATCAGAGCAGCCGACCGCCAAAATTCTTCTCCAGACAGTGGCTAAACTCGATCCACGTATCTAGCTACCGTCGAAAGCGCACAACCAGCCATCGTGGAGTTCGGACTGCCCGGTCGGAGGTACTGCAGTGACATTAATTGATGCCCTGAGCCACGTCTCCCGCTTGTTTTTGAGGAAGAAAGCGAGAAGGCAATATATTCAACTCACTTAACGTTTCGGCGGAGTGAAAAGGTGTCGCCATCATGTGGCCATTCGGTGGAGTGAAAAGGTATTCATGACATTACACAAATTATAAATTTCATTACATTAACAGGAGGAAATGTTTCGCACATTCCCACTAGTGTCTTTAAACTTATTTTAAGGGTTTAAGGACTGTACACTAAATTCTACGGTACAGGTGTTATTTTCTTTTAAACTTTTCGATTTTCAAATCTGAAAACTTTTCGATTTTCAAATCTGAAAACTTTTCGATTTTCAAATCTGAAAACTTTCCAATTTTCAAATCTGAAAACTTTCCGATTTTCAAATCTGAAAACTTTCTGATTTTCAAATCTGAAAACTTTCCGATTTTCAAATCTGAAAACTTTTCGATTTTCAAAACTGAATTGTGATTGTAATTTTTTCAAACAATGTCGTTAATGAATATGTTAGATGTGTATTTTATAATTTAACGCAATTCATTTTTTTGAGACAAATAATTCAAATAATATTGTAGGTCTTCGATTATAAATATTTCTATAATAAATAAGGGTTTATAGTGATAGTTTATTATATTATATTTTTTTCAGTTTTATAATAACGTGCCTGTTGGTGGCAAGTTTACTTACTTATTTTATTTTACTTTCAGTCTTCATTTCTGCTGACCGAAGGTCAAATGATAAAATGGCTACTGGTGATGTCGAGATGTGTATCGCGTCATGTCAAATGAATCACGAATATTGTACAGTATGTTCGCTTTTTATTCGTGATTGTATATTTTGTTATTGAAATATGAGAAACTACGGCTCGAAAAGTTATATTTAAAAGTATAGCAGACACTTAACAACTAGTGGTACATCTACAATAGCACATACTTAGGAGGTGGGGTTTTCTTCACTCGCTGGAGGGAGGGATCCGGCGCCGACGTACACGTCGGCTATGGAGGATTCCTCAACCAGGACATCAAGATGAGACACCCAAGGCGGTACTTTCTCTTATTGGTAGTAACGGTTACGCAATAGACTATAATCACATTTTTTATCACCTACCTATGAATTTAACATACGGATTGTATTGGTACCACACAACTTTTATATTTACACTTTTTATAATTAATATTGGAAAGTATGAAGTTCCCAAAGATAAGAGTATTTGTTGGTACGTACCGAGAAGCGATTTTTCGGCAGAACGTTTTGTGGTGATTTCATTCCACTTATATTTTAGAGTGATGTGTATGAAGAGATTATTTATGTATGAAGCGTTCGCATTCTTTATGTATTGTACATACTCATCAGGAAATTGCTCATGCATTGTTATTCTTAGAGAGTCGATGGTATTTTCCCAGACAGCTGTCGTGTTTGCGTAGTGACAGGATTGGAAATACCGAGGTGTTAAAACTATTCTCTATTTTCAAGAAATTAGTGAGAGAATAGTTCCTGGAAAGTGAAGAACCAGTCTGGAAGCAAAGCGTTTCTTGACCAAATAAAATTAGAAACACTTTATTAGACTTTCCTGCGATTGTATTTTATGTGTTGCTATTGTGGTTTTCTTTTGGAACAGAAGCTCAACTTGTGCCAAGTTTAAAGTACGTGAGTTCCTATACGAGTTTGCGAATGGTTTTTAAATCAATTGGTAATTATTTTTCACAGTTTTCGCGTTAAATCCATTTTGAGAGGGTTATGACCCAGTGGATTGTACGGGCATTTTATGCCAAGTCACCATAGTTTTGTAAACGCTTTCTTCTGGCATCAACAAAAAACCAATCCATTAATAACGCCACTCCATCAAGTTGTGTTGAAAGTGAACATAAATGTCAGTACACAGTTTCTCAAGAATGATTCGCTATTAAACAGGGAGTAGCCAAATATACTGTAAATCACAATATCATACGTTTACAACAAATAAATTTGTGAATATATCAATAGGGTTTTGTACGAAGGAGAAGCAAAAGAAAATTGCAATGGTGCAATTACAATTCTTTTTTGCCTTTCGTTGTTTGGAAATTTGCAGTCACAGTCCTTGATGTCTTTCTGAGCTGTCAGTAAGAGGCAGGGTAGATGGGGTAACAGCTGATTGAAGATGGCGGCAGCACTACGCAGATGCACCAAGGCGGAACAACGTGGAATTATTAGATTTGTATGGCGTGAAGGTGAGATCCCGGTTGAGAACGAAGGCGAAATATCGGGACGACTATTTGTCACAGCGGCAAGTGTACGAGTGGTTCAAGAAATTCAGATATGACACGACTTCGTTGAGTGATGCTCCCCATTCAGGTCAGGCTCATTGTGTTGTGAGAGGAGTTATGGCAGCAGCAGCTTGACTTATTCAATAACATCGGCATGTCACCCTCGTTGAAATGACTTCCATTCTGCAGATAAGCATCGGTTCAGTACTATATAATGTGCATTGCATGGTACGACTGTTTCCACGAAACGAAAATATTTATTCACACTACTTCGACGACTTACTTGTATTTCATTTTCTCATTATTTCAGTCAACATCCTCTCCTCCCAAAACGTCAGATTGTGTTGTCTTCTGTCACGAAAATAAATTATATTTTTGGAAATCCCTATTTGTGAAATTGTTCAAAAGATGTATAAGAATTATATTATTTTTTATTTAAAGATCTAATTGTGAAGAGCAAATTTCATTATGATTCAATATTGTAGTTATAGAAAATCAAAATTTTTAAACATTTTTACAATATTAGAAAATTAGGAAGGCAAGAGAACTAAAAAAAATCACATTTTCGCATTTTCATATGTGTATTTTTATCTACCCTAGAAAAAAAGGTAAGCAAAAAAATTTGAAGCAATTTTATGAGAGAATTATGAAAACGTCATTGGGGCTTCAGGCAATGTACCATCTAAAACCAAAATATCCGTCCTCAATTCCAGGGTCTATAGTGCAGCAGAATCAGTTAGGGAACATCAATTTTGAAAGAAAAAAAAAACAACAAACTATAATCGGTTCATTGGCTATTGCTGTTGCAATTGCATAACAGTGGTCAGGAGAGATTACCGGGTTTTGCTAGACAGTAGCTGACTGCCAATTTTTTACAAAACGTTATGGAACGTAAAATTACAGGTTCAATAAGTCATATGATTTGTTCAAATAAACTTTTGCGTTTATTTCAGCGCCCCTTTCTACGAAAGAAAAGAAGGACGAAGAGAAAGAGAATAGTGAGGAGAGAGTGGGGATGGAGAAAAATAAGGAGAAAGTAAAAGAAGTAAACGGAGGATGAGGTGAAGGAAAATACAGAGGTTGATGAGAAACGGGAGCAATAGCAGAAGAATAGCAGAAGTATAATGAAAAGCAAAACGGTGAAAAGGAAGTAAAAAGGAAGAATGAAATAAAGGACAAGAAGGAATCAAGGAAGAAGGAAGATAAAAAGGAGGTGGATGAGAAAGAGAGAGAAGACTGCTGAAAACTAGAAAAATGAGGGAGAAGACGGAGGAGAATAATAATGAGGGTGAAGGGATGAAAAGGGAATGGGTATTGTGTTGTAATCGCGATTGCACAAAGACTAAACACAGAAAGAACATCTTACCAATACGAAATTCTTTAACAGAAAAAAAATCTATAACTCACTGACATTAAAAGCAGTAGCAAGGATACAATGGGATAAATCGCAATTCATAAGACACAACTCATTACGAATGTTTGTATCTTTCCAGCCATAAAAGTTGGGAAATGTTTTGTGAATTCACAAGAGTAACCCCAGAGACGAGCAAGTAATATTGCCTGCTGAAAATATCCTGCTGATAAAGAATGTGCGATATCACGACTTCAGGATCAACATGAAGAATTCACTTAATACTATTTCTAAAAACATATCAGTGATTTCGTATCAAAAAACTTAGTAAATCGGGTACCACTTTTTGATACCATTTTTAGATGATTCCTAAGACAAATCAAGAACTTATTCAATGGCTGTAAGATTATTATTAAAAACGTGTACTTAGATTTTATGCTAATTTCAAGTTGAAGATGCGGAGCACGGAGTTTCTCTATAAGTGTGGTTGTAGATAAGTGCCTTTTCTCTAACCAGAACCCTCTGAAATGCTGGAGGGGTCCCTGCGATATAGGGTGCTGAGTCGCAGGTGCTGCTAATCCAGAGGTTCATCCAGAGTTTCCGTACTGCTAGTGCTCCATGCCCTTAGGCATGAAGGTGTCAGGGCTGGCGATCGCTCTCCTTTCTTATAGAAACCGTTCCGCAGGCCATGGCTGTTGGTGGAGATTGGTGTCGCTCTGTGTCTGTGGCTAGGTCGCGCTGATTCCACCGGAGATTTCTCTCTACTGGTGGTGCCCTTAGGCATGGAGGTGCCAGAGCTGGCGATCGCTCTCCTTTCTTATAGAAACCGTTCCGCAGGCCATGGCTTTTGGAGATTGGTGTCGCTCTGTGTCTGTGGCTGTGTTGCGCTGATTCCACCGGAGATTTCTCTCTACTGGTGGTGCCCTTAGGCACGGAGGTGACAGAGCTGGCGATCGCTCTCCTTTCTTATAGAAACCGTTCCGCAGGCCATGGCTGTTGGAGATTGGTGTCGCTCTGTGTCTGTGGCTGTGTTGCGCTGATTCCACCGGAGATTTCTCTCTACTGGTGGTGCCCTTAGGCATGGAGGTGACAGAGCTGGCGATCGCTCTCCTTTCTTATAGAAACCGTTCCGCAGGCCATGGCTGTTGGAGATTGGTGTCGCTCTGTGTCTGTGGCTGTGTTGCGCTGATTCCACCGGAGATTTCTCTCTACTGGTGGTGCCCTTAGGCATGGAGGTGACAGAGCTGGCGATCGCTCTCCTTTCTTATAGAAACCGTTCCGCAGGCCATGGCTGTTGGAGATTGGTGTCGCTCTGTGTCTGTGGCTAGGTCGCGCTGATTCCACCGGAGATTTCTCTCTACTGGTGGTGCCCTTAGGCATGGAGGTGACAGAGCTGGCGATCGCTCTCCTTTCTTATAGAAACCGTTCCGCAGGCCATGGCTGTTGGAGATTGGTGTCGCTCTGTGTCTGTGGCTGTGTTGCGCTGATTCCACCGGAGATTTCTCTCTACTGGTGGTGCCCTTAGGCATGGAGGTGACAGAGCTGGCGATCGCTCTCCTTTCTTATTGAAACCGTTCCGCAGGCCATGGCTGTTGGTGGAGATTGGTGTCGCTCTGTGTCTGTGGCTGTATTGCGCTGATTCCACCGGAGATTTCTCTCTACTGGTGGTGCCCTTAGGCATGGAGGTGACAGAACTGGCGATCGCTCTCCTTTCTTATTGAAACCGTTCCGCAGGCCATGGCTGTTGGTGGAGATTGGTGTCGCTCTGTGTCTGTGGCTGTATTGCGCTGATTCCACCGGAGATTTCTCTCTACTGGTGGTGCCCTTAGGCATGGAGATGCCAGAGCTGGCGATCTCTGTCCTTTCTTATTGAAACCGTTCCGCAGGTCATGGCTGTTGGTGGAGGTTGGTGTCGCTCTGTGTCTGTGGCCGAGTTGCGCTGATTCCACCGGAAATGCCGCTCTCCTTGAGGCGCCATCTGAAATGGAAGTGTGGGGTGCGTACGCGGCGCGTGCCCTCGTCGCCGCCCTGCGCTGCGATGCCTCGCTACCCGGGCGACAGGTGGGTTGTAGTATTGATAGCTTGATTGATTGATTGTTAATGTTTTCGTGCGCGTTAACATCCAAGGTCTTTAGTCCCGTAAGTGTAGTACACGCTGTGTCCTCGTGAGCTGGTGGTGGTCTCTCCCGACGGGTGGGAGATCGGACGCTGAACTATATTCGGCTATCGGTGTTATCCCAAAACTCCCACCATCGGGGCGCCATCCCAATCGGGACAAGCTCTAAATCTTCGACCAGTCTCCCAGCATATGTGGTAGTGTGTGCATGTTAGAGTGTGTGTGTGTGTGTGTGTAAGGGGTGAGGATAGAACAGGGAAGGGTAAGGAAAGATCGCGCGCGGTCCGTGGCCCATTTGGTAGGGTACTGCTCCGGTATTCGCCTCGTGTTGATCGGAGAAACCACGGGAAACTACCAATCACAGCAGCCGGCTGCTAGAGTTGCCCTCCAGACATCGACTGAATTCCACCTATTTGTAAAGCTAGTATCAAAAATCTTCTCGCTGGTGGGACTCGGACCTAGGGCTTCCCGACAGTGACATCAGTTGATGCCCTGAGCCACAGGGTGGTAGTAATTTCATCGTAAACCGATTTGTTTTAATGACTGCTTCTGTTTTCTCTATTATCTTTTCAGACGTCTTATCTTTATTCCATTTGCAGTGCAGTCTTGAGATCGGCTTGGTCAGCCGAATTTCTCCCGCAATACTCCACCTCCTGTCAAACGGAGCGACAAGGATCAGTCTTTGGTGTATTAATCTTAGCAACAACTGAAACTCGTTTTGCAATATTTATAGAATTACCACGGCGTTACGTTTCGTCTTTCGCCGAATATTTACGTTCAATGTTTTAGCAATAATAATAATAATAATAATAATAATAATAATAATAATAATAATAATAATAATAATAATAATAATAATAAACCAATATAACCAAATATACACCTTTGGCCATAGAATACAAAGAAATAGAATCGTAATTCTCTTGAAAATATACAATTCGTTATCACAGCAACTGGTCTGGTAAATAAATACTTGAAAAAGTATATAGAAAAAATACAATAAAATCCTAATTCAATAATCCTCAAAACACAAAATATATCATGGAAACATGCCGGATACATGCCGAATAGTTGGTAGTGTGCTAAATTAATCGTGCGGTGTAACCAAGTATGTGGTGTGCCAATGTTGGTCCCACACACATGAGAAAACCGGATGATTTCCAAGGCAAGACAATAATAATAATAATAGTGATAATAATAATAGTGATAATAATAATAGTGATAATAATAGTGATAATAATAACAATAAATTCGGCCCCGTGGCACAGAATTTTGCGGCAGACGTCGTTCGCTCCGAGGAAGCTGCAGGCTTGAGTCCTGCATAGGCATGGTCGTATTTGTGATTGTCGCTCTACCCCTCATTATCATCCTATCACTTCATTATTCATAATTCAAGGCTCAACAATATTTTCTTATAAAATAATACAGACGTAAAAGGTGATGCTCATAATTACGCAATTTATTCTCTCTCCAAGACAGAAGGAGGCTCGGTACGGAAGAGAACGCCTAGCATGGTCAGTAATGGCATATGTGCAAATAATAATAATAATAATAATAATAATAATAATGATAATAATAATATGGCAATTGAGATGAATACTACACTACACTACCACGTATGTCGGGAGATCAGTTCTCAGAAAACAATTTATATCGGCTGTGGCGGTACTTCACTGGGGGAAATCACCGGCAAGGCGACATGTACCAATGACCGTAGTAGTTGTTGTTGTTCCCGCAAACATTAATAAACCAATCCATCCAGGTGTCGCTGTACCTGCAGGGGGACCTCCAGCAAGCCAATAGCCTTAGCCAACTCTCACGATAAAACATTCAAAACACTGACGGGACCAATGACCGTAGTAGTTGTTGTTCCCGCAAACATTAATAAACCAATCCATCCAGGTGTCGCTGTACCTGCCGTGGGGCGACGCGTTCGTGGCGCAGCTGCCAAGCGCCGTGCACCTCGCAGGCGCCCCGCTCGTGCTCAGCGCAGGGCGCAGCTGCTGGCGGCCCCGAGACACGGCTCGCTCCAAGGGACTCCTGCACTTCGTCCCCATACCAGCCAGCATCCCTCTCAACACGGCCCGCCACCTGTGGGAAAGCATCTCCGCGCACTACACCACCAACAAAACAGGCGCGTTCGTCGTCATTCCCTACGGCGCAGGAGACATCACGCAAGCTCAGATGTGGACGTTGTTTACCGCCTACGCCCTCGAGCTTGGATTGGGGCCGATGCTATTAATGCTCGCCGACCCGCTAAGCGGTCACGTGCAAGTTGTGTTCATAATGAAAGGTAGTAATGGGGTGTACTTGAGAATATCCGATTTGGACGATGTATGTGATGGCGTCGAGTTATTTAAAACGCCTAGAAAATACCCATTTATTAGTCGCGCATCGTTATGATTTCGTCTCCTCGTTTGATGACCTCTTAACAAGCGCTTGGGTAGATAGTTCCGGAGAGGTCCACCATGATGGGCCTGACGAGAAAATGTGGACCGTTATTCAGCAGCGGTCACCTGGATACGCAGTGCGAATAAAAGCGAACAAACCATCGCTTGATTACGTGGCATCAATCTGTGGGGCGTATCGCGCTATGACGGATTGGATTCACCTTTGGGAGACGACGGCTAGCCTCTTCCAGGCAGATCGCTGCGTCTACGTGCGCAAGGCACCGCGATTGCCCTTCAGCCAAGTCCTGCTGCTCCCTTTCCAAGGGGATGTCTGGAAAGCCCTCGGAGGCGCTTTTGGATTGTTGGTCCTCGCCTGGATGGCGATTCGCTGCGTCACTAGTGGTCGTCCGCACTATGCCACTGAGTTGGCGAACGCCATCGTCGACGTGTTTGAAATGTTAGTGACAGGGTCTCTCACTTTGCCTTCAAAACAGAATTCGTTACGCATGTACGCCATTTGGGTAATCATGCTGGGTGTTGTTATTGGCAGTGCATATAGTGGTTTGTTACTTGGGTTCATGACGGCTCCAAAATACTTCGCCGAAATAGATTCCCTCCAGAAAGTGGTTAATACTATCAAAAAATTATACGTAGACTCTGCTGTTGGAACTGAAATTGAAAAACTGACTGTTGATCCTGAAATTACCGTATTTCGAAACAGAACGCAAAGACTTTTCACATTAGAAGATTGTAAAACAGTACTATACGAAATGGTAAACGGCGACGGTTCGACGGGTTTCATTATGAGTCAATTAAGCTTTCTGGAAGTTTCCAGACATATCGACAGTACATACCTAGAGCATCGTGTGCATATGGTGAAAGAGTGCGTGATCTCTCCGTGTCACCACTTCTACTACGTGCGCAGGAACCACTTCTTTTACGACGTTCTGAACAGCCTGGTGCTGCGCGTGTCGCAAGGCGGCCTGTACGAGCATTGGCTGCGCGTGCAGAGCTATTTGATGGCGTTGGACGCGCGCGGAAGGGCGCCGACGCTGGAGGCCGGGGCGGTGGCGCTGACCGCTGCGCAGCTGTCTGGGCCGTTCCTGCTGCTGGCGACGGGGCTGGGCGTGGCGTGCGCGGCCTGCGCGCTCGAGTACTGCGCGGGTAGACGGCGCCGGAGGGCGCTGCGCAGGGCCACGCTCCCGCACTGCCCGCTTCACCAACCCAGCCGTCCCCGCCCATGATCTCTCACTCCCTGCATTCGCCCAGCTCCCGGTCGGTTCTCGCATCTCTCCCTGGGTCATATTCCGTCATTGACCCAGTCGTCTCTGCCCACTCACGACAGCTTCCTGCAGTCTGCTCCAAACCCTTCGATCCATCCACCATGGCAACGCCAATTCAACAGCGTAGACCGTCTCAACCCAAGCCCGACCTCTTCCTTCAGTCTCTCTCCTCCGTTCCACTCACCATGACAACCACGGTCTGAGGTGGCTCAAGGTTAAACCTGCAGATCCTCTATCAAGAAGGTCCTAGAGTTAGAGTCCCAACTGTGTAGGATTTCTGACACTAGCATCTAGATAGGTCGAATTCAACCATTGCTGTCTGGAGGAGAATTCTAGCGACCGGCTGCTTTTATCGATATTTTTCTGTGGTTTCTCCAATGAACATTAGTCGAATGCTAAAACAGTGCCCTAACAAACGGGCCCCGGATGCCGCGCGATTCTTCCCTCCTCTTCCTGGCCTGATTTTCACCGCTTGCTCACAAATTTCACTACCACGTATCTCGGGAGCTTAGAGATTGCCCGGATGGAGCGATGCCGCGCTGATGAGAGATATCTGACGGGCAAAACCCCGCAAGCAGACATAGGTCGGTGCCGGATCTCGCTGTCCGAACACCGCCATCCTCCGCGATCAGAACATGTACTGCTCTTATTCTCCCGTGCATTTCCCCTCCCCCAGGATTAAAAAACCTTCCTCGGACGCCTGGCCCAAACTCTTCACCGACCGAATCATCCCCACTCATGCCACACTCACTACAGCCACATCTCTCGCTCCACCTGCTCGCCATGCTTTGACAACTCTCGCTGTAAGCGAGAAGAGCACAAAACTATTTTTACTTCCTCCGTACCACTTACGTAGTAGAGAAAAAGTTATATAATGCTACGGGGGAAAAGACTAATTTTCAGCAGAAAAAACTTTTATTACAGGGTCCTGGCCATGAAAAAGTGGATAAATCCAGATACTAAATTTAGAAACAAAATCCTCTAACACATAGTGTAGTCAGAATTAATGTTTTGTTGGCCCATGATACTGAAAAACCGACTGGCGGCAAACCGTCACTCTGTCCCACCTTCCCTCCGTCCGTCCTATCGTCTGTGAACATCTTTACCTACCAATAAACTATACGAAGGATTTTTTCCTAAATTGATATTCGCCGGTGGATGTGGCTAGACTATACAATTAAAAAAAATCTTTAAAATTAGGTGTACTTGAAGCCCCAGGAACTTTCTTAAAATTTTCTCAAAAATGGCTCCAAATTTTTCCTTTAAATTTTTTGAAACAATAGAGTTAAATACAATTATAAAGATAGCATACGTCCGTTTTTCATTACTGACTCTGGATTTTTGAAATTTCAAAAGTTTGGCATATTCCTGACATTCCTACTATTGCAAAATTGGAAATGAAGATTTCACGCAATATTGCGTGAAATATGTGCAGTATTAAAAAATAACAAAAGGTTTTCTTGAAAACGGCTCCAATTTTTTTTTTTTAGAGTTTTGGTAAAGATGGTCCTAAATGTACTCTACAAGATGACATAAACGTCATATTGCTCTATTATTTTTTTTAAATTTAAAAACTGTTAACTCGTCATTCATATCGTTAATATTTACATTAGCAGTGGTGATTAGAATATTATTTTTATGAGTTCACGTGCTTCAAATGATGTCTTACGAGTATAAAGTTTCGTGGAAACTGCAAAGTTTTCTGTAAAAATAAGCTTAAATTTCCGCATTTTGGGAAACGTTCATACACCACTTCCACGAAAACCACTCAAAATTGTTTTCTTCAAACTTTCAATGCGGATAGATGAAATTGCACTGTATAAGGTGACATAAGAGCCATTTTGCTGTATTCTCTTATTTTTTCAAAAATTACGCAAATGTATTTTTTAAGAACTCTCACGCTTTTAATATGCACATTCTAGTGATTTGTGCATTTGTGCATTACTGCATTTGTGAGTGAAGGTACTTCAAATGGCTTCTAATAACGTTTTTCAAAAACTCAAAAGATTTCTGTGATTAAATTTCGCATATATAGTAACGCATAAACAATATTTTTTTTAAAGTGGTTCCAAAGTTTTTAACGAAAATTTCCATATATGACGAGGTTTTACTCTGCTGTTATATTCTTAAAGTAATATTTCAATTCTACTCTTAGGAAACCGAACAACTGAGAAAATTATAAAAATGTACATTGGGCGGCGATAGATGGCAGCTGGCAAGACGATGGGGTAAAGCTACCTCAGACCAAAGAAATTAGAATACTACCTACTACCAGAAAGTATGTGTCATTCTGTAGGACCACAAGTTATATTTTCTATTTTGCTAATTTGCTATCTATTCATATCTAAACACCGAGTACATTATATACAGTATAACAAGCCAAAATGACTTTCTGAAATAAATGTCTGACGCGTACTGCGAAGACATTGGGAATTACAGAAAAGTTAAAATAAATAACAGTACTGTGTGATTTTCTTTTTTTCCTTGTATGATCAATAAAAACCAGTATTTTATGATTTTCTTTCTTTCAGAGACAAGTAAATTGATAGCTCTTCGAATATCTTCACCTATTCTTATATATCTCATAACATCTTCAAATGTATAATTGTAAATTAAATTTATTGTACTCAAAGAATTGTGTTTCCAAATGCTATCTTGCACTTTTGCATCTTTTATTATAATATGCACCTGTGCATACAATGTATACTGTTGTTATTCAATATGTTGTTCACGTATATGTGTTAAAATTGTGTTCTGTACAGAAAATAAAAATAAACTAAAATATGCTATTAACTTTTTCTTTTCTATTTTCCTCTCAACAAACGCTAATATGGGACGCATTTACATTACCACTACTATAAATAAAATTTGAAAAGTTGAATTCTTTCTTTTAAAATAATCATTTTTACCGTCTCGTATAAGTAATGTGCAGGAAGATATGAAAAGCCACAAAAAATGATGAAAAGATATTGACGAAAACACACATTTTGGAAGTCCTTGATACCAAGCACATGTGTTTTCAAACTGTCTGTCCGTCCATGGACAATGGTCCGTCCCCGGTCGATCTGAATGATGTGAGCTCGCAGTGACATCTACAAAGAGTGGTCTTCTGTCTGACACATGAAGACATATCTATCACATAAAGAAGGAAAAGTACTGGTTATGAAGTACAGCCTTGCTTGTCTCCATTCAATTGCAATGGACAACTAGAAGCATGTGAAAAGGTTTTTTTATGCAAGAATGAGAGTTATACGCTTTGCTAAAATTGCTCGATTGCTAAAATAGTAATACCATTCAAAGTTCTAACACGAATTCTATATGAACGTGGTTTCAAAAATTCGATTTTATGATATATTATTTCGTATCTATTGCTTTGGTGAGATCTAGGAGTATACCGATAATTGTCTTTCTGCATAGATGATGTAACCTTTTATAAAAATAGTATTTTTCCGTGGAAATCGATATTCTGCATTCACGTTGACTATTTGGAAGGCTGCTGAAGTTACTAATAAATGCGTCCCGTCGTACGTAAAACTGTTTTTTCAACAATTTGGAAACTTTAAAAATTAATTTGAACTTTAAAAAATGGAATTTTAAAAATTCGGCTAGAGATTTTGGGTTGTCGTTGTGAGTTTTTGTACCCTGTTTTAAAAATAGAAGTTTAACCTTTGCGGTTTTGTAAAAGCCCAGGAAATATTAATGTTTGATTCGTTTTTTTGTATTACAGTTTCATTCATTTCAACACTGCCCCAACAAAAAATTGGATTTGACTGTGTTCTTCAAACGTTATCATTCTCTGGTAAAAAATGTGTAAAAAATAAATATAAGTCTAATAATGAAAATATAGAATATCTCTCAACAATAAAAGTTGCTGAGCGACTAGAAAGCCAAAGATTGGTTGATTACACTTTTTAAAATTACCGTAATGGAACTTCGGGGTTGCTCAAACCACCTTACCCAATACGCCGCATCTTATACGAAGTAAATTGTCAGCAAATACTGTAATGAGGTTCGGATATGTGTCAAAATGACGGCATTTTTCAAATTAAATCTAAATATAACATTGACAATTGTTTTAGAATTAAAATATAATTTAAAAAAATCGATATAATTCTGACGTGTAAAATAATCGATTGTTCCCCGATGGCACGACACAATGTTCCCCGAAATGAACTATTGTTTTCGACGCAGCGAACTCTCAGACATAGCCGGTAATTAGATATCCTAGCAAGCAATGGTTGCACTACGTGAGACGTTCGCGGTCACAGCTGCAGCAAGGGTAGTCAACAGCGTTAGCAAAAACAACGCCGCCAGTACTGGCCAAATTCTTTGTTTTTTCAGTAACTTGACTTCACTTACACTAACTTTGATTATCATTGACACTACTGAATGCCAAATATATTTTTACTCGCATATCTGAGTGAAATCTACGTGATATGTCCAACTGCACGAGATCCACAATATATGCAAGAATCCGTAGATTCCTACCTTGAAAGGTATATGCATCTTTCACAAAGGGACTGGAAGGAATAGATTTGCAATTTGTAATTTCACTCATCCAATAAATAAGCATCTGTGTTCCTCCGGTACGGAAAATGCACAGGCAATCAGAATTACTAACAAGCCAACTTTCTACCGACTCATTATGCCAAATTCACTTCATATTAGATCACATGTTGCACTCAATACTCCAACGTCATCAACGTTTGCATACAATACTCTGAGAGCAAACAATGCTAGGGAAAAATTTGGATCAAGGTTGTCGTCGTGACTCTTGCACCGGGTAGCAGACAGCTTTGTGCTACATTAGGTAGCTCCAGCCTCGGGCTTTGCGCTGCCGCATGACCTTTGGCTGCGCTCGTGATGCCGTGTGCCCGTGCTTCAGATGCGAATCTCCCACTCATCTACCCACGAACCTGCGCACCCAGATCTGCTCTGCTGCGTGGTTGCACAAACCACATTAGACGCTATGGAGCAATCCTTGTAGCTATCACGTACAACAGCGTAACATCGCAGTGAATTCTTCTCTGATGAGAAATGAACGTATGAGTTGAAAGGACATCTCATTGGCATCATATGTAACGAACGTTAATAGCAACGTTTTGAAAAGAGGTATGACATTGCTTGATTTATAATTGTTTCATAATTAATGAATCCCTATGGCTTAAAGTAAAAAAAGATGGTGCAGAACAATATCACACACATCTCTAGATACAAAGGATATAAAAAGTTTGTTATTCCATAACCCTAAAAATTAAACCTTTAATGGCGACCCATCTCTTCCTTGGTGCCCTGCTATTGCATGAACTCACCTGCGTTGTAAGCAGCGAGTAAGATATTTCGGTTAGAACGCGAAATATGAGAACAGGTGGAATAATGCAACCAAATTTTGGATTTTGCAGCCAAAATTGAAATTGATATACTGTTTTTGTATTTTTTTCGAGTTCCTGGATATGTGACGATACCGTTGTATGGGAAAACAAAATTATGGAAGCTAGTACATAGTTTTCTTTCAATTTTTCCGCGCATTTCTTAACGCAGGGCTGATGCCTGCGTCAAGTATTTAAAGGTCTGTGAATGTGAGATGAAGATATTTCTAACTTCTAAGCATTTATCTACTATTAATTTCCCTAATACTAGTACATACGAAACATATACTTATTATATGCAAAGATGCGAAACCCGATCAAAAAATTAGATTTCGATATTTTGACCGAAATATACGTTTTGGATGTAGGATTTTCTGTACAATATCGTTCAGCTTGTTCTCAGGATCACAAGTGCTTCTTGAATCCCAACAGAAGTGATACGTTGCGATTTTTGGACTGGCCGCTGACAGAAAGGGTAGAGAGAGAAGGGGCGGCGGTGGGGTGGGGAGAGAGAAGTGGCTCTGGGTATGCGTCGGGGATTTCCCTAATCACGATGTCATTAATCCAGCTGGACTGTCCTGCCGAAGATGTTTTTCTGACATATCAATTCTTCATCTCTCTCTCTCTCTCTCTCTCTCTCTCTCTCCATATTAATAGAGCCCTGCTGAAGTGTCTTGTTTCGTTACGTTTCCATCCCTTACGTCTATTTCCATTATCTTACCTTATAGATTGACTCGAGAACTGTCCCCGAACCTCTCAGAACGACCTTTAATTTACCTGTAGATTTCGTTTAGTCGTCTAGAAAGAAATAGTAGTAGTATAGGGAGTTATATTACACCCTAGAGTGTCTCTCGCATGGGTAGATGGTTGTCAGTCCGCAACTTCGTCGATGGGTAGCTGGTTGCCATGTCCACAATATTTTCGGCCACCGCTCTTCGTTCAATCTTTGCATGTGCCCATACCATTTTAGTCTTTTTACTTCTATGGTGTCAATTATATTAAAACTCACTTCCGATTTACGTTTAATTTCTTCATTCTTAACTTTATCCATTAATGTCAGTCCGCAACTTCGGCGCCAGAAATCCATTTCCATTGCCTTCAATTTCTTTTCGCTCTTTTTTGTTACTTCCCATACCTCAGATCCATAAAGGGCAATATTCTCTACAACAGCCTTATATTATTTTCTTTTTATACTCTTACTTAACTTATCTTTTCACATCAGTGGATGTAATTGTCTTGTAGCAACTCTACCTTTTGCAATTCTGTTTATAATATCTAGCGTACTGCCTCCTTTTGCGTTTATTTCTGAAATGTGAAATGAAAAAAAAGAAAGGTTGCAGAATTAATAAACTTTTCATCGAAAATATAAGTTCCAACGTTGTCTCGTCAAGCGAATCTCATCGCTGGCGCATTGCTCAACATGCATTGCCTCAGAGAAGCTCTTTAACCCGCGCACCGCCTGGAAAGAGACGGCTCTTCCGGAAGAAAGCGCGACCCCACGCCCCAGATTGTTGTTTCCGTGGGACGGTCCACGCAACCGGTTTGTGTACTCTTGCTTGACGCGCGTCATGTGTTTTTGCGCGTTCTCATGTTTTTTTTTATTTTTTTATTTTGTGAGGGTCGTGTATGTGTGTGAATCTTCAAAAGACACTGAATAGCCCAAACTAACCAGCTTGAGACAGGTTTATACGCTGAAACCACTTGTCATTTGATCCCTCCACCCCACAGACCCGACATCATCACGGAGGGTCGGTTAAACTGACATACGCCTCATCTCGTCAACAAACTTGGTAGTCGCAAAAATAAAAAAAATTCCAAAACTCCAAAATTGAAGGAAGAGATTTTTGCCTAAAACAAAATCTGTTCTAAAACGGCAGCTCATTAAAAAATGTCACGAACAACTCTTTGAAGAAAAAGATTAGATTTAGTGTAATTTGTGCTCAAAATTAATGCAATTTATAAAATGAGTATTTTCTAAAAAAATCACAATATTTTTTTTACGGATTGAACATGGAACGCTTAAAAGAATGACGCATGTCTCATTTTCATTGAACTCACTGAATTTAGGAAAATTGCAAGTTTAGAAATAAAGTGAGAATGTATATGCTGTATTAGCACGACTAGATGTACTTTAAAATTATAATTTTCTTTTCTGTCTATAGCTTTTTCAACTTTGTCAGACTATATTTGGTTTTTATTTTATAGGCAGAAAGGATAACTGTTTTACGTAAAAATACTCTGAAGAGGCAAAACCTGCCTAATACCACGTAGGGCTCCCGCGAGCACGCAGAAGGGCGTGGCATAGACTCGATTAATGTCTGAAGTGATGCTGAAGGTAAATGACAGCATGAATGCTGCCGGGCTGTCCATAAACTCGTAAGAGTACGAGGGGCTGGAGATCTCTTCTGAACAGCACGTTGCACGGCATAGGCTCAATACTGTTTATGTCTGGAGATTCTGGTTGCCAGTGGAAGAGTTTAAATTCTTAAGAGTGTTCTAGGAGCCATTCTATAGCAAATCTGAACGTATGGGATGTCGCATTGTCCTGCTGGAGTTGCACAAGTCTGTCGGAATGCACAATGGACATGAATGGGTATAGGTAATCAGACAGGATGCTTACATACGTGTCACCTGTCAGAGTCAAATCTAGACATATCAGGGGTACCATATAACTTCACACGCTCCATACCCTCACAGAGCCTCCATCAGCTTGAAAAGTTCTCTGCTGACATGCAGAGACCATGGATTCACAAGATTGTTTCCATACACGTCTATCCGCTCAAAACAATGTGAAACGAGACTTGTCAGAGCAGGCAACGTGTTTCCAGTCATCAACAGTCCAATGTTTGTATTGACGGGCCCATGTGAGGCGTAAAGCTTTGTGTCGTGCAGTCATCAAGGAGACACGAGTGGGGCTTCGGCTTTGAAAATCCATGTCGGTAATGTCTCGTTGAATACTTCGCACGCTGACACTTGTTGATGGCCCAGCATTGAAATCTGCAGTAATTTGCGCCACACTTACGTCACGTGTAATGATTCTCCTCGGTCGTCGTCGGTTCCGTTCTTGCACGTTCTTTTTGCAGCTGCAGTGATGCCGGAGGTTTGATGTTTTACCGGATTCCCGATATTCAAGGTACACTGTGAAATGGTCGTACGGGAAAATCCAAATTTCATTGCGACATAGGAGATGCTTCGTCTCTTCTCTCTTGCGCAGCTATAACGCCACGTTCAAACTCACTTCAATAGTGATAATCTGTCATTGTAGCAGCAGTAACCTATCTAACAACTGTGCCAGTCTGGTTGTCTTCCAGATATCTTTATTTCAATACGCTTGGTTGTACCAGTTTTTTTGGCTCCTCAATATAATTGCAGTATATTATATGTGATACATAATAGCAATAGCAACGTTTTGGAAACTAATGATTTCCATCTTAACGCTTAAATGTCAAAACAAATAAATACACACAAGTAGGGTAAACATATCAAATTATTTGTAAATTCTTCAACTCAAAATTGCGTGGTAGTACTATTGCGAGGTTTGTCATATATCATACAAATGATTTCCCGATCCAAAAGATGTTTTTATTGATAAAAATCAAGCATACCCAATAGCCAGTGGCAGGTTAATAAGCAATGGCGCCCTTGGCGATTGAAAATGAGCGCACCTCCCCGTTTTCATTTACCGTCCCCTCCCCAATGTTATTTGTTATTTGGGTCTGCATTTTGAATTTTTGTATGAATATACATTAAAAAAGTTTTTGATGCAAGATTTTATTTCATTACGTTTTTGAAGTCACGAGAAGCATGTAAACCAAAAAGTGACGTTCAACAATAAAAAATATGTTTTTCACAAATTTAAAATGTACTCAGTTTTCGCTTTCATTATAAGTTGTCATTGAATTTGTTGCTGAACAGTTACGTTTATTGGCTCAAAATGTCTAAAAAATTAATACATAGTTTTAAAAATAATGTGTCTGACTCTACCTTCTTCCGTCCGGAGACTTCCAACCCCGCCCTAGGTCCAACGTTTCTGCCGCCTGCGACGTTCCTCAGGGCATTCTGCGACGTTCGTCAGGGCAATTTGCGAGGAAGGTCGCAGAATGGCGGCCGAATCTTTGGCATCTCTGTCTAACAAGGAACGTTTCCTGGACAGCCACGTAGCTACTAACTCCGGCCGCGGAAGCCTATGGTCTCAATAGTGACTCGTATAATTTTTTTAAAAATATTTAAAAAACTGTTTCGTGTCGTCGAGGCCCCTGTTCGTCAGGAGCCCTAGGCAATTGCCTAGTACTGCTTATTGGTTAATCCACCACGCGAACAAAACAATTCTGTAAAGATAGAGAGGATCCCAACAACGGAAATTCTACATTGAAACAGTTTGAAATTAAGTCTATAGTTTTTTCCCCTGAATGTTTAACTTTTGTATAAGATATTTGGGAAGATTCATTTCAGCGCCTACAACTTGAAACTTCCTTATCTCAGAGTTTCCGCCGCGAAAATAGCCTTTCTTATAAAATACATACAATGTTTCATATTTCAAATCACTCAGCACTATTAAAGAAGTGCGATGCGAAAGAATTTCATACTGGAAAACCAATTGTATTTCTTTGGCCTCTACTTCATCAGCACAACAGCGGTCTGGACCATATGACGTATGGACGCAGGTGACCTCTCGGTTGTTATAGCAACCACCTAGGCACACCGCACCCCGGAGGCTGAGACGCATGCAAAGGCGGCCTACTTCACTTCAACGGCCGGCGAGGTCGGTGGCGCATTCAGCCGGAGCCTTCATGAGTTTTAACGGTTTTAAGTAAAGTTCAGCGCGTTGGCCATTCAAAAATATTCTTATATTTCTATTACAACCAACAGACGTTCAGAAGGTAAATATTATAAAAATTATTATTATATTAAATATTATTAATATATTAAAAACGTTATAAGGTAAATAAATTTAAAATGTAATTTTTATATAAAATTTGGAAAAGAGGCACTTCACCGTCGTCCACTGAGATTGTGGTTGAAGTGTTGGTAGGGTTGATATTTCAATATTATAATATTGTGTAACCGTTTTCGATAATGCAAGAAAGTACGTATTGTTGTAGCACTTCTAGTTATTACATTATTTACCACGAATATTAATTTTCCGTAGAAGTCAGTTACTGACAACATTTAAATAGTATTTAATTTTGCCTTTATCTACCCGCAGTACATTTATAATGTCTGTTATTAGAAAGAAAACAATCATCGTAATTTGTACAGTACGCACGCAGACGCGAATCGCAAAAAAATACTTTGCTTTACTTTTGTAGGCCCTCAGCACTTGAATGTGCTACTAGCAGACCAACAAAATTACTTTAGGTTTAGCCCAGAGATTCCGTGAACGAATCTAAAACAGGCTCAATGACGTTTTTGTGATGCTGTCTCATCATGTCAAAGGATGTGGTTGACTTCCCTCATAGCGCATGGAATTTAAGCTCGGAGGGTAAACATTTCGATGAGGTACAACACCTCAAGGGGGGCGGCTGTGTAAAAAACACTGACTCGATTGGTTATCAAACTTGGCTTAACACATGCAGGGTATTTCCTAAAACGATAACTTGCACCTATTTCTCATAGGCATTTATTCAAGATATTCCTCACTTTGTCAACGTGACTATTTCTATATTATCATTCTGCTGTGAGAGGCAGGCTGCTGCCGGTTGATCACTCATGGATGACGAACTTTCTTGCAGCTTTCCTGCCCAAGTTGCTGACGCCTCAGCAGGCTCCCTTCCCCCGTCACTTCGAATAGCCGTGATCGTCTAGTGGTTAGGACATTGCGTTGTGGCCGCAATAACCCAGTTTCGAATCCTGGTCACGGCACGTCGAGGGTTTTTTCTTCTTCGAGTTTTCGCTACTTCATACTCAAAACGAATACAATAAAGATTGGTTTGTACAAAATGCATATTTATTTAGCCCCTTCATCTTCAGTGATATTTGTTGAATTATACGTCCTACATTTTAAACGTCGATTACCCTTTTCTACTTAATTATTACTAATTATTACTTACTTATTAAAGTAATTTAGCAGTACTAACATTTTCAAAATTTTACATGATTATTGCTGACGACAAATTCCAGGCTATAGAATTGAAATGTTTGAGAGTATCCCGCCCTCCTGAACCATATTACTTTTTAATTGCTAGGGTATTCGTAAAATCACTTCATCACCATAAAAATAAACAATCAATGTAGTAGTAATTCAGTCGAATTACATGTGGTTCTAAAACGAATTTATTGAAAAAGATAAGAGAAGATAATTAAGTTTTTCAAAGGCAATAACATCATTCTTATACGCCACTTCTGCGTTTTTGACAAATGATTAATTTCTATAATTTTTGAATTAACAAAAGTCCGAATTTTACCTATGTGTAACACTCGTGTATCCAGTGTTATTAAACTAATTTCATCACGATGAAGTATCCCTTCCCCCCTCCTCTGTCAACATCGGAAACTCGAACTTTGTATTCGATCATGATCCTTGAAGATACTGACCACTACACTACAGAGGACTATGGGTAAGGAACAGAACAGGTGCGATATACTTTAACTACCCTTTTGTGTCATGGCACTCCAAGAATTCTGTTTGAAAGATAGTAAACTACTTTATGTAGCAATATATAATCAGTCTTGCCTTCATTTAATAGTAGTAAATAATCACAAAATTGCCTTTTTTCACGCACAATAAAGCGAAAACTACTCATAATTTCGAAAAATTGTACTTGCATTTATTTCAAGATACAATTTTAAAGTATAGATTTTAGTAAAGAGAACGCTCTTAGAAGACGACCTTAAATAGTGTAGTAGGAAGACACCAAAAATGTTCAGTTTTGAATTTTTTTGAAAATTTAGAGAATTCAACGAAAATTTGCAAGTTTCAAAAAAGAAAAAAAAAGAAGAGAAAAATCATGAAGGCCTCACTATTAGATTTGTATTGCTTTATTTAAGTTTGTTTTAGTTTCGGGCCAGATTTCTGGCGGAACGCATTGAAACGGCCGCGGAATTTCGGTACCCCGGGACCGAAATAGAAAAAAAGCCAAGTAGAGAGGACAAAACTTGGCAACTTTCGTAAACTCAATATTAAAGAATATTGCATTTAACAGTATAATTCTTACGAAAGTAATAAAATTATCAGTAAAATATAATAAAATATTATAAACTATATTTTGTTTACTACTAATATTATTATTATTATTATTATTATTATTATTATTATTATTATTATTATTATTACATTCACATAGAGCCCGTCCTACCCCTATTATTTTTATTAGGTTTAACTAATAATTATTAAAATTATAAATATTTAACTATTTTTTATTAAATTAATAATTAATTTTGGGGGAGTTCCGAAACCTGCAATTTTGTGAAGCAAACACTGGTTACAAGATAACGCTTACCTAGTAGCGAAAGCCGCAATATAACGTTGTGCGCTCTTAAATGCAGGAATAAATTCCCACCTCCGCGGAACTACTATGGAGAGAATCAAATAAAAAAAATATTACGAAATGAATACAAAAAAACATGCAAGAGGCATTGTGCGACCCGGCCGCCCCCGGAAGAGCGCACGCGGACGGGCGTGTGTCGCCGGCGGCGGCGGCGCCGCGATCGCGCGTGGGTTTTTGCGCCGGCAGCGCCCCGGCGCGGAAGGCGGCTCCTGCCGGAAGCGCCGGCGCGGGCGCGGGCCGCGACGCCCCGCGCGCGAGAAGAGGCGCCTCGATAGTGATCGATCATCGAGCACTTCCCGGACGCGCGTTCTTCCGGACACGTGATTGAGCGCTTGCGCAAGCTGGCTTGCTCGGCGGCGTCAGGAGTGCTCTTAATTCGAGAGCACGCGAGGTTGTAAGTGAAATACGTAAATGGGGATGATGTTACACGGGAAGCGTTCACGTTATGTGGCGATATTTCGTTTTGTTAAGAGTTGGGGTAACGAATCTATTCATGTGTGTATGGCTGGGCACTTCAATATTTTGTTTCCGGCGAAGATGGTGTATGGGATTAAAAAATAAAGTTCGCCCCGTGCGAACATTCTGCACTTCCAAAACCCGAACTGTATGTTAAAGAACGTGTTCCCCCATTTACAGACGCATCGATTTCATTTAACACAGATGAGTTTCTGTTCGTTTTGACTTTTCATGCATGTTATGCAGTACAGTACCCTGAAGATCCGATGCCCAAAGTGTAACAGATGGTTAAAAATGAACTCATTTCGTAGCATGCTGCTCGAGAAACAAAACTCGGGCTCCACCTGCCCCGTGTTTGATCCTTTACACGTTCTTACATGTGAATCTCCATCTGGAAATGAAAATTCAAAATTGTATTTAAGCGGTGTTTTATTACAGACTTTTTTCAAGCAAGGCAACGGAGAGAATAGTAGCTCCTCTGGGAACGAAGTTCGGAGTAGCCAGAGAAGACAGAAAAGCGGGAAAAGTAACGTTTAAGGGTTACAAATTTTTTGGCTAAAAATTGCAATCTTCAAAACATAGCCCTTTTCAAATCATAGATGTAAAAACTAAAACTTTCCAAGTAAGAAATGCATAATATCATTTTATAATTAAAATGTATTTATGGACTTCAATGGAACGAAAAAGGCGATAGATATTTGCTATTGCTATCCTACATTTAAAAAACCCTGTTCCAAAATGCCAAGAAGTGAGTGTATAAATTGATAAGTAAAAATATAAATACTGCAATCGAAGGTAATTTTAATTTTTATAATACAATCTCCAATACAAAATTACATTACTTCATTTTTCTTATTCTGGTGCCTCCACGTTCGCGCCCCGGGGCACGTCCCGTTTGCCAATAATCTTCGGGTTTGTAGTATCTGGTCAAATTTGAGAGTAAATATCTCTATACCAGGAATAATTCAAAAATAAAAAAAAACAACGTTTTAAACTATTTTTTTCTGAATTCAATTCGAGCAAATCTTCACTACTCAACTTCACTCTCCGTGACCACCAGCGTCAACGGTCCATCTCTTTCAGTGGACATTGCCCGAGATGCTTCGCACGCCACGTGACGCTCCGTGTGTGCAACGCGCTGCCCCGAGCGCCGGCCTCCAAACGAGCGGGGAGTCGCAGGCGGAAGCGGCAGGCGGCGATGCATTATAACAGCGCAAGGGAGCGCATGCGCCGGGAGAGCGCCGCGTGGCCAAACCGGTCCCCGGCGGAGAAAGCCTCCGTTCGCACCCCCCGTGACGCACGGCGGTCGCCGCTGGGGAAAACCTGGACGAGAACAGCGAATTTAACACTAGGAAATTAACCTGTATCCCGAAAACCCCACCGGGAGAGGTATCTCAGGGCATCAACTGATGCAACTGCAGTCCTTCTAACCGGAAGGTCCTAGGTTCGAGTCCCGACTGTAGCAGGATGTGCAGGATCAGCAGAAGAGGGTGGACTATTGCGAAGAAATCCGGCTGGCCAAGCGGGTCTGAAGACTGCACAGCAAATGGAATAACGATAAGATGGCTGAAAAGATAATAGGAACGAGACAGATGCTGTCTGAAAAAAAAACTAATTGGTAACAAAGAGAATAATTTCAAACGACTCAGATTTTACATTATTTTCGGTTCAGACAAAAATGTAATTGATTTATTTAATTCGGTGGGATTGCAACAGAAATTTGCGGCGCGTATTAAAATCATTGTATCATCCCAGAGAGGACGATGAAATTACTACAACCCTTGGCTCAGGGCATCAACTGATGACACTGCAGTGCCTCTGTTTGGGAAGGCCTAGGTTCAAGTCCCAACGGCGAGATTTTCTACCCTAGCTTGTCAACTAGGTCGAATTCAGCTGCTGCCTGGAGGAGAATCCTAGCGGCCGGCTGCTATGATCGGTAGTTTTCCGAGGTTTCTATTAACACCAGGCGAATGCTGGAGTAGTACCCTACCAAACGGGCCACGGACCGCGCGCGACCTTTCCTACCTCTTCCTTGTCCTATCCTTTCCCCTTACACACACACAAACACACACACTTACACTAACACTTACTTCACAAGCACACATGATGGAAGACCGTTCGGGAGCTTCGTGATTGTCCCGGTTGGGCCGGTGCCCAGCAGGTGGGAAATACCATGTAGGGGAAAACCCCGCTAGCCGATGATAGGCTGGCGCCGGATCTAGCCATACAGCGAGGGATAGATCACACATGTTAGAAAACGAACTATTTTGAAGACGTCTGTGCCATTCTGTGAGAAAACTAATTTATAATGGAGTACTAAGATTTTTCAGCAAAGATGGACTTTTTATCCCTTAACGCAAGATGAGGAATAGTGGATAGCGAGATATGCTACGAGATAATAGACGCAAGTGCAATAAAACATTAATGCTTCCAGTGACAACCCTTACATGTCATCACTGTTTTCTGTACTGGGAAGCTTTTAAACGGAAGGGTCAACACAAAGCAACAAATTATCCTTGCAGCATGTGCCACCTGTGTTTTCTCGTTGTAGTGGTGCAATATTACTGCCAACAGGCGTCGTACATAACTACATTTCTGAAAAATATTATTCAACGCAGGATAATATGCATATAAACTCAACGCTTGACATTGATTATCATCGCTAAAGAAATCATAAGAGTTCCATTAAAGATCAAAGTTGTGTCGATATCACTACAATAAAAAGGCTTTAGGATAATATTACACAGTTGTCCCTCGCATACAATGTCATATGTGTCCCTCGCATACAATTATTTTAATAAAAACCGCTTCTTATAAACGCAACATAGTTAAGAGGAACCATTCCGATGAATCATTCAAACCACTCAGAAAATGTGATGGTTTTGCACGGTTTATCAGTCGTCGTAGATACAAAACCATGTAATTTTACTGGGTAGAAAATTACTCTCCATGGTGTATCAAATATAAGACTAAAATTGTAGACTTTTATAGATTTCGCTAAAACCAAACCAGCACGATTCCATCGTGCGTAACTCGATAAATATCCTAGATTCTAAAAGTCTGTAAGCGTATTCACAAAGGATGATTCAAATATGTTTCTAGGACGTAGTCTACAAAATAAATCCTTTCTGGACCTTCTATTACACTTTGTGGGGTTTGGATGCGGGCTAGCTTAGATTACTCTATCTGTTTCAAGGTTTGTCAGAAACGAGCAAATCTCAACATGAATTTAAAATGAAGTTGACAATGTGATGTTCAACGTCATTTAATTTCATGGATCTCTTTCTGTTTGTCAATAAACACTCAGCACTGTTATAATGTTTACCAAGCACCGTCTTGGGCTGTACGATGTAAAACACGACTCGAGACCTCGACTGTCTGACGCGCGGCAGTAAGACATCACAATATCAATAATTGTATATTACGTCTGCAAAACACAACGAACAATATTTTCAAGTGACGAGTTTGCTTTCCCCCCGTTTATATGTTTACTTATTACACCAATTACAATACAAATATCGAAATGCGTAATAATTCAAGTAAGTTGCGAGGAGTGATAATTTAAAAAAATGATGATACAATAATGTCTTGTATCGACGATCAGATGACTGAGATCGCTAAGGCCGTAGTGCCGTAGCGGTCTCGGACCAAAAGATCGTGGGTTCGAGTCCCGCCTCAGGCACGGGCGTATTTGTGCCGTTCTTTCACCCCACACTGCCATCATCATTTCATCATCCATACCCCCAGGTCTAACAACCCTGAGGGTTAAAAATAGTACCCATCTAAAATACTGATCCCCTGATAAAGTTACATGCAGCTGCTAGGGAGACAATAGTACTGAGCCCCGGTAAACGCAGGGTGTATGCACGCGTGATCTCAGTCAGCCTATTCGCGAGCAAAAAAAGGCAGCATTGTATGATGTTGTATGATGTGTTGTATGTTGTATGTTGTATGATGCAGCAGCTGTTTATGAAAGTTGTCGGATTTCATTAACTTCTAAAATTATATAGGAATAGCAAATTATAGGAATAGCAAAATACACGGATCTTATACTTAGCACATGTGCATGAACATACTACAGTTGAATTATCAGATGCGGCACATATGAAATAGATGTTTGATCATGTAGTTCTCTTTAATTACAATGCCAACACTAGAGTGCACGATAACAGTGAATTAACTCAAATACATTCCTCTTACTATTATTGAGAAACTATTAAAAATTAATATTCAGAATCAAATGAAAGTTCACATCACAAAATCGTTATGTGAGCGTGGTATTTAAAGATATTTGAAGAAGTACTACAATTCATTTTCACGACAACCAGAAAATATTTAAAAAGTGTAGAGGAAAAGTAAATAACCTGCAATTGTTTATGTTGAGAAAACCAAGAGAACGTGTCGTTGTACCACAAGAGAAAACAGAAGTGTCTTCTTTTGCTTGATGCATTTCTTTGTAGTTGAATAATGGCTTGTCTGTCGCTACATATATAAGGTGAGAGGTAGCTTTGGGAGATAATTGAGACCGTTTAATTTTCCGTTTTCACTCTATATCAGGGAATAAAATTCTCATGAAATTCATGTTACAATTCCTTCTCTCCGCCTACCAATTAGATTTTGTCTCGAATAAGCCTTGAAACTCATAGCGCTATAGCCTCGTAAAACACTCAATAGAGCTGTGATAAAGGGAGCGACTTCAAAGCAGTATAGAACAATAGTTCTTATGATACTTCTTATATAACCCACGTTAAGATCTCACTTCGTGGGGTGCCAGTATCTGTTTTATTTGTTGTGTCCGAAAGTATTCGAGATCTCCTGTACAATATATTGCACGTTGACGACAGGTATGTGACTGCACAATGAAAATACTGAATTGGACAGTGTACAACCACATGCGTCTCAATAGAAATATCATACTAGTTCACGTTTGTAATGTGTATGAATAGAAACTGCAACGTTTTACTGTTTTTATTGGGCGTTTACAAAGAATATTCTTTCATCTACGTTCAAAATCGATATTATTTCAATCACATGTATGTTGTTATAAAGGTAACTGTAATATAAACTGTAAGCGCATTTTCAATTACGTACAACAAAATGGACTAATTTACTTTGCAAATCATTGCAATGTATATTTGTAAAATGCAATTACATAACGCCATTTAATAGGATAATTTGCGAGAGGCAACTCATCCGAGTAGTTTATTGCTCTCCTGCAATGATTTTTGTACTTGGTAATTCTCTCCACATTCTGTGCATTCCACAACAACGGATATTATCTGGTATTGGATTCGTGTAATTGTTTATTTTTAAACCATAATATCTTATAAAGAATTTTATAATAAAATGTAATGGAAATGAAAAAAAGATGATTGATTATTCAAAGAGTATAGTGAAGGAAACCGTCCAAAGAGTTGTGAAGTTTCTGTATATTATTTTCAAATGTTTTTTGACAAACTTAATTTAGCCAAATTAAATGTATATATTTCTTAAAAAATTGCCAATGTGTGTAACTTGTGACCACAGATATGGGCTATCGGTTACATGCGTGTCAAACGTGACTGACAAGTTTTTTCCTGAAACCGACTTACCCTGCATCCAATTTACGTTCATTATATTCGCAAATCTCTATATCCCACACCAACCCTGCTGCTTACGAGATAGTATACATAATTTATTGCAGAGAAACCGTGTACAATGCTTGTTGGGTATTTTATTTTTATCGTATATTCCAGCACACGCTTCAAATTTGCATGACAATGTACTGAGCATTATTTACAAGGAACTATCTAGAATTATTAGGTAGTAATTGGTCATTAAAAAACCTTTCCTTAAGTGGCGAGACTAAGAATTTCATATTCATGCTAACATTTTTACACAATGTTCACTTTTTCACGTAATAATATTTGTATTATACACATTTTCAATGCAATATTACCTGTAGGATCGCAAAATGCTAAAAAATTCCAAAAGATGTAATCATATTCATACTCCTGTAAAAGAAATATGAATGTAGGCTTATTTTAATGATGAAGTAATTACCTAATCTGGAATACCTTGGTGGTTTGTGTCACACCATCAGAATCCGACAGACATTGTCCTGTTCTCTCTCTCTCTGTCTGTCTGTCTCTCTCTGTCTGTCTGTCTGTCTCTCTCTGTCTGTCTGTCTCTCTCTGTCTGTCTGTCTGTCTCTCTCTGTCTGTTTGTCTGTATGTCTCTCTCTGTCTGTCTGTATGTCTCTCTCTGTCTGTCTGTCTGTCTGTCTCTCTGTCTGTCTGTCTCTCTCTGTCTGTCTGTCTCTCTCTCTGTCTGTCTGTCTGTCTGTCTCTGTCTGTCTGTCTCTCTCTGTCTGTCTGTCTGTCTGTCTGTCTGTCTGTCTCTCTCTGTCTGTCTCTCTCTGCCTGTCTGTCTGTCTCTCTCTGTCTGTCTGTCTGTCTCTCTCTGTCTCTCTGTCTGTCTCTCTCTGTCTGTCTGTCTGTCTCTGTCTGTCTGTCTGTCTGTCTCTCTCTGTCTGTCTGTCTCTCTCTGTCTGTCTGTCTGTCTCTCTCTGTCTGTCTGTCTCTGTCTGTCTGTCTGTCTGTCTCTGTCTGTCTGTCTGTCTCTTTCTGTCTGTCTGTCTCTCTCTGTCTGTCTCTCTCTGTCTGTCTCTCTCTGTCTGTCTGTCTGTCTCTCTCTGTCTGTCTGTCTCTCTTTGTCTGTCTGTCTCTCTCTGTCTGTCTGTCTCTCTCTGTCTGTCTCTCTCATTCTCTCTTTCTTTCTCCCTCCATCAATTGTCGCCCGCTTGTTATCTCTTCCTCGGCCTCGCTCCGCAACACACGGCAACGCCCAGCAACAAGGAAGACTTGGTGTTTTTGGAATTACATCTAACCGATCCGTCATCTTTTGCTGCTGCGCTATCTAGAGAAGTTACAACAAAATGAACATCATAAAAACCTTCTTCATGATAAAACAGGTAGATGTGCCCATTTCCAAGTAGATCGGTCTTATGGTGTTTGATCACGAACAAACCAGTACCTAAATTCTCTGTCTGTCTGTCTGTCTGTCTCTCTCTCTCTCTCTCTCTCTCTCTCTCTCTCTCTCTGCATGTATGCTTATCTCTGTATACACATACTCTATATGAACAGGA
Source organism: Gryllus longicercus (assembly GCA_038098605.1). Classification (NCBI taxonomy): domain Eukaryota; kingdom Metazoa; phylum Arthropoda; class Insecta; order Orthoptera; family Gryllidae; genus Gryllus; species Gryllus longicercus. The sequence goes on along the minus strand of JAZDUA010000059.1, from coordinate 2,559,329 downwards.
TCATAACATACGTACACAACTTTCATAAATGGGAAATAGATGTAAAATTAAAATCATACATCAATAAAAATGTTTTCCAATAAATAGGGTTAATGTGCTCTGCTGTAAAATAATGCCATGTGGGTATTTAACATCTGGTGTCCGATAAGAACCAATCTCCAATGAGACTACAAAAGCAAACTACTGGAGATTAACTTCAAGTTGTGAAAACTTTCTTTTTCAGATTCAAATATCTTCTCCTTCCCTTACAGGAAATGTCTCACGTGCTATTTCCTTTGCAGAAATTCATTTCCGATATGCGAAGACAAGGCACCTTTAAAGAAGGAGAGAGCATTTCGCTTGGCGAACAGGAACCGCTTGGAGACCGGAAGAAGGTATTGTTAGTTACTAAGATTAGCCGATGTAAACAAAAAACGTCCGGAAACGGTCTTCGGGTATAGAACAAAAAAAAAAAAAAGTAATCATATATCCTGTCCTAAATAAAAATCAATTATCTGTATTGTAAAACCCTTTATTTCAGACTTTTCTTAGAAGATTCTAGATAATGGAACTCGGACAACAATGCTATCCGCATGTCAGCCAATATTTACTACCCTTAGATTCGTTCTAGTTCTTGTCTAAATGAATTCGGAGTTTTACTATCTGGCATTTTTGGCTGGGAAATTTGAAGATTGAATATCGAGATAGCTAATGAACACACGCTCTCTTTAAGAACCTTCGCCTTGAATTGTATACTAGTGCGACTTCGGTACAATTAAAAGATTTAATAGAAATAAATTACAATCATACAGAAAAATAATCATTAGCAAAACACGTTTTATTTCAATTGTTTCATTGATTTGTCAATCATTACTATTTCTTCCTTGATATTGTTTCTTCAATATCTTTTAATCATTTTAGTGATTTGTTGCAGTTTATTTAAGTATGGTACAAGCAAATCAAGTCACTTTCACTTATTCTGAAATAATGAAATATTAAAATAAAACTTATGTAAGTTGTCCACTTTTGATATAATTGCATTTTTCAGTTTCTACTAACAACGTACGAAAAGCATACGTAAAAATCATCTCCAACAAAAATTACATCAGTTGGTATTTTCACCAAGGTCCACGTTTAAAACTGTACGTAAAAGGTGTGCTCTGAAGAGCAGGTGTAGCCTGTAGGTATGAAACATGAGAATTAAAAGCGTCACCGAAGAAAGTTGGGCCTATTATGTAAAGACAATCGGCGAGTGAATGACGTGGCAACTCGTCATCGTAAGAGGTCCTGCCACAGCGCGACGTTGGCCAATGTCCGGGCTAAACCCGCATCGGGCCATACCTGTTCGCCCCCTCTCAGAAGCCTTGCAAAACGTGCGGTCTGTGGGCCCCCTAGGGCGAGACCGTCCTTCATCTAGCGGTTTCTTCCGCAGAAACACTCAAGTTTCCCTGAGAGTCCCGAAAATGCGGTTGTTGTTTTCTTCTTAATCTCAACACTTACCAGTGTCGGCGTTTCGGCTCTGTCTTTTTTGAGGAGCGCGTCCACCAGTAATATTTTGCGGGGTTTGTGAGAAAAGTGGAGTTTGCTATGCACGGTTCTTGCAATATCTGAGATACTCGGGGACACACACATACCTCACTTGCAAATTACTGCTAGCGAGAACGGTAGGTAGAATACTAATACAACTATTGCACACTTCACGCACTGATCGCTAAATCATCAATCACGCAGGTACAGTCTCTGTCGGATCAGTAAAACTACGAAGCCGTGATAGTGCAGTGGTTAGGACATGGTGTAACCCAGATTCGAATCTTTGTCACCTCAAGACTCAAGATATTTTGTACTTGTATGTGTTTTAACTGAACAATAATTATGTGTTACAATCCAATTCCCAACTATTTTCACTAGTGCTTCGAAGTCGCGAAATCTTTTGAACTTAGGAACTCTTACATTTCATTTCACTACTCTCTTACATTTCATTTCACTACTGGGCTTTCTTCTTTAATTTTGGATTAATATTATATATATATATATATATATATATATATATATATATATATATATATATATATATATTATTGGCGTATAGGCCATTACTGACCACGCTACACAATTAACGTGTGTAATTCTTCCAGGATCAGCTTTTCAGCTGTATCTTTGGATTACATCAAGGTTGTTACGCCTTGAAGTGCGAATCATGAGATGATAGGATGCTGATAGGTGAAGGGACAATCACAAATATGACCTTATTATTATTATTATTATTATTATTATTACTATTATTACTATTATTACTATTATTATTAATGGATTAGGAGGTGATAGGATATTGGTGAAAGGTGATCGTGGACTTTTTGAACCATCCCAGCATTCGCCTTATGACCGAGGGAAACCACGAAAACCCCGGCCAGGATGGCCGGCCCGGGAATCGAACCCCCCGGACCTCCCGATTACGAAGTCAGCGCGCTACGCCACTTCGCTATATATATATATATATATATATATATATATATATATATATATATATAACCGTATATTCGTATAATTCGTATAGTAGATTAATTCGTATGACCTCGTATTTCTCTTAGGTATGTGAAACTCGGGAAGGTGAGCTACAAGTAGGACTCTGTGAGAAGTCTCAGTAGAGATGTGGAAAATATTATTTTACATTATGAGAGAAATTTCTCCCTTTCTTAGATACACAGTATTCGTGTTGCATTATATTAATTTTGTAAGAAGTGATATGATGATACACGAAGCACAAAAAATGTTTCTTCATTTGTTAAATTCTCTCTCCGTTTTTCAAGATCTTATTTTGCAACAGTAATGTAATTAGTTATTTATAAAGCGTCATTCGTTGATTTCAAAAGATGTGAAAATTTACTAAGAAAACTGAAGACAAACGAATTATTTTATTGCATATATTTCAACATAAATTAACGAATCCAAAACAAAATTACTTCTCTCAATATGACGCATTCAATCACGACGTTTTTCATTGAATACGTTCAATGTTGGTTATGTTGACGTAAATATAAATTCTGAACTAATAAACACTTTTTTGCAATGTGGATGTGGCATGAAACTTTCGCTGTTTTCGAGCAACAGCTGTAAAATAACGTCAGAATTTCTTTCAGCAATATTTTTTTAATCGAAGACATTACATGGAACTTTAGAAATTTGTTTTGAGTGACGTAATGTGATCTAGATTTCGATCTCTATTGAGAATTTGTCTTGAATAATATTATTAACCGCCTAACTTGATGGTTAAAGTCGCAGGCTTCCGTGGCCAGTCAACTGAAGGCTCTCGGATTCAGGAGACACCGCGTCGAAGACTGCGCTGCCAACATTTCGGCGGTCACGTCCCCGAAGTCCTTTCATCTCTAAAGAAGACCATGGTCAAAACGTCGACAATTTAATCGTCAACGCGAAGCCCCCCAGCCAGTCGAAAGCAGACACATTGCCTTCGTGGCGTTGTGAAGTTTTGTAGTACATTAGAAAGAAGTACACGACCAATCGTTATCTACTCAGTGGAACGTGTTCTTTCACGTTGTTTACTTTCATAATTGTCTCACGCCGCGCCGCGCCGCGTCGCGTCGCGAAAGACCGGTTCCCTCGGAGGGATCACACCCAACGCAATTCCGCGGTCGTAAGTCGTCGCGGCGCGGCGCTGCGCGGCGCGGCCGCCCGACCCCGCCCAGCCGCGTTGCGTATTGCGTCCGTGGAAGGCGCGGCCGGAGGCGGAGATCGCCGCCCTCATGCGTCACCGGGCGCTCGGCGGCGGCGGCGGCGGAGAAAGTGCGGGCGGCGCGCGCACACATCTCGCGCGGAGGCGGATGCGGAGGAGGTGGGGGCGGGAAAGAAGGAATGTTCGGGAGGCAGGGAGCAGCGGGGCGAGGGTGCAGGAGGGAATGGACACGGTGGTGGCGGGGCGGTTGCGAGGATTACAATATTTTGGAGGCTGAGGAGAAGGCGGGGGTCGAGGTGACGGTGGAGGTAGGGGTCGAGGCGGGGCCAGAGGTGGGGCTGAGGCGGGGGCAGAGGCGGGGGCAGAGGCGGGGGCAGAGACGGGGGCAGAGGCGGGGGCAGAGGCGGGGGCAGAGGCGGGGGAAGAGGCGGGGGCAGAGGCGGGGGAAGAGGCGGGGGAAGAGGCAGGAGTGAAGGCGGGGGTTGAGGCGACGGTAGAGACGATGCCGAGGCGGGGATGAGGCGGGGTCGAGGCGGGGGCAGTGCAGGGGGCGGTGGCGGGGGCTGAGGCGGAGGCGGTGCAGGGGGCGGGGGCAGAGGCGGGAACGGTGTCATAGGTGGAAGCGAGGGCGTGGGTGGAAGCGGGGGCATGGTTGGAGGCGGGGTCGGGAGTGGAGGCGGAGGCGGAGGCGGAGGCGGCGGTGGAGGCGGGGGCGGAAGCGTGGTTGGGAATGAGATGGGCGGCGAGGTGGTGGAGGGAGCGGCGGTAGGTGCGGGGCGGGATAGGAGCGAAACTTGCAGAATTGGAGTAGGAACAGTAGATGAGCAACCGTTTCAAGCACCCTGATTTAATTGGCTAATGCAGATTTTCATCTCCTTACTTAACAACGAAGGGTGAGTACTTTAATTTCTGGTTTCTAAATTTCTATTTCTCCTGATGTATCACTCAATTGTTTCATGCAAGAACAATTATTCATCTTAACTCACAGTTTGACGTTCCCACGTCTCCTGCAGAGGGTACAGGAGAGAAAAGCGATGTGAAAGGTGGCGAGAAAGTCAAGGGAAATAGTAATATGATACTGGTGGCATTAGCAGTAGTTGTGAGGGTGCTGATGAAAATAGTGGAGTGAATCTGTGATTACACTGGGAATAATGGTTGTGGTGGTATATTGATTGTAAAATGATATGAGTGATAGGGTGATGGTGAAAGACGCCTTGATTCTACTAGCGGGAATGATACGGATGGTGCAAAGTCCCTTGTGGGATAATAGCAGTAGTGGAAGTAGCTGCGGTGGTGGTACTGGTGGTGGTACTAGCGGCGGCGACGGCGGTGACGATGACAGCGGCGGTCTTATTGATTGGGACGGACGTGGAAAGCAGAGATGCTGTAGTAGTCGTTGGATGAGTGTCGGCAGGAGTAAACACATGATGGGTATGGCGGTTCAGGTGTCCGGGATGATGGCAAATGGTTGAGTCGATGAAGGGGGTAGCTGATGATGGCTAAACCGTAATGCGCGGAACGCGACGGTACGTCATTTGCTTTCGGGTGATGTAACAGACATCTGGCAACAACTGTTCAATGCAGTGGTAAAGCTTGTATTGAAAAGAGGCTGAAGGCGACAGTGCTGAGGTCGTTGGTGACCTTGTTGGGAAAGTAGAGGAGAGTTCATATGTTAATCGTTGTTCCCAGTGGGTGCATGATAACCGGAAGTAACAGCAATGACGTATCAGTTGTGGCAGAGAAAGACAGCTATTGTGTCTAAGGAGAAAAGCTTTGGCTAGATTGAAGACACGACGGAGGCAGATAAGCAATGAATGTCAGGATTGCGTGGCTGATCCGGGTGGGGGATCCTGATCAAAGGGATAATAACAACAGTCTACATATTGCGAAAATTTGTAAATTCAATTCATTTCAGATTTCAGATTTTCAATCACATTTCAGATATTCATACATGCAGTTCGTTGGCTCCTAATTTTAAATCTGTGGTCGTTATCAAAATTCAAATTGGTACAAGACAGTGGGTTATGTTGTAAGAACAAATTATATACGTACAGTCGTTTAAACATGATTTAAACAATTATTCAAAGAACTGGATTAGTAAATAAATTCAATGAATATTGAAATATTGTTCTTCATTTCAAAATCAATATCCAATACGTTTTTCTTTCTGACCCATCATTCGAAAAAAAGTGTAAATGTAGAAATTGCTTTCCAAAATATATATTTTCAAATATGCGTCCCAAAATATGTGTTCATATAAACATTTCCAATAAGTTTGATTTATTAGGCTTTTATCGTGTTGCTACAAAGTCAAAAACACATATGCAAAAGAAACATCACATGCAAAGATTTTAACTATAGGGGAAGGTGACTGCAGAAATATAGTGAAAACGAATCTAGAATGACACAGGCAAAAATTGAAATAGGAACGATGGTTCTTCTGTAACTACATAACCTATTAGCAAGTATCAGGAAACGAATATCTCAATGGCCTTCGAATCGAATTACAAAGGCAGATCGCTTTGGAGATCACATGATGGTCGTCTAATTCAGTGATTCCCACTTTCTTCTTGCATCTACCCCTTTTAAAAGAATTGTTTACTTCATTGACTTGAATACACTTTCTTAGGAAGGCCCAGCGTACATACTAATGAAAAGAAAACGAATTTCTCGTAAATGACTTGAAGGTAACAACTATGTATACCAATATATTCCAAAATTCTGGTCTAAATTTTAGATACAATTATTAAATTTAGTTTGAATACGTAAAGCAGTTTACTATAAACAGACAGTGCAACTTTAGCATGGTGTCAATCACAGGTAATTAAATTGTAACAAAATAACAAAAAACCCTCAAGTTGCCATAATGCGAGAAAATTATAACGGAAAACTCGCTGAAGCGATGGTATGACTCCTATAGTAACGTTTTATAGAACTATAAGGGATAATATCCGTATGTAAGAATTAAAAATCGAGAAATAGTTAAAAATCATTTAAATGTAAAACTATTGGACAATAAATAAAATATATTTTACATTCAGTTTTATTCATTACATTTCCCTCTTGTATATTCCACTGGTGGTGGTTCCTATGTAATAATAGAAGAAAATGAAATGATGAAGATTCATTTTCATGATATTACTGAAAATTATGTGATACCTAGTAATTGAAAAAAGTGTTCATGAAAAGATATAATATTGAGGAATAATTTGCATTACGGAATAAATCTCTATTTTTAATATTGTAGCTGTTGAAGGGTGAGAAAGAAATGAACATTTACAATATTTGAAATTTCAGAGGCTTTAATGACAATCAGACCTTTGTCATATTATTAAGCAAACTTATCTAATTTCGAGCAAAACATTAAATGGTTTGAATGAAATGAAATATAGAAGTTAATTTTAATGATATTATTGAGTATTATTGTTGATAGTTAATGTTATTATTTCTAATTTGTGTTATAAAGAGCCATAATCAGTAATGGTCATGATGTTAAAAGGCGAATTATCAATCAAATAAAAATGTCGTATATTCACGTTCTCTTTAGTTTCTAGAAAAATATGTACGTAATTTACTTAGTCCCGTAGATAACGGAAGGGGGAGAATGCAAGGAAGCAGGTCAAATAGTGAAACGGTGACTGCTGCGGCGGAGAAGGCGGAGGAGGAGGAGGCAGACGTGTCAGCGGTCGCGACCACCGCGTGCCGCTTCCTGAAGAAGCAAAAACCTGCAGCACCCAGCAAAGGCCCAGGCAGCCGCCCTGCCTCCCACGTGACGAGGATGCGTGACGCAACGCAGGGCGCCGCACTTCATCACGGAAGTCTTTCACTTCGACGCACGCCAGCTGAGGTGGTTTAGAGGATCAAATGACGTCTCTGCAAAGCCTCTGACCGAGAGGTCCAAGGTTCCACTCCAGACGGCGGCAGCAATTTCGACACTAGCTAGTCAGCCAAGTCGAATTCGATCGCTGTCTGGAGGAGAATTCTAGCGGCCGGCTGCTCTGATCGGTAGTTTCCCGTGGTTATTTCGATCAGCATCAAGCGCACGCGCAAGCGGAGTAGCACCCTAACAAACGAGTCACGGACCGCGCGCGGTCTCTCCTTTCCATTTCTTATCCTATTCTATTCCTTACGTACACTTACACTAACGTGTACTACACTACCACGAATGCCGGGAGACCATTCGGAAGCTTAGAGCTCGACCCGGCTGAGGCGGTGCTCCGCTGATGGGAAATATCTGGTTGTGGAAAATCCTCGCTAGCCGACGGTAGGTCGGTGCCGGATCTCGCCATACAGCGGGAAATCACAGCAGCTCCCGAGGAAAAATATATACTACACTTACGGGAATAATAGCCTTAGCATTGGACGCGCCAAGAATCACTAACAATCAATCATCAAATATGTGACTAGAAGTATCAAAATTCATAGATTATCCATTAAATTTCTAAAAGGATTTCAAAAAGCAAATTTCATGAAACATTTCCAAGAAATGAGTCCTTATTAGCCAAGCTATCATTTTAATCATAAAAGATGATTGGGAGATACGCGTTCTAGTTGTAATTTATAACTAAATTTCGAGTTTTTCGTGACCCATGACATGTTGAAAAATTAAAATGATTTAAGAAGCGTTCATGACAAATGAAATTAATATATTGCTTGACGATGGGACAGTAAATATCAATATTCATTCTAGTTTATTTATTTTCGAACCATATTTCCCAAAAAATCTTTAGAAATCATCGAAAGGGAAAGGTAATATTCGGAAAGATCTTTTAATCATTATAGTATGACCTGAAAGGAAGTTGTTTCTAGTTGTGATTTTAGAATGTTATATTTTAGAACATTTTGTAACAATTGCTGTTGGAACCCCACTGAGTTTTTAAGCGAGTTATAAGAATGTAAAGAATTCATGATTTGGTTTGAGCACGGAGCACAGAAATGATCTAAATAAAATGTTATATCTTTCTTTCTCTCTTTCATTTTATCTTTCTCATTTCCTCATTCTAGTTCTCCTCTTTTTTATTCTTCTGTTTCTTCGGTTCATTTTTTTCTTTTTAGCCTTCTCGTTCTTTTGTCTTCTATTTTTTCTTCTATTACTTATTTTCCTTCTTTTCCTCTCCTCCTCCACCTTCCCCTTCTTTTTTTCTTCCGTGTACCGGTTAATTAATGCGGCATTACGATTGCAAGAGCGGCTGCAACACGGATAATGGGTTTGATGACAGCACGGATGTTTGCAACACGGATGAAGGGTTTGCGACAAGCGTGGTGATAGCGTTTCAAAGTTCTGAGATAAATGGAATATTCCTATAATAAATACTATATACACTTGATTGAAATTTAGTGACATGGCTGGAGTAGCAGTAAATATGTATGAACTTGGCGCGACAGCCCGTGAACGGGCTCAGGCCTACCGGCGACGTCCCTACATCGCGGCCATGGGTTAAGGAGTTGCGTGTGGTTAGCACGTAGACACATCCCCACGCCGTATTCCGGTCTTCTCAACCTGATAAGAGAATTTTCTCATCGTTACACAGAAACATGTACTGGGACATCGCTAGGAAAAGGCACACTATAATCTTGCTTCACCCGGAATCGAACCCGGGTTCATGTACTGCAAAGCGAGCACGCTAACTACTAGGCTGGAGTGGGAGTACTATCGCAAACCATCTACAGAGTTTAGTCTGTTGTCAGTCATCCTGGTGGACTTTTCCTGCAAACATATCTATTCGTTTTTGTACAAACTTGTATGAAAGACAGACAAGGAATAATGGAATGTTTATTATTAATCTTTCTGATTCGTTATCCTCACTCACGCTCGTGGAAATAATTATTTATGGGAAATCTCAAAGATTCAAAACAGACTATACTTGATGTTCCGAACTAGGCTGCGTCAATTATTTTTCTGGTCCAAACATGGAAGGTTTACGCACCAGGCCAAAGCATTATTCAGTTTAGAATTTCACTTCCAAACCTTGAATTTTTCTTGTACGTAAGACACTAATAATTCGCTTGAATGTCTCTTCGAGGGTCAGGATCCTATTACATAAAAGAAGACCTGGGGAGGGTTGAATAACCGGAGTCCAATGCAAGGAGTTCTTTGGCTACACACAAAGACCACACCAAAAAAAGTAGACAAACTGAACACCTTTAAACTTGTATCTGAAGAAGTGATTAGGTAACTCTGATGACGAACATCTTAACAAACACGAAACATAATACCGCAATTCACCGAGTATTAAAAATACAAGTTTCAGTTTTATATTTAGAGTCAAACGAAATACTGCGTTCATTGTCATTGTAAATGTCATTGTAAGTGACGAACATCGTTCAATTTAAACTCGAGCTCCTGGTTCTACAAAATTACGTAATACTCGAGTAATATGGAAATGAGATGCGAAGGCCCCCTGCCGCATTGCTGTCGGAACTAAGATCTTGTTGGCTTGCGCTGCGCCAGAGCCTGTCCATAAATTGCTTCGCAGACAACGCGGGGGTCTAGCTTTCGAACCCCACGAGAGACAAGTTCTTCCGCGGTCTAAAGTCGAGGCCTTGAGAAGGAGAAAGTGACCCGTGTGATAAATACCCACTCTCGAGATTTGCTCTGAACATTCCTACGTCGTTCTGTGTATGCATGCATCACTGAGATCGTATCATCTACTATATTTTCAGCAGTTAATAAACAGTTATTACAGGTAGTGCTCTATCGTTATCGGTAAAAATGAGTCTATCGTTCATTTTTGTAGGCACCAACAACGTTAAGAAGAAGCTACATTTCATTCATATTAACCTTTCTCTTGAAAGCTTTAACCACACACAAGTCCCTCTTAGGGGTTTAGAGATATTATTAACAAGTCATACGTGTCATTAATTCCAATGTAATGATTTTGAACAACAAAGTTTATGATACCACATGTGTAAAATTATTTTAGAAAATATTTTAATAAATTCCTTTCACAATTCTTATTAAAAATTAAAAAGTACACAAAAAGGGCAAGAAAGTCATGAAAGTTGTCACGAAATAAATTATCTTCCAGGAAGACTACGGCGCGCTTCACTTCACAAGAAAACGTGTGAAACTTAATGCGTAACATGACCCCCAGCCTATTCCATTCAGAACGTAGCTCACGTGCTCGCGTTTTCACATAGTTAACATATAATTGACTGCACTTCGTAGCAGAGCAGTCTCTCCGAACTACGCGTAACGAGGGGACGAGACCGATAACTACCGTCCGGAGATTTATTATCGCTCGAAGAAATAATTTTCTACAACAAAGACCTTAGAGTGAGTTTAGAACAATAAGACTTCCCACTCAGTCGCCTAAGGAAGAGACGGAGCGGCCTAATCTGCTGTCGAAGAAAACACTCTCCCTCCCCGGGAGAAAGGCAACCGGCTGGTGAAGAAGAAAACGTGCAAATGTAACCGGGAGGGCTTCCCTTGGCGCCTTCGTGCCCGATTGGTGCCAGGACGGGAAATAATAATAAAAAAAAGGTCTCGGAGGTACGTGGGCGGGCGAGACGTGGGGCGGCTCCAGGGCCGGGGACAGAGTTTTGTGGCGGTCGGCCGGAGGCGGCGCTGCAAGAACAGGCGCTGGAGCGTGCCCGGCGGACACGAACACGAGCGGTAAGCACAGGCTTAGTCAGAACGTGTGCTGCCCGAGGGGCTGAGAGAGAAAAAAAAACCTCAAGGGCTGATTGGGCCCCCAAAAAAGAAAAAAAGAAAAAAAATATAATATCGAAGATTTCAATCCAAAATAAAACTTAAAACATTAAGAATTAATTTGTCATCTTAAAAATATTTACATTGAATATTGTGCCATGTTCTATGAAAGGAGAACTTGACATTAATAGTTTTGTATTGTACAAAACATTTTTAAACGAGAAGAAAGTCGTAAAATATTAAATTGTGTATAAATGCTGATATTAGACATTTTACAGTAATTAATACATTTTTAACGTTATATGGCAGAAAATACTGTTATAACTGCTATGTTGAAGGTAACTTGAAAACTTAATTAAATGTAACATTGATAGTATTAAACACAAAAAATGAGAAAATATTACTAATTTCAACTAGATAGTTGCAAATTGAGACAGTTTGTTTAGACACGTATTTATATAGAAGTGAAAATGGGTGTGAAGTGTCTACTCTACTGAAGTGTCTACACACTCGTCGAAATCCGTTCCTGTGGATGACATCATGAAATTCCGTTTTCTCTGGTACGTTTCAGCAAAGCTATACTTATCCTTTCGGGACACTGTTTAATGTCTCAGTAAAAAAATAAAATCAAAAAGTACATGAAAAATTTGTAGGTGTCTATTTGGGGATGAAGACATCAATATTGTTCGGTACACAACGGCGATCTGCAATAGCAGTTAAAGTGCCATCCGTCCTTCGAGATAACTTGGAAGGTTTGCAGTAACGGTTGTAAAAAAAACACAACAACTTAAGAGGCATGCTTATTAATGAAGAAACTTTTTTCTACGTTTGCTTTATCAAGGAATAGTATTATTCTAAATATTGGGATATATGATTATTATTTAAAAAAATAAAACGATTTATTAATCTTGATTGATATGTCAAAGCAAATAAACCACGATGACTCGCTAAACTTGATATATGTGTATTCTTTATTTCCTTTTTAAAAATTTCATTATTTGGGCGATTCAAAAATATATTGTTCAGCAAAATTGTTACAATTGAAGTATTGGAATAACAATGAGAACATATTACACCACCTTAGAAAGAAAAAAAAATTGAAAGTGAACGTATTTCTTATAAAAACAAGAACAAGGATACTGACAAAAGAAGATAAACCTAGAGAAAATGAATTATTCGCAATACCTTGAGAATGTCTAAAAGAACGGTTTACACTCGTTGAAAAATACTCATAACGATTGTGGTAGCGATAAAAGAATTTTAACACGAAGATTCCATTTGAAGGTAAACAGACGAGTCTTGCTTCTATCGGAACAAGAAGACAAAGAATACTGAATGCCTTTTCAATTAATTTTATTACTGTTTCTAGCATTCAGATAATGGAATAAGGTTTAAAAGTACGATTTACACATGTGGAAAGGGATTTATAACGATCGAGGTAGCGATAAAAGACTTCCAACAAAGAGGATTCCATTTGAAGGCACACAGACGAGTCTTGCTTCTCTAGGAAGAAGAAGACAAAGAACACCGAGTGTCTTTTCAATTAACTTTACTGCGGTTTCTAGCATTTAGAAATTGGAAGGCGGGGAATTGCAAGCATCAAGTAATGCCCCACTGCAAATGGGCAGCAATAGAGCGCGATCGATGTAAAACAAGTGAAAGCGCATTCAGTATAACAAATAGGGAATGCTGTATTTTAAAATGTGAAAAATGCGCGCAACTGAAAGGAACTCTACTCCTGCACTCCCGACCATTACAACTTAATCCTATTCATCTGGGATAAACGCAGTTTTCTTATCGCCGTTTATTTAAGATGGAAAGACGTAATAAGCTCTTAAGAGATGTATTAATGGAGTCACTCACTCTCCCTTCACTAAGAGAAGAGGTGTCAAAGCCTCTTGAATTTTAATAGATGTTAAAGTACTGCTTTTGACATAATAAAGACTCGTTTTTCTGTCTGCTTACAAGAATAGTTGACATAACGTATTAGAAGGAACAGGGCTGGTTATCCGAAATAAAATGGATGAAACGGTGAATGTCAAAAGTGAGATGGTCCCCTTGAACGTAACATACCGATGATCTTGGCGGAAGACAGTTTTATCATTCAATTATTCTGCAATGATGATGGTGAATGGTGGTAAATAAATGATGGTTTGAGAAGCAGGTGGGAGAACCCAGACAAAGTCGGTCGAGAAGTCACTTTTTTTACCACAAAGTTCACATGGAATGACGGGGAATCGAATCCAGACGCTACCAGTGGAATGGGTATGCCTGCCCACAAGTCCCTTTTAATTCAATAACTTCAACTCCTAGTGTCAAGTGACGGGTTAACTTGAAAATGAAACAATAAATGTCTGTATGAAGTCAATAATAGTAATTTATTACATTGATAAAGATATTCTTTATCTACAAGACGAATGTATAACCTCACACAATAGAAACGATTGATGTATCTTTCTTGAGTGAAATATTTTAATCGTCTTGTGTAATATTTTATTTTATTCCAATTTTTAGCATAATACATAATAAGTATGTAATGTGAAGACAAACAGTTGGCTGCCTCACCGGTTTTTAGCATCCAAGGGCTTAGATGAAATTTCTTTATCATCTGTATGTGATAAGAGGTACAGTAGTAGCATATTACTCAGAATTAAAAAGAGACTTTAACCTTATGAATAAAATAAATGTATTTAGGGCCACGCTTACTAACTATATCAGTTTTAGATGAAGACAAGAAGATGGACACCTGTTATACAAAACCGATATTAAAAGGTTAATTTACTAAAAAAGTTAAGTAACTAAAGGGGGGTTTAGAGACAAGTTTAAATCTATTAGTAAAAATCACTAAATAGAAATTGAAAACCACAAGTTTCGACCCTGTATTTTTTCGTGTTGAAAAAGTAAAGTTCATAAACAAATAGTCTCCAATTCTCATGGATGTGCAGGTGACATTCCAGTTGAGACACACATTATTGACCGGGAGTTAAAGTGGATCATGTTAGGGTCTTATCACCCTTAGGTTGAAATCAATTAAAAAACACAATCTTTATCATGAAAGGTATTCAGTTGGTAAGTATTTAACATTTACATATGTATTTTCATTTTGATGTTCTCATCCTTATTGAAGAATAATATTGAAACATATATTGACTCATGATAGTAACGAAAACATATAGTCTAAAGCATTCACTTCAACGAGCACGTTAACTAACCTGTTTGAAATACTCCTTGGGTAAAAAACAAAAACTTTTTTATTTGTATCAGAGATCTGAAATGCACTAGAAGGGCGAGATAATTCCATAGGATTTCGGGTAGTTTCTGACGATTTTGAAAACGAAGGCACTCTATTCTTGACTCACCACTGCATCAAACAGATCTCTTAAATACTGTTCTACAACATCTGACTTAATTTGAACAATGTACTGAGTTGCACCAAGCACGATCATTTTCTTCCTAAATCGCGTATTTTATAATGCAGTTCCGGGGAGAACACTGTACGACTTCGGTGCAGTGAAAGTGGTCCAATACGTGACTCTGCACAATATATAATGCCTCAGTGGAAGTCGAACCCAAGCCCCCGCGCGGAGAGAAAGTACCCACAGCGGCCGCCGGGAGCCCCACAGTCTCATCTAATTGTGAAAACCGAAACCGTAAATCAGGGACTCCCGCCTGCCACAAGGCAGATGTCCGAATCGTTTCGACATCCCGCGACTCAGGATGGCGCATGAAGAACCTGTCGCCAGCGAGAAGGCGCAGGTGAAACGGCGTCCTTTTGTGCCGGAGAGTCGGCATTCAAGGCTACCGTGAATTGCGTGAGAAAGGGTAGCCTTCTCGTTCGCGAGGAATCGACCGTGACCAAGGTTCGCACGTCATCTCTGTTGAAGTTGTCAGTCTTGTACAGCGGGATGGTCGAAGCAACGGGAGGTCTTTCTTTGAACACTTCTATTGACTGATGTTCTGCTCGTAACGGTAGTGTGTGTGGTAGGGCGTAGTAGTACTCTTCAAATGAATGTCTTTTGGGGATGCGATTTCTGACCGTTGCAGGTCACACGAAAAAGCAAGGATCAATGAGAGTGGGCATGGCATACTGGAACTGTTCGTCTTATACTTGTGAAATGTAAAATTACGATAGTTTAAGATTGGGAGATTGAAGTAGTAATTATTTTTTTAAATCACAAGTATAACAACTTCGCAGTTCCAGCCGAGATGTATATTCATATTGAGTAGTACCTGAGAAAGTAATATATTCATCATTAAATACTCCTAGTTTATTTTTAGACATACTTCAAATTTTATGTAATCATTATCTACTTTCAAATTGTACATTCTATAGACGCAATTGTTGTTATAACCACTGAAGATGGGGACATTATTCCACTACTGGGGACTAGTTTGGGAATGATTTTATAATATATTAAATAAAAAATCCCAATCACAAATATAAGTCAAATAATAGGTTATTCATGAACAGGTTAGCAAGATCAAGTAGCACCTAGGACCTAACCCCCGGGCGAGAGATAGGCCTCGCTATGGTAGGCGAGATAAAACTGAATTATTTTACGATGTTTGGCACATTTCATTTAAAAAGTTGCATCTTTTGAACTCCACCTTGCCTACAAGTAAATAATATGGGTGATTGACGGGGTGGGAAGCAGGGACTTCAAGATAGGCATGACGGACAATCTCATTGCGCCAGAAACTGTAGATATGGTAAAACTGAATAATTTTACAATTTCTTGCACTTTTCATTGAATATCATGGTTTTTATTTCCCTATCTATTAAGCATCTAATAAAGTCTTATGGACCAGCGAATGTGTGTGATTTGAACGTCTCAACGCCGTATCCCGGAAAGCTTCATAACAACCCTATTATTTTACTACCTTTTGGGAAAACAACGAAAAAATTTCTACGTAAAGTAAAATCCAAATTATTAAAAGATCCAAATTCCTTCTAGTTTAAGGTCAGGAAATGTTCGGTGCAACTCTCATCTTCTTACTTTAAATATCGTTAAAGAGAATTAATTTCAAAAATAGAACACAAATAAAATAATTATAAAATATACATCTGAATTGATTCCCGTGATCTCCATAAATAATTATAATTACATTAATTTGAAAAAAGTATTATTTCAGGCAAATAGCAGAAAAATATATTTTTATTATAAAACAATAAAAATTTTCGTTGATTCCCATGATCTCCATAAATAACTATAATTAATAAAAACTATTTTAGGAAAATAGCAGAAAAAAGCTTTTTATTTGATAAAAAATTAAAATATAATACTTCGAACAATATCTTACTACACTATTACAGAGTTCAAATAAGAAAAAAATAAGTAAATTTCATAGATAATAATAATAATAATAATAATAATAATAATAATAATAATAATAATAATAATAATAATAATAATAATAATAATAATGAGGCTACGTACTGAATTGATTTGACTTATTTCGCCAAAATGAAATACCAATAAATGTGATTAATTGTAAAATCTATTCCATTCAGCTTTAAATACTAATAAACGTCCGAATGAGGAAGGCGTATTTCCATTTATAAAAATCAATACTCGTTTGTGCAGGCGGATTGGGTTTCATGCTGGCAAATGCAAACGATTTTAAACGGCAACGTTACGTGGGCTCTCCCAAGAAAGCGCGCACGGCCGTGGCGTCATCTCGGGTCATCCGTAGTGTGGGGAATCGCCGCCAGAGACCGTCGCAGTGTAAACAACTTTCCCGAGCGCTGGTCTTCGACCTGGCGGACGAGTAAGGCACATTCGAAAGCGAAACTTTGCCAGGCGGTTTCGATTCATAACGACAGGACATTGAACGCAATGCGTCGTTATGCAGAGAGGTTAAACAAAATGTATACACTCTTTGATACTGAATGTATTTGATACTGTGAGACGTACAGCTGTGATTTTTGCTTGCTATTTCAGTTGAGTGCTTTGTTCAGTGTAATTACGATTACGTGTGTTCAAAGTGACCCCCATTAGCAGCCAAGTAACGTCAATGCCGATGACCTGCAGACTGATATGTGTGTGTGTAAATTGTATGACCGATGTATGACCATGTATAAACGTTTTTGTACCTTTCTGTATATCTACATCTATGAATAAGTCTATGAATAATTATGAAGCTGTACATTTCACTAGAAATGGATAAGTCCACATTTAGAAAACAAATTTTTTGCATGAAATTTTTCACAGTGAACATTATTTATTTTTCATTTCAATGAAGTGTGGATGGTAT
The DNA here is from genome assembly GCA_038098605.1 of Gryllus longicercus. Lineage (NCBI taxonomy): Eukaryota > Metazoa > Arthropoda > Insecta > Orthoptera > Gryllidae > Gryllus > Gryllus longicercus. The sequence continues at coordinate 2,541,756 of JAZDUA010000059.1, read as the reverse complement.
ACTAGGAATATAAAGATACTGCATTATGTTTTCAAAATTATCCTGTTATTCGATGGAGGAAAGTTTTTGCGTTAAAATGTATAATTATCATACAGTTGAATCGTCAGATATGTTCAGAATAGTAAAATGTCACGGAAAAAGAAGGTGCTGTGTTGTGAGTAGCCCCACTCTTCATCAAATTTTATCAACATATTTTATTCGACAATAAATCCGTATTAGTAATTTCTAATGTGTGCAGAATGTAGAAAACTATTTAGCCTCGGCGTATGTGAGAGGTGTCTTCTGTAACTTTTCGATCAAGGATCTAGGAACTCAAGAAAAATTCAAATTCAATGAAAGAGTTTCAATTTTGACTGAAAAATGCAAATATATCATTATGTTATTGCGTTAATTCTCATCTTGCGCGTCCCGACTGTATTATCACACTCTGTATGTCACTGCTCACGACACAGCTGACGCCATGAGACATAAAGACAGAATGGAAGAGGTCGCCTAAAAGTACGTAATAATCATGCGTAATGTACTACAACTAAACCAATAAATATTTCATTTAGAACACATGTGGGCATTCATACCATTTTACTAGAATATCAAACATCCATCAGAAAATGTCGTTTTTCAATCATTTCATATTTCATTCACACCTAAACGCAATGAAAATCAATATACAAGTTACTTTTATAAATAAAGAAAAACGAATCGGTATGAACATTTCGAAAAAACAACACTTTTTCGGTATCAGGGGACCCCAAAACGTGTATTTCCGTTGATATTCCGAAATCGATTTTCCGCACCATTACATAACTTTCCCTATACCAAGTATATTACTCCGTATATACTTAAGTGTACGGGAAAGTAAAAATATTCAAGTCATATATCGGATAAATATACATGAAATCCGTAGTAAGGAACACTGAAAAAATCACAGAAATGATTTCACTAATTTACCTACATTTGACCTAGGTTTTTGAAGTGAGAAACCACAAATTCTCTCATTTAGAGGTGAAGTTGTAGTGATAAAAGAGACATTTTCAAGCAAGCGACAAAAATAGCTAATTACTCACAAAAAAAATACATTTTTTACTGCCGTTTTATTGATTAAATAAATTACTGCATACTACAGAGCTAATCATATTTTGCATTTTTTTTAACATTTACAAAGGAATACATAAATTAAAGTTATAAATCGATTCCCATATTTCCATCTCCATTTAAATATACCTTCAAGAAAAGTTCCCAATAGTGTGTGCATCAATGTGTTGTGTTTACATGACTAGGAGAAAAAACGTGGCGAGGTCGATAACATTGTTACTTACGCGTCTTCTTGATTAATATTTAATTCTCTATTAAGGACGAACTATACACCTAAAGAAACAAATATCTTGCCATCGAAAAAATACTCACATGTACGATTGTTAAGTGTCCACGGAATGTCGACGCATTAGATTTCAGTGGTCGTGGGACAATGCACCTCGGACTATGTCAAGGCCTACAGCTAGAAGAAAGATCTCAGGGTACGTGAGTTACTTGCCGTATTCAATCAGCGTGTGTGAGCACATGTTGAATTTTTTTCTGTTATTATTCCTAATGATCATTGAACGAATTATGGTAACCACATAAAGCATGTTCTTGAGAATCAGCAAAAAGTAAGCAAAACATCAAATGAGACCGTGAAAATGTCTACTTTATATATTTTATTCCCTGGAGATCAATGGCGTACCCCCAAAGGCTGAGCTGCCAATGGTGAGCTTTCACATGTCGCATTGATGCAAATGATACTGGGAACTTTTTATTGAAATATATATTTAACTAGAGATGAAAGCTAGTGTAACAGGACATCGAAAACGAAAAAATGACATTTACGGATAGTTCTGAAGACTTTTATCGGATGTATTTTAACATTTAGATGAAACAAAATAATGTCCAACTTCTGTACAAATTCCCATGAAATGAAAAAGAAAATTGGAATAAAACCAATTATCTTCTTGACTAGATTACAAGTTATGATCACACACTTAAAATGGACGCAAAAGATGCTTACGCGTGGTTCAGGTTCAGGGGATAGAAGCAACTTAGCTATTAATAGCAATGTGTGATTTGCCGCGATGTAGAAGATTGGATCCATAAAATCTTAAATTGCTGTGCCTCCGAAACGTGGAGGGGAAAATTGATGGGAACGGGAAGCCATTATTTCCGACATACAAACTTAACCCTTGTCCAGGGCATATTAAGCAGTAATACGTCTCACTTCATGCAAGAATTAGGAAAATTTCTGCTAGAGATTCGGAATATTAGGGAAACTATAAGTAGGTACTGGTCGATCCGGATAGCCGAGATTGCTAGGGCAGTACTGTCGATGGTACTGCAGTGACGATCTTGGATGGAAGGATCGTGGGTTCGAAACCCGCCTCGGGATGGTCCCTTCATCATTATCCTATCACTCCATTAAAGAAGGATTAATAATTCCCTGCGCGATCAGGAAGTCCTTGACCTGAATGGGATGTGCAATTGGCTAATACAAAAAATTAGGGACTGGGAAAATGACACGGTTTGATGGAAACCAAAGCAAGCCTAGACTGTTGAGAAAATAAATGAATTCATAATAAATAAGTTAAAATTAAAGTAAGAAGTAAATCAATCAGTAAACCACTTAATTAGTAAAAACATAAATAAGTAAATCAACAGATAATGAAATGAGCTCATTATGGGTACGTGGGAGTAGCTGTACGAGAATAGCAAAGGTGGATGATTTTCTGTGGCACTGATAATTGAATTTCACGTTGGGAGGAAACCAACATCTGGAAGGAGAATACGTGACGCCCGTGAAATTGAAGTTGAAAATGAGTTTGGTAGAACTGTACACGCTTTCTGATGGCGCGGTAAGTCTTTTCCTTATGAAAGTTTTTTACTCTCAGCTGTAACATATGGGTCTTTTTCAAGGCGTTGATGAGACGGAGAGGCCATCTGTGAATATCATATAGGTTTTGTAAGCCACAGAGTATTATGAAATGCAATTTGTATATGTAATAATGACCTATTAAATTTAAAAATCACTTCCAGATTAAACGTCATTCCAAGCTTCCATAATTAAATGAGTCTTGTTGAAAATTCTCATACAACTAGAATAATATATCTCTAGTTGCAAGTGTGAATAGCAATTGCTGTAAAACTAGATTTGAAAACAACCAGTATTTTCAAGCAGGAAAGGAGATGTAGTGAATATTATAACTTAGTTTACAATGTAATCATTGATATCGCGAACTAGAAAATGTGCACAGCATCCTGCCCTGATTTCAAATAGATGGTATTATATACACTTGTTAATACGTATGAAAAATATGTTAATTATTTTGATAATTATTCTCTTAATAGAGTGGCAGCTTTTTTACCCCACGCCACTAGTCTATATAAATAAAATTGGAATATTTATTTTTGACTTCAAAATAACTATCATTTAATAAACTTAAATTTATTTAGATGATATAAAAATAATTTCAATTATTTTTATGAAATTTGTCAGTCTCTTTGTTTTGAGTAATCTTTGAAACGGCCAATCCTTTTCACCGAAAAATAGTGTGCTTTGCCGGGCGTAACTTAGGTTACATCTTTCAAATTATTTTATCTTCAGTAAAAAAGAACGTTAAATTGAAACTTTTGAAATCCAATACAATTGCCTAGAAGTGATAGCACTATTAGATTGAGAGTAATTAATGGGAAACATTGTTATGGAAAGCTAAATATCTGCGACCTTCGTATTTACAGCTGCCCATGCGAAAAAGAGTAACAACGATAATAGTACTGGCAGTAGTAAGCGATAATAATACTGGCAGATAATAGTAGTGGCAGGGCGGAGTAAGAAATAGCGTGTGACGCAAACGCGGTGGGGGTGGGGCAGTGAAAAGGGACAGGGTGGAGTTGGTCGTTTGGGGCAGGGGGTTGGCGCGAGAGGGGGAAGAATCGGGGCACACGTGTCTGAGGGCAGGGATGTGTTCAGTGGGATGGGGCGCGGATGAACTATACATGAATGTATTTCCTTTAATAGATGGTTTTGATAAATAAATACCTGGGAAACGTAGGGAACTTCAGCTAGACTTCAATATCAAAATTAGAGTGTGTATGATTGAAAATAAAACTGCAGTTTTACTTTCACCTATACGTTCGTAAATACGGAGAAATATACATACGAAGGAAGCAAATATATGAAAGAGAAATGAAGCAAACCAGACGCTTTGGTAAGTCATCTTTCTATTATTACTGACTTCAGTAAGTCCCTCACCGAAAAGGGCATGTTATTAATTATGAGTAAATAAAATAGTTTATTATTGTATTTCTTGAAAGTATACGTAGCATGTGTGGATATACATGAAATTTAAAGATTCTAACAAATAATTTTTGAAATAATTCATGTCGATATTTTAATATCATTGTAGTACTTACCGGGGGAGGGAAGATAGCAAAAACGTGTTTTTTTTAAACTTCTGTATTTTTGTTGGTAAACAACACAAGCTAAAATTTAATACATACGTAGTATTATAGCAAAAATTAGTACGTATTCCCCAATTTTCAGGTCATGCCAAGAAATTTTCAAAATGTTCACAAAACGGCTCAAAAACTGTAAATTATTTCTGTAAATCATTTCTTAGAACAGAGCGAAATATACTCGTAAAAATGTCGTGACATAAACAGTTTACACGATATATAAAACAGTTCAATGTTCTTTACATTTTTTACCTGACTGCCTGAGGTATTTTCTGGAATGACTGAACGGATTTCGACGCGGGTTCGCTAAAGAATAGAGTGTTGGTATAACTTAGGTTACGTTCTGTCGAATTGTTTTCTTTTATATAAAGGAAATGTTTTGTTTTCTTACACATCTACAGTTTCATTTCGATATTAATAAAAGTTTGCACACGTGACTTGTAGAACAAGAAAAAAGTTATGGTCTTTATGAGATGTCGAAAAATTACTTCTCTCTTTTCTACCCCTCAGAGCAATATTTAAATGTGCACTCGTACCGTTTTTTGCAAATTCTTCGAAAACACTGAGTACATTTACCAAAGTGAATAAGACAGTTTAGCAGGACCATAACATGTCCAACTAAATGCATTTTAATTCATATGAAACGCGCAGTTAGGTTCAGAGTGATTAAAGGTCAAAATTATTACTGAACCTTTGGCGTGAATAGGTAAGAATGGATCTGTCTGCAGTTTCCCACAGAAACAATTATCCTAACAAACAAGGCAGGATGGGGAGGGACAGAACGAGCCAAGTGAGGTAAGATGATAACATGTTACCGAGTAAAGCAGGATATTCAGCTAATTTTTAGACAAATTAACATATTTATTTTTTGATAAGTAATACGTATTCGAGTTATTAAGATGAGAGCCGTTAAATTACTCGAAAAAGTATTATAATTGATATTTAAGTATTTTTTGTTAATTAGAACTTTAATATTTCGGCTTGAAGACCCGGTTCTGGAGAGAAAAATTAATTAAAATATTTATGAAAATTAACACGTGATTTTTGTTTTCTATACACCTTGTTAGAAATATTATTGAATCAGCTGGGGGTAACTATTATAATGTTTGTATCTGAACAGCGAAATTTTCACCCACATTAATAAATTCGTAATTGTTGACAGAAAAAGGGCACAGAGTTACATTTCGTTTGCCCTTCCCGTAAAACTTTATTTATGAATGAATGAAATTATTTATGTTTTATGAAGAAAATCTAATGTAAACATTGTGCAGAGTCGAATGTATCGCGACCGGCAAAGTTGGTTCTGACATTAACTGATGTCACTGGTGAATCTGACTTAGAGGTCCTTGGGAGAGCCCCGAAGAGTCCGAGTGCCCCGAGTTTAGACAGCTATTTCGATTTCAGTGGCAGTCTGGAGGAGAATTCTAGCGGCCGGCTGCTTTAATCGGCAGTTTTTCGTGGTTTCTTCGATCAATACCAAGTGAATACGGGAGTAGTAACCTAACAAATGGGTCACGGACCGCTCGCGATGTTTCTTTCCGCTTCTTTGTCATACCCTCACACCTAAGTTACTCTTACTATCTCATGCACCTCCCTACTACTCGTGTCGGCGGAGCAGTCGGGAGCTAAGTGCTTTTCCCGGCAGGGGCGGTGCCCCGCTAGTGGAAGATACAACCTGATTGGGGAAAATTCCCGCCGGCGATAAGAGACGTGCACTACACTTTCGGGACCAATGGCCTTAGAATCGCATACATCATGCATTAGTAATCAATCAATCGAATTTATCGCGACGATTGCCTTCTTACGTATAAGGAAAACGTGTTTCTTTAACTGTTCAGTGAATGAGAGAAAGAAAAATGTACAAGATCAATATTCTTACTGACACGGGTCAACTGAAAATTTCGGACGTTTATATGAAGTAACACAAGCTTTCGGCATTAAATATAAAGAAAATATGCATGTGAATAAAAATGTGATCATAAAAATGTGATCATAAGAGCGATAAATTTCCGTCCAGTCAGGTTCTTGTAACAAGTTACTGCCAACAGTCATCAATTACTCGTAAATCGCACGTTAGTACCAAATGTGTTTAAAAAAGATCCGTTGAGGCGTCTTCCATCGCGAAACCTCTGCCACGTCGAGCGGGGGAGGAGAAAGTGACGAGTGTTCGCCGAGCGAGTGGAAGGACGGGAGGCTGCGGGCCCAAGCTTTTCGCGGCCATACGCTAAGGTGCCAATTCCCGGCGTTCGTTGAAGTCTCCTACAGTCTGCCGTGCCCGTTATCACTGCTACCATGCATCTGACGAAGTCTCAGCCTTAGACGCAAGACCGAAGAAGAAAAAAACGTGCCGACAAAAAACATCAGCAACATTCCCTTTCGCCAGTTGGCACCTCGGCGCCAATGAGATGCGTACGGCCCAAGTGCTTGAGTAAGAAATTTAGGTCAATTGTTCCTTTTACTTGCAGCAAGGCGGGAGAAGCCTCAGCACAGTGTTTAGAATACCTGCGGTCAGAAGTAGAACTTTCCCAGCGCATAAACTCACAAGTGATTTGTAAAGAGAGATTTGAGATGGGATTTTGGTTGAGTATACATAATACAAGTAAAGAAGCCAAGAGTAAACCAAAAACTTTTCGCACGTTTGTCTTCATTGTACAATTAGGCGGAAAATGTTTGAAATATTTAAATGAATTCAATGCTACCTCTGAAGCGAGAACTGTGCTATCGCTAAAGAAGAAAAACAATATAATTGTAGTTAACAAACGATTCGAGGTTAAAATTTACGAAAAATTATTTTTGAGAAGATTATTAACATATTTATTTGTTCTTGTTGGAATCCATCGTTTAGCATAATTACTTTACAGATGTGTTTCATTGTAAAATATTCAAAGGGCTATCATAACGAAAAGATTAGCACAAGGTAATGTTTATTTTCTCAAATTATTTCCGATCAATCTCGGCTCTGAGAATATATAAAAAATATTTTTAGAAAATAATTTACAGAATGATAATAAGCCGACTATTTGAAATCACGATAGTATGTTGATCTTAATTTATGTGGGTTGTCTCAATGAATATGTTTTAAACAAAATTATATTAGTTGGTACATCAACTTTTCCGCTTCCAAGTACTGATTGTTCGCAAAACTGGTTTCACACGTATTTTCTTATTGCATCTATAGATTATTACACAGTGAGATTTTTCAATACAATACATTCCTTTACAGGAGCTAAGAATGTCGCTCGAATTGCAATTGAGTTTTATCACGAAAGAAGCCTCCTCCTCTTCGTCTTACAAAGACTAATAATTGGTTTTATTCCACTTTACTCTTATTCCAAGTATTATTAGGTCTTGCAGAGACACTATCATGTAATTGTGGATCAATAAAAACTTTGTTTAGCCCACGACAATTCTCAGTTGCGACTTTCATGAAGAACATGACTTTCAATTAGCCGATTATGCTGCGTGACAGGTACACCATCGTAATGCCATATTGAAAATATATTGTGTCGTGAGAGGGTTTCATTACAACATCAGGAGTAATCATCCGTCGACTTGTTCGAAATTTCTACCGCGCTCACTCACACCTTTCGATTAGAGTTGCGTAGTGATACTAGACTGCCAGCGACCCAGTCTAGATCCGTCACTTTGACACAAGCCGCAAGAACTTCTCACTTTCGACACGGGTCATGTAAATAACGTTTCCCTTCGAGTTTTTTGCGGCGAAAGCAATACCCGGAGGGTCGAAGAAGAGGCGAGAGATCGACCTCGTCCCTTTCACGCAGTTGGTCAAAGCTGCAAGCTGCATCTCGCAAAGACAGTCAGCTGTAAAGTCGATTGTGACAGATTAATTAGTTACCGTTTCTCAACGCGGCAAACCGAACATGGCTCTCCACCGTCAGGCGTTGCGACACCAGCCTGAAACTATGAGAATGTTCACGTCGTCGCTTACGAGCTCTAGTGCTCTGTCCATGGAAACGTCTCAATTACGTCTTGTAGCACGTACTAGACTCTTTACAACTTACCGTTTCAAGAAACATTTGAGGAGGTAGTATGAATACTAAATCTCAGCTCACCATCCTTCTCGAACTTCTTTGATATGCGTTGATATTTTCCCTCTAGACCTTTTAATCATCATATTATGCGCAGACGAAGCGGGATAACCATGAAACTAAAAAAATTAAAAATCTAAATTTTTCCATATATTACGCCCTTTTTATTTCGAAAAATTGCCTCAAAAATTCAAGTGCATCTTATACTCGAAATTAATATAAAATATCCTGGGTTTGATTTAAAAATTCCCGCAAGACCTACAAATTGCAATGTACTCGATGCCACAGGAAACCTCTCTCTTCTCGGCAACAATGGATTCAACTGGCAGCAGCAGCGCACCGATGCGATGAACAAGAGTTGCGGGGATTCGCAAGCTTGCTAACACTGTCTCCCACCCGTCCCGTCATCACACACCCACAACACTGTTTAGCTTATGGTGCGTCATTGCAGTCTACGGTGCCAGTGAACTTGAATTGAAACTGATTTGTGTTATTAGTAACAAAACAATATTTTTGTTATTAACTAGTTTCGATGCCGATTTTCAGGGATTTTTAAGGTAACTTTGGTTTTATAAATATATTTTGTAGTCTGGTTCTACAATCTAATAATAAAAATGGTATAAATGTAACTTTTTAAGAATGCTTTATAATTGAAAGTGCATCTTAACTCCGTAACGTCTTATAGTCCATAAAATACGGTACTTTCTACCGAAAAAAACGGAATTATTCTGTCAGATATATTTTCTACACTGTTCAGAGTGTTTATCATTTCGTCTACAAAAAATGGTTTTCATTAGTAGTGAGCGCCATTTTTGCCTGTAAATATCAACAGAATAAAACAAATAGAACTGCGGTATAGTGGTCTTACTTTCCCCAATACATGCACCAAACAGACGCTTTTGTCTTCGCTCTGTAAATATATTTTAATTAAAGATTTAAACTAAGTTCAAATTATTTAAATGTTGTATGTCTTCCCTAATTTTTTTCGTACTCGTTTTCGTGTACGTCCTCTGCACTGACACTTGCGTCATTCAGGAACAAAGATGAGTAATTAATTCACAAAACAACAAGTTAGTGCAGATCAATGCCTTATTAAAGACCAGTTGCAAAGCCATTCCAAATATTATTAAGTAAATAAAGTATTCCACGAACATTATAACCCGCACGCAATGGCAGAGTACTCTCATTAGCATCGACTGTAGAGAAGTTGGAATCTTATATAGTAGTGAACGATCGTAGAAACAAAAGACGGTGAGTAGAGCTTTACTGTAGTTTACTTTGGAGAAAATATTCTCAGCGCAATTCACATTCAATTCACACTTGTCACGCCCACGCACATTATGGCATAACGAGATAAGCGGTGGGGCGAATAATACCATGGCCAATAATTACAGTAACGTTACTGCATGCGGAAGGCAGGTAAGTTCATTCCAGCACAAAAATATCAATTAATCAATAGGATCATTCAAACATTTTTGTTACAACAGTAATAGTAACAATAATAATAATAATAATAATAAAAGCAATAATAATAATAGCCAATACGGATAGCCGAGATCGCTAGGCAGTTGTGCCGTGGCGATCTCGGACGGAAAGATCGCGTGTTCGAGACCCGTTTCGGGCGTGGGTGTGTTTGTGTATGACTGTATGTGTGTGTGTCGTCCATTCATCCTTCATTATAATCATTATCATTCCATTTTCGGTCCCCTCAGGACTGGTAACCCTGGGGGATAAAACCTGGGAGATGCACTTGCCACGGGGTAAATGATACTGAGCCTCGCTAAGTGCAGGTACATGTCTGCGTGGTCATAGTCGGCCAATTCACGATCCAAGTAATAGTGTTCGTAAGTATGTGTTTGGCATTTTATGGTCGTATTAATTCGACTGTAGCCCGCTAGCGGTATTCTCAGGCCAGGGCTCTGTACTTATCCACTCTTGGGGGTAAGGAATGCCTGCAGGGAGAAAGACATATTCTCATCACTATGTAGCGTACTTAGTACGTATGAGCTTTTCTTTCGTCATGCAGCTATAGAAACTGAGACGTTTGTAATATAAAGCTACAGCTCTAATTTTGCCCCGCGGAAATCGAACCCGGGATCGCATCACGGAAAACAAGCACGCTGTCCATGAGCCGAGGGGCTAAATAGAATAGATAGTTATGCACCAAATGCCTTAACTCGCATGCACTAAAACCCGCGGTACGTACATGGTTTTAATTTTCCGTGATTTTAATTATTCATAATTACTTATTCTAATAATTAAATAGTTAATTTGACTCGCTTTGTTTTTTCATATTTCCCTCCCAAATTTCCTTTTCATAATTCCCTCCACATCTAGCACTATTCAACTGTTCATATTTTTCTCAAAACCCTGATCCAATCGATGTAGGTAACTTATGCAGTGCATATGGAGCTCCGTATCGAAGGCAATACCAAGCAATAGCGTATCAATAAAAACTAAAATAACTATAAGATTGAGTGTTAACGAAACGCCATAAAATAGCGGAAGACACGAAGTCACTTGAAAAAACCCATCGCCCCTTCACAACACCGCAAATATTCCACAGCCATTCGAGGAAAGAAACGCGTTTCCGAGAAAGGCGAAAGCCGTCGACGCGTCGCGTCGCGTCGGGGGGGCTCTTTCAGCGAGAGCCCTGGCTCCGGAACTCGGCGGCCCACGTGAATCCGGGTGCGCGCTTCCACCGCCTTCCCCTCCTCCCCCCCTCCTCCTCCTCCTCCCCGCCGCCGCCGCCGCCGCCATCGCGTCCGGAAGTGACCGAGACGCGGGACCAAACGCATCTTTGTCGGGGTTCCGGTTCGCCTCCTGCGTCGTGCCGCCCCCGCCTCTGCTGCAGCCGCCGCGAGGGAGGACGTTTCTCCAGGAGGCAGATCCGCGCCGGACTTTTCCGGGTGCTCGGGGATTGTGAGGACTTTCGCTCGGTCACGCAGTTTGCGGATACGGATCTCATCGCGGATTGCGACCGGGGGGTTGGGCAGGATTTGGCACATAGTACAGGTGCGGAATCATTTGATAGATATGCTTGTGACTTTATGACACTTCTTAAGGTTTTTGCCTTCCTGTCGGCTTGCCGCCATTGCGAAAGTGGACCTTTCCCCGGGACGCGGATCCCCACAGGACTTTTCCGGGTGCCCTGGGTGTTCTGAGGACCTTCGCTCGGTCACGCAGTGTGCGGATGCGGATCTCAACGCGGATTCCGACCGGGGGGACGGACAGGATTTGGCACATGGTACAGGTGCGGAATCATTTGATAGATCTGCTGTGTGACTTCTTGGCGGTTATTAAGTTCTTATTTTTCCTGTCGGCTTGCTGCCTTTGCGAAAGTGGACCTTTCCCCGGGACGCGGATCCCCACAGGACTTTTCCGGGTACCCTGGGTGTTCTGAGGGCCTTCGCTCGGTCACGCAGTTTGCGGATGCGGATCTCAACGCGGATTCCGACCGGGGGGACGGACAGGATTTGGCACATGGTACAGGTGCGGAATCATTTGATAGATCTGCTGTGTGACTTCTTGGCGGTTATTAAGTTCTTATTTTTCCTTTCGGCTTGCTGCCTTTGCGAAAGTGGACCTTTCCCCGGGACGCGGATCCCCACAGGACTTTTCCGGGTGCCCTGGGTGTTCTGAGGACCTTCGCTCGGTCACGCAGTGTGCGGATGCGGATCTCAACGCGGATTCCGACCGGGGGGACGGACAGGATTTGGCACATGGTACAGGTGCGGAATCATTTGATAGATCTGCTGTGTGACTTCATACCGGATCTCAAGGTTTTGCCTTCCTGTCGGCTTGCCGCCATTGCGAAAGTGAACCTTTCTCCAGAACGCGGATCCCCACAGGACTTTTCAGGAGCCCTGGGAATTCTGAGGATCTTTGCTCGGTCACGCAGTTTGCGGATAAGGATCTCATCGCGGATTCTGACCGTCAACTGCGTGTAGTACAGACGCGAAATGATTTGGTGGATGGGCCTCGTGGCATCATGACGGCCCTTAACGGTCCTGGCGGCTTGCCGCCCCGCGAGGAGTAACCTTTCGGAGTAGGCTGCACCTAGCTTTTCCGTGGGGGACAGTGAGGACTTCCGCCCGATCACGCTCTTAGCAAATATAGCTCTCAATGCGGATCCTGATCGGGTTCCATGATCCAGGATTTCCCGTACAACGCAGATGCGGAATGGATTGGTAGATGACCACACAAACGGCGCTTAAGGTACCTTCGGCTAGCCGCGCCGCCGCTGCTGCGAGAGAGGACCATTCTGAAGGCATGGCTGGCCGCGCCACATCGAGACTTTTCCGTGGCACTCCAGGCGTGTTGCGGACTTTCACTCGGATGCGCACTGTGTCGGGAAGAAACTCAATATGGGTAATGATCGACCGGACTCGGTAGATATTCATAAGCAAAACTTGGACAGAAATAATGCCTCATGGCTGCGTACTTCCTGCTAAAAGACACTGAATTAGAGCGTAACCTTGCGAAGTGATACAGAATGATGCATAATGATAATAATTGATAATTGTTGATATTTTTATTATATATTACACTATTGCATTGTAAAATAATATTGACAGTTAATAATATTTTTATTATTTCCAAGTGAACCTGTACTAATATCGCTCTCCAGATTTTGAAGATAGTTTTCATAAAGTATTTTTATCTATTACAAAGTCTTAGAAAAATCTACGTCAGCCGGTCCGGATGGCCGAGATCGCTAAGGCAGTAGTGCCGTAGCGATCTCGGATCGAAAGGATCGCTAATGACCTAGTAGTTGATGCGACCTTAAATAACAAAAGAAAATTACGTCGTATGTTGACAACGCCGGGCGCGAAACAATGTTTCTCGTGCTTGTTTTCTTGGTGCAAAACACTATTTTTTCCATTCTCACGCACGAGTTGATTCACGCACTTGTCTTTTGCCACTGTGTCACACGCTTGGGCGATAAACTGGACTCGTGCGCGAATCACACACACGGCTTCGCTGACCTGTTACGAATATTTTTTTTTAGTTTATTATAGTCGCAATAACAACAGTGGTCATTAGCGACTACTTTAAATACATCTTAACAATATTAATATGATAACTTTACAATATAGTACAGAATATATATATATATATATATATATATGTGTGTGAGTGTGTGTGTGTGTGTGTATGTGTGTGTGTGTGTATGTGTATGTGTGTGTGTATGTGTGTGTATGTATATGTGTGTGTATGTGTGTGAAGACAGATATAATCTGTAATTTTTTTTGTTACAATATTAGTTTCCAGTATCCATACTAGTATACCTATTACATTAAGATTTCTTTGAGAATATTGCAGTCTTTACGAAATTTTAATATTTGATTTTCGTATGTCACGAATCTTATTATTCACAAACAAACAATTTTACATTATTCTGACATCCTAGTACAAAAAAAGATCTCAATAAAAAGTAAGTAATTTGCTATTTAATGCATCTATCCCCGACGCTTCGTGCGTCATTTCAGTATTGGAGAGTTGCGATCAATTGTAGTTTATTAACGTTTATAGAGTTAATTTCTCCGATGTGAATGATTTTTCTAAAAACTTGTAAAAGAAAGAAATATTTTTAAAAATTATTCTTTAAAATAAAACGTGAAGTAGATTTGTTTGCATCATCATTCAGCTTTGAAAATACATTTAAAATACAGGGATAATCCAAAGATATATTATAGCATAACAAAAGTGCGCATGATGATGTGAATTGAAGGGGGTGTGGATATCTTCTTTCGCTGGAGGTGTCATTGTTTATTTTTATAAAGAAGGAAATTCAGTTGATTTTGAAACAGTCAATTGTGACGAAATTTCTATTGGTCTCCTCTCAAAAACAGGTTGTTTTGTTAACTCAAATGATTTGAAATTAAATGTTTTAGTAGACGTGCAACCTAAGATCTTTTATTCCTAAATAAAAACCAAATAAACTTCAATTTAAATATTGTCTAGTAAAACTACAATAGTAGTAAATTATCTCTTATAATGAGAAAGTAACTAGTGGTGCAACATAATGGAACAGACTTGCCCGAATTAGCTTTCTATTTCCTTTGCTCTCGGCAACCTATTAGGATTTACCACACACTCTTGCCAGCTGCCACTGCTCTTGCCAGCAACGTGCATATTAACGACGTGAGAGATCTTACAAAAAATTACATTTGTATAATTAAAAAAAAATAACCCAAAATGAACTTTACGTCATATTAAACAGTGCATTTAGCAATAGACGCGTCCGGACTCACTAACAATCAATAAACCATCAAAAATGGTACGAGATATCGGTAACTGTGTACGAACATTCATTAAAGAATACTTGATTATCTTGAATGCAAAACCAGAGGCAAATGGAGCTACGGGTCCCAGGAGATTATGTTATCATCCATCATCTTTAATTGCGTCTCAAGATAAGCCCGACTAAAACACTGGTGGCATCTTACACTTCTACGTATACAAAGCAATCATAATTATGAATTAAAAGAGAAACCGCATTAGAAAGAGTTTGCTTATTCGTGCGCCACTAAATCCTACTCCATATTTACATTTACTCTATATTTATATTAGAATGAAACCATCTCTTTGCACATTATTTTAGGGAAGCAAGAAATAAACTTTCAACTTCTTTGCTCGCTCGGGCAGAATATACAATTGGGTGTTTTGAAAATGATTGTCTTCGTTTCAACCACCTGTTCGTCGGTTGATCCTTCTCTGGGCGTATGAACGCCCACCCTCCTGGAGACAATTACTAAAGGACTTCTAATCTACATTTTTTCTTGCAAGGTATAGGACTAAAATGACATCAATAAAGGTTAAACACTTGTCTTTTAATAGAAAGTGTTAACACATGAATGACGACACTGACAATGCTCGCCATAACACATCATTGACGACACTGTCGTCCGATAACTGGCAAGAAACACTGCCCGTGTAAAGGCCCCTTCACTCACACATTGGGGCGCACCTACAAGTACGGGTCGGACTGAGACTACCCATTGAGTTATTGCCCACTTCCTGGTGATAGTACTCCTTACGCCGCTGCTCCGGAGTGGAGCGTAGCCGGGGCGGTGACCCGGGCACGACGCCGCCGGCCATGCGCCATTGGACGAGCGCAGCCACCGCCCCCATCGCCGCCGAACACTGGGTTTCCCCGATCTTGAGACTGGTGGCTGCCGGCCGCGCCTTCAAGGCAGCACTTGGGCAATCAGAACAGGTTTTCGAGTTGTCAGATTCGAGTATCCACCCGTCCACCTCCTGTATCTTTGGTGGTAATTTATTATTATTATTATTATTATTATTATTATTATTATTATTATTATTATTATTATTATTATTATTATTATTAAGTTATCCCTTTAAATTTAAAGACAGTTAAATAAATTCATTATATATTTCTTTAAACTACTCTGTACAACGTTTAACGAACATTTTTCGACCTTATCAAGTACTGGAAATAATTATTATTAACATTTAAACATATATGTTGCAGTTTTCTATCTGTAATTTTGTACTTATTGGTAACGTTTTCTTGAAAGAAAACGCAAGAAAGGTTAGGTAGAAGAAAAATATGGACTCACACGGGTTCATTTTGAGATTGCAATACTAGTCAAGTGGTTGTTAAAAATACCTAGCAATATTATATTTGGAAGTATATTTATATAAAAAATATAAGAAAGAGTTTTCTTTTTATATTACTTTGATGACAGTTTTCATATGAATTTTTATTTCAAAATAAGTGGAAGAAGAAAGAGTTAAAAAGTTAATATATTTACCGTTTTGTTTATATTCCGTATTTACTGTTTACTTATATATCGTATTTACAATATTTAGGGAGAACATCACGAGGAGAAGAGACTGAGCTCCTTTGCATCAGATAATACGGACATGTAACATCTTCTTCTGAACAATAAATACATTACGATCGACGCACCAATTGCTTTGTGTATGTATAATATGTACACAACAGGCAACCACAACAGCTATGCTACACAACAGGCAATCAAAGGTCTCGTTTTTAATTCCTTGAAAGGCTAATTTCCAATCTATTTTTGTCTCCTTAAAAAATGAGAAAACTAGATGGTTTCCTTCCGAACGTAACTCGTTCTCAGGCATGTGGCTTACTGGTCGTCCTTCGTCCGGTGAG
This sequence comes from Gryllus longicercus, assembly GCA_038098605.1. Taxonomy (NCBI): domain Eukaryota; kingdom Metazoa; phylum Arthropoda; class Insecta; order Orthoptera; family Gryllidae; genus Gryllus; species Gryllus longicercus. The sequence goes on along the minus strand of JAZDUA010000059.1, from coordinate 2,525,076 downwards.
AATGCGCACTTGCAAGATAGTGAGTAAGTGATTCAGAAGGAAGGCGGTAGTATTAATGAAGTGAACTAGTTCCACTATTCGTAATATTCACTGGGTCAATGACATGAGACAACGGTTATATAATTCTTTTCCAATTACAAGTCAGGAAAGAAATAATCCATCAACCTTTAAATGATTCGTGACGTTGTTATCGAGCTTCACTGCCCGACAAGCTGTACAAAGTATGAAAGCATTTCAGAGCACACTCTCCAAATGAAGTTGATACTTCCGGGAGTTAACAACGCATTGAAGTAAAATACTAATGAAAATCTAAGTAATAGTCACTTCTTTATCAACGCATAATGGCTGTATGAAAGCTCAAGCTGCCCAGAGTGGTATGCAAAATTAAAAGGTAATAAATTTATGGGACAAGAGAATGGGAAAAAAAGGACGTTGCACTGATGTTTGAAGCAGCATTGCGCATTGCCCTTGTTTTTCTGAACATTCTTACTTTCTAATAAGCTAACACGAAGGTTATACGTTTACACATTTAATATTCATGACCTATCAATACGTTTAAAAAGGGAGCAATCATACCTTAATTTTTTCGTTTTTTACACACTCGTTAATATTATTATGATAATAACTTTTTTTATATGTAAATTCAAAACCTTTGTAGGTTAAGGTCATAATATGATAGGAATCGATTTTGGTCTAAAATATCTAGTTAGTCTTGGAAATTGGTGCCGATCTAATACAAAAAAATATTTTATTTTGTTATTATTTAATGATTTATGTACTATTTTCATTACCTATCGCAAATGGGCTCCAGTGGAAGGGTAATATATAATGAAAACATTGTATTTTGAATTGAGGAATCTACAACATATATTTCCAATTTGTTTTTTTCAATTTAACCTTATGAAAGTGCGACAGTCTCAATTGACGACTACGTAATGAAAAGTACAAAATAAGAAACACAAGGCGTAAGAGAAACAATTATAAATTTTTAGTTTTGTTAATGCTCGCAATTGTTTATTCACTCAATACATGTATTCTAATACGGGATACTCGTAACTTGTCATGAGGAAACCTTTCCTTACTTTTTTCCATTGATAACACGTGCAGAACCCAGGGAAAGTGGCTCAGGGCGTACGCGCGCTGACTTCCCGTTCGGAACACCCGGGTTCCGAACAATCCGGGTTCGAACAATCCGGGTTCGAACAATCCGGGTTCGAACAATCCGGGTTCGAACAATCCGGGTTCGAACAATCCGAACAATCCGAACAATTCCGGGTTCAATCCCCATGCCGGTTATCCTGACAAAGGTTTTCGTGGTTTCCCTTGGTTATCCAGGCGCATGTTGGGATGGTTCTACTGAAAGATCACTATCGCGACTGGCATTGCTAGCCGAATTCTTTAACTACGTGAAATCACGAAGGTTAAGCGAATTTGTGACATCACAGGTTGCTGATTCGGTGACCGTCTAGAAATCCCAGGATCTAACGTCAAGGTCTATTGCGCTTTACGGGACATATAATGGCTAACTATAAATACCTACAGAGAACTGGGTGTAAAATTGTTTTTAGAGCACTTTGTTAGGCACTGCCCTGTTTTTAGAGCAGTTTGAGGCGCACTGTAAGCAAGTTAAACAAATTAATGAATTTTGCTTCAAATTGGGTTTTGCTACAGAAGTGTACAGCCCTGGAGTTCCTTCTAGCTGAGTGGGGTGTGTGGGTTGGGCGGGCGAAACCTCCCCATGTACCTCTGGATCCTCGCTGCTTATGAAATCCCTAATATATTACTCTCATTTGAAAAAGTTTTCAACTGACATCTCTTCGTAGTCAAAACTAGATGCAAATTCTTCAGTTCACTTAATTAAGACGAGGAAGTGTTTCGGTTTGCCACGGATCCCCTTGGTGTCCTCAGGAACCACAATCGCCTCAGTTGGAAGAGAGATCTCGATAGATTTAGTTTTTCATAATGCCTCTAAACACAACTCTGCGATATCATGGGCGCACCTTGGCTCTAATTTTTGGGGTCAAGACAAAAGTTTTCTTAATCCAATAAGTGAAGTGAAATAATAGTAAAAAAGTGCCATTATTATTATTATTATTATTATTATTATTATTATTATTATTATTATTTGCGAATCGGCCATTTATGACCTCGCTACACTTTATCTTTCGAGACCCAGAATGATGGTAATGATGTAAATGATGTAAATGTGGGGATCACATATTAAGACGTAATTATTGTGGCACCTTGAAATATGAATTATGAGATGATAGGAAGATAATGGGAGGTGAAGGGACAATTATAAATACATCCATGTCTACGCAGAACTCGAACCCGCAGCTTCCTCGGCGCAGACGACGGCTACCACAACCGTCTGTGCCTCGGGGCCGGCATATTATTATTATTATTATTATTATTATTATTATTATTATTATTATTATTTTATGTGCATACTTATTATTGTAATTCTCGAAATACGCGTGCCCCTGTCCACCGACGCTGAACATTCTTAGTGCAAGTAGCCAATCGTCGATCTCTGTCATCTCAACGTTCGAAGGAAGCTATCTTCCAAGATGTGACGAGCAGTTTGACCCAGCCCCAGAGACACAATCACTTAAGCCGAACTGTTGCATTGCACGGATCGAAACGCTAACCGTTACAAGATGTCTTTGCAGCGGCTGCCCTCGCTCCCATGACATGGTGTCTGATGCTGTGAGCTATTAAATGAAGGATATTTAATTACTGATCGTGATTTCTAAAAATATTATTTGTATATGTTTTGCTTATACCAAAGTCGGCAAGCTGAAAACAATTATATGGATGAAGAAAATATGTAACAATAACTTCAAAAAGTGTAACGGAACGTGTATTTTGCACATCGAGTGAAATGTAGTTTTCCTTGAAGGTAATGTTTTATTGTAGTCGAGATAATAGTACTTTGTTCCAAAGACCGTTATAATACGATTTTCTCGTTTTACATTCACCTCTTACCTCATTTCTGTGCGTCTAAAATACAAATAATGTGTCATTTATTACGAACTACGTACTATCTTGATTTGTCTCCAGTTTTTTTTATCATACAGTTGGTTTAATAAATCTCACGTATTTCCACAATTCTCATTTCGTTTCCACATGCCTCTCATGCAAGTCTGCATTTGCGTCAACAAAAGCAATGCGTGTATGAGAATTAACGCACGATTCCCGCTGCCCGTTGCCCTTTCACATACAGAACAAGATCACGCAACGAGATAAGTGAGACAGTGCAACTCCTTCGTACCTCTTGCAGAGCAGGGGAACCTGATATTTAAAAACCGAGGATAAAGATCTCTCATTACTCTGCTCTCATTTTCATTATGATAATAGACCGTCGCGTAGTAGAGCTTGAGCATTCTTCCCAGTATTGCACATGACTTTTTTCTTTCTGATTACGTTGATGTAGCCATTAAGTATTCGCACTTTCACAGAGCTTCTCACTGTCGATAGAAATGTTACATCATCCCTGTCTGCTTATTTTTTTCTTTGAGCAACGGCTTTGTATCTTCTTCCTAGTACTTTCACCTGAGTTCAAGTTCTCTTTTATAGTTATTGAATTCTGCAAACTTTTCTGTAAAATGGTAATACTGTTGTAGCGATAAATTCTTATGATCTCAGAACATTCGTTTTATATCTGAATGTATTTTCATTAAAATAATTCCACTTTTACACTTTGTGTATTGTGACTCGATTGTAATGTGATTATTTTGTTATCGTTAAAGCTTTTTCACTATTATTACACTAACATTATCTCTCGTCATTCCGTAAATAATGTTTCATTAACAAAACATGAAATGTTGAGAAGTACGTGGGCTCTGAGATCGGCATAACGTAAGATTCTCTGTAAACGTACATGGAAAAAAATGGACAACGTTCCTAAGTACACATCAGAAATGACATATCACTATTTTCGAAATCATCAATGTTTTCGGGGTTCATGGCTCCATTATAAGAATACATAGTTTTTTTCAGGACTAGTTTTGTTGGTTAATTGTATTTTTTGAGACATATCGATAAAAAAATTCTTCTTTTGATTTTCATTAAGCACTTTGTGAAATTCATGCATTTCGTCTAAACAAATCACTTAAATAAAATCTTTGACAAGTGTATTGTTAAATGATAGTATTGCTTTTCTAAAAAATTATAAGTATATACTTGCCTATGAAATTTTTGAAATGAACATGAAAAATGTTTTAGATTGAACGAATGTTATTTTTTTATTAATCTTTTTTGAGCCAGTTCAATAATTTATCTTTTTTATGTAATAATCTGCGAGAACGGGAAAAATGAGGTACTAAGTTATTTCAATTTATTTGATTTTATTTAATAAGTTTTCATCATTGGCATTTTTGGACACATGTGAAAAATAGTACTCAGAAATTAATAAAACAGTTCGTTAGCGCGCTTTCGAGCGCAACAAACCTGTACTTAGAACGTTTTACGAGTCATTTAAATCGTACTTATTTTTCTCTGTCTCATTTACGTCTTATGGGACTAGAAAATGTTTGTGTGTAGGACATTGGCGACAGGAAGACCGTCATGATGCCTTTTCCATTTATTCCAGATACTGCACTGTAGACAAAGTTTTTCGATCTTGCTGTGCTTTTGTTTGTGATAATCAACGTGTATATCTTACCCAACCGCATCAATCATAGTCCTATGGAGAACGACTATAATAAATATTATTCCTGACGTATGTACCAAGTTACAGGCCAAAAGTTTCTGATCTACTCGAGATATGTGTGACACATATATATCCATTTATCCGACCATTTATCCTTTTATACACATCCATTCATAAAGAAATTATAGTAACCATTTAATTTGTTTTAGATACTAACAAAACGGATTTTTCTTTCAAAATGTTTGTCTTGAATTTGTCTTGAATCTTGTCCTGGGCTAATACTTTTTTCTTACTACGTATTAAATCACTGAACCTTGAAATGATATAACCTTCAGATATTTTTATTAATAACAAAGACTATTCATACATGTAAGAAAAAGAAATCATTATAAAATAAATTGAAACGATAGGGAAATCATTTCACATCTTAAGATTACTTCTCCTTTCAAAGAAAGGGTGAATTATCATTTTACTAAAAGAAACTCCTATAATACAATCATGACGGGCTTAGAGTGAAACAATAATCTAAATGCCTCCCCAGCTCTCTAGGAAGTTGAGGCGTGTTATAATCGAATATTCATGTCATATTACTCGCACATTGAAAACGCCTTACGGGCGAACTTTCCGGGAAGAGTGCTAGGCAATTTAACAGCAACCTTAGAAAGCAAATGTCTACTGATCTTTTGTGCTTTTTCAAGGGAAAGGCTACTAGCAATGAATTCTTTTTGGCCAGTCATCAGAAGTCGTACTCAGCAAGGTCTTTGCCAGCTGTGGCGTCATCCTCGTCAGCTTTCCCCGGAGAAAAGAGAGGCAAGAGATTTTCCGTTTTCACTTTCATTAGATCTTCAATGTAATTCTTTGATATTCCCAAGGAATTCGAAATGAAATGGTAATTCACCACAGCTACACGTGACTCACAAAACGTAACACACGATGGTTTTAGTACGTCCGTGAAACACATGTGGGTCACAGACGTTTCCAACTTTTATGGCAAATATTTCCATGCAACTGTCGAATGTAGATTTGGACTTCCTAGGATGGTCATAGAATTTTAAAATACACCGGAACTCATGGAAAAATATTTTTATTTTTGAGAATATTGCAAAAAAAATTATAGTTGTAAAGTCATTTGGACGTGCGGTTATGTTTTAATGTTTCATAGGGACAGGGAACGCGTTAAGTTAACTGTTGCATTATCCTCCTCAAACCCAGAAGTTTTTTTATTGTAATTATCTTTATAGTTTTATTGCAATCATTATTATATTTTCCTTTAAGATAGATCATTATTATATTTTTCTTTAGAATGTACAGTTGGCGAACTTTAATAAAGTATTTTATTTTAAAAAAGCACTAGTAATGTTATAATTATTTCTTCCCATTATTCCACTATATTTGATACTTGATCTCGAATATCCTTGCCGGCTCTCAAAGATGCTCTGATATCTCAAACTACTTTATTTTCGTTTTTAGTATTTTTATCAGCCTAAACATGTTTGCTTTTTTATGAACAAGGTGCAAACAACATTATATCTTTGAGATACGTTAATTTCTTCATTTAGTGTGTTCCTCCTTGAATTAGGTTTCATGGAAGATAATTATAAACATGCGCAAAATGTTACGAACTTCTTTAAACAGAAATGTGGCGTATGTTCCAAAAATTAAGACAAATACATAGGTGTGAAAGTAAGATATTGAAGTATGTCGTGATTCGTAATTTGGATCATACACGAAAAGCATTCGTCATTGGCTGTAATATAATCATTCGAATATGAATATTATTTCATTAATATTATGCTCTTTTTGCTTCATTTCACTTTCGAAAGTATTTTACAAAACAATAATTTATATTCTTAAAGAACTTTCTGAAAAGTATTTCGTCCAAATTATTACGAAGCCACTCATACTTGAGTGTCAGATTCATTTTGCCACGAACATAAATTCATAATTTCATTACATAATTTACCACGCAAAACATTGGTCACAAAATCGTTATTTTATTTGCTGAATGATGGACGTAACAGCGATACTTTCTCCAAACGTTCGGTTGTTACATTAGTATGTTGTAATAAATGGTACCGAGTGAAACTGAACCGTGTAAAGCACAATCTCGTAAACTAAAGGAGCTAAGCATCGTAGGATCAAAAATATATATTTTGTGACGTGTAGATATTATACGGATTACAGGTGTGTTTCATGTACGCCAAGAAGCCACTAAACAATTTAAGTGATATAATGAAATTAACAGAAAGTTATCCATTTTATGGCTTTGATGTGAACAGAATTCAAAATTGTCTTACAAAGTTCAATTCATTCATTTCATTCTTAAAAGTTATTTTAACACCACAAAGAAGAAGAAGAAGAATAGAAGAAACGTACCTTCTATGAACTAATGGAGCTTCAAAAACACATACTTTTTTTAAAGTTTTTTCTATTTTTTTTAAATCTTCGAAACAGATATTTCAACAAAAAATAAGACATGCGTCATTTTCAAGCAACCTTGGCTCTGAGGAAAATAATTAAAACGTATTGAGTATTAAAAAATGAATGAACCGAAAACGCAAAAACTACTTTTTTTTTAAATGTACGTGACTTTATTTAAAGGTATATAACAGATTTCATTCAGCAAAAATACTAATAATATCATTTCGCAATGTTAATTTTTTTTATAATTCTCCAAAACACAGAGAAATTGGCCACTAATGGGACCTGCGCCAATTTTTAACCATCTGTGCAAAAACACGAAAGGAAGCTTTTGGAGCGGTTTTTGAGAAAATATTTGTTTGGAAGTAGCTTTTATTTAACGTAAAATGACGTAAAAACGGCTTATATTTTCAAAAAATTACACACTACCTTATTTACAGATGCCTTTAAAAACATTCTTTAAGAAAACATAGGTGCCCAAGAGCACACACTTTCTCGCATAATTTGAAAATGTGCGATTTTCGAATATACAGAGAGATCAACGTAAATGAAACCTGAACTATTCTTTTAAGCGTCCCTTGTTCTATTCGTGAAAAAATGAAAAACTACTGGTGCTACAACAACACATACTTCCTCGCAATATTACAATATTATCGTTAAGTACCACGGTACGTCCATAATGCTTCATTAATTTCAAACATAAATTACGCAAAAACTACTTACTTAACAAAAATTGTACATGACCTTTTTTAAAGAGCTAATTTTGTACAAGAGATTTTGTCTGAGGTAAAATTCTCTTTCTTCAACGAAAATGTTTGGAGCGGTTTTTGGGGAGGAAAAATCGTAAATTTCAACGCAAATTTTGCAAAAATTACTAATTTGTTTGAAAAAATGTACATAACATTTTAAAGAGCTAATTTTGTACAACACACTGAGGCAAAAATTGCTATCCTCAATTTTGAAGGATTCATTTTTTTTGCTATTTTCGAAAAATCAAGGATATTAACGAAAATGATATCTGTACAACTCTCGTAAATGTCCTTCGCACTATTCAACAACGAAATTGAATCAAAAAATGTGGAGCCGTTTTTTTAAAATTTTGAAAATGTCCGGTTGGCTTCATGTAAAGTACCCCCGAAAATTATAATATCGGTTTCAAAATCCAGGAGCCGTGACGTCAGCCAGAACGATTGGGGAATGTCAATTTTGGAGAAAATCGGCTGAACGGTTTTTGCGCTAGCGCTGTGCACAGACAGACGGACGGACGGACGGACGGACGGACGGTTTGCCGACAATCTATTTTTCGGTATAAAGGTCGCACAAAAATGGATTCTGGATACACCACGTTTTAGAGCTACTTTTTTTTAAGAACTGGATTTGTCCACTTTTACGTCCACGAAGGGCTCAGCACTAAGAGCTTTTGTGTCGAAAATTCGCCGTTTTCCGGTGTAGGAATACAATACTTTCTCTTCATACATTAGTAAATGCAAGAAAGTAAAAATTCAGTGTTGTTTGAGAACAATGTTTTCTTATAATTTGCATTAACATCACGGAGAAATTACGAGAAAACTAGTTTTATTTCAAGAAAATGTACATGTGCTTTAAAGATCTGATTTTTTAGAACCAATTTTAAGACAAAAATCTCTAGCTTCTATATTGTCATTTACAGTGTTACCTTTTGCCATTTTCGATAATACAGGGAAATGAGAGTAACACCTTCCTTTATTTTCCTTTCATATGAAGGAGCAGAAAAATTAAAGAAAAAAGACCCAAACTTGATAATAAAACTGTTTATGAAATGTGTAAATTTCACACAAAACTACAAGACAACTACACATATTTTCGAAAAATTGTGCATATTTCAAGATTTGGCGCTATTTCAGGATTTGCCTTTCAACAAATATTTCATTAAAGAACAAATCTCTAGCTTCAATTATGTAGTTGTAAGAAGACAGCGAAAAGTTTTTTGAACGTTTGCAATTTTGGAATATTCAGAGATATCAACGAAAATGAAGTCTCTGCCATTCTTTGAAGTGTACTTTACACTCACCGAGGATAAAGCTGAATCCAAAAATTTGGAGTCACTGTTCAGAAAATTTTGAGAATGTATTTGAAGCTTCGTGTAAAGTACATCGAAAAAGTCAAAATATCGGTTTCAAACTCACAGGCCCTTGAGTTCATTCAAATCTATCGAAGAATATCAATTTTAGAAAGAAAAAAAAATACTGAACTAGGCGCTAGCGTTGAACAGAGAGACAGACGTTTTGCCGTCAATTGATTTTTTGGTATCAAGAATACACAGAACATGGATTACGCAACGTGTTAGGGAAAACACTGACTACACATGTAAGGAGAAGCAATTTACTAGACAAGGGATCAAGGTTAATCCAAGTTTTCGTTACCAGGACTCTGCCATTAGTTTTATTAGTCGAAAATACGCCTTTTTCCACCGCACAATCACAATGCCTTTACTTTTGGGGACGGTTGAGTTAGTAAGAAAATCTTCAGTGTGTCAGTTATAGAAAGAAGGGGGAAAAGATTCGAAAATATTGAGATTAAAACGAAAAAGAAAACTACACCATTTTTAATCGTAGTTAACGCTTCATTCTTTAACATCTTCGATTATACCATTACAATCGACCATTTTACATTTATTTTTTATGAAGTAATTGTCGTATTTATTGTGTATACCACTTGGTTTATTTTATATTTGTTACTACGTCCGCTCCAATAAGAGCTGTATTTTTGGGAGTTTCATCCTTCGCACTTGATAGGCTCTTAGTGTCACCTCTCTTAATTTTAACTCCTATATTCGCCGTTAGGAAATGACACTAAGGTCTCAGATACATTTATTTTGTTAACTATTCATTCCATCCATAAATTTACACAGGATATGATTAGAGATGGAAATGTGAGAGGTTTTAATTTTGCTCTGCATGAGTTCTTGATCATTCCACAAACATGACATGGCATTTAGTCTATTTACCGCCCTTCGAAATTACTCTTGCTATACAATTATAATTGCAAGTTTTGTGGTACAAACACTACAAAAAAAGCGACATTTATCAGTGACAATATAAATTACCAAAACTGAACGAACAGGAAACAATAGAAATTAAGTATTATTTAACCAAATATCGTACGTAGTTTGAGGCATTGACTGGCTTGGATAACTTCGTAAGTGAAATGACGATATATTGTTCTCGCACCTAATTCCCCCCCCCGAAACTTCCGCTTTTAAGTACTTGTACTATTGCTTGGTAGCGTGAACCAGTTGCATAACCTTCAGTTGAGGTCAAAACACTGGTGTTTGTGAATAAAGTGTGTTAGATTACTTTACCTAATATTTTTTTCTCAACACGCATGGTTTTCGGTAATCACGCCTTCCAGCAGTGTTAAACGAGGAATAGCGATTATTAAAATTCTTTCATTGTGGATTATTTCACATTCGATACCGTTCTCCAAAAAAGAAAAACATTCAGAGAGTTAAGTGGATAATATTTACAACACGTTTCAGATGGTTGTGCGAAAAGTGCACTTTTGCACCAGTATTGAAAGCATTGTGAGGGTTATGAATATAAGGAAAAAGTCTCAATTGTGATGTAACATTATATCTTTTGTGACATACATTTATTGAAGTTGTTATAGAGATTTTTTCAAAGGTAAAAACGAAACGTATTTAAAAATTGTGTAGGTTCCACAGAATGGATGATTTTTGGTTTATAAAATACTAATATATTATCACAACAATGTAATTCAGAATCTTTTTGTGATTCCCACTATTTAAAATGTTCCCTGGCATACAGGAGCACAGTTTTCTAAGGTAGTAAAATGTATGGTTTAAAATGTAATATTTTAAATTTCAGAAATGGGTCATCCTTAGGCTGCTAATCATTTTTTCTTTGCTCGTTTATGCTTACGACGAAGAATGATGCTTATAGGTGGCATCATACTTAAAATTTCAATCGCAAAAAGTAGAAAATTCCATTGGTCATAAAAATGTTTTCTACTTGTCTTTCGGAATCCACGAGAAATGAATACAGATTCAGGCAGGGTTTTAATTTGGCGATGGTCATTTTTCTTCATTGCCTGAATAAAATGCTTTCTTCATTCAGAAACTGTACGACAGAATGTTATTTGCAAAAAAGAAAGAAGTAACGAAAAATAGAGGTCATTTCAAGTTTTCCTCCAAACATTTATTTTATAATAGTTCGCTTTATAATAGTAATTTTATAGCAGTAATATTAGATGTTCCCCTTTTTTATGTTTCTATTTTTTAGCGCAATCCTGAACCCATTCTCCTGAGCTTTTCCGCCATTGCACGAGCTTTCGCCACAGATTTAAATGCCTCGGGCTACATTTTTTCTGCAGTATTTCAAGGTAAAAATTTTGGAAGGACTAGGAATGAGATCAAATTTCATCACAATGGCAGGATATACACCATAACAGGGCGACAACTCGACCTCGTAACGCCATAAGAAATTAGGCATTATAAATGTACACTGATGATCAATGTTTATGCAGACAACTTTCTATGAGTAAAGATTTTTGCAAAAAAAAAACCAACAAAAAAACAAACAACCCTTTTAGATTGAAGGTAAAATACATTATGCAACACATTATTGTATGGACTAACTGTAGTGTATTTAATCCAACAAAGAAATTATATAATTAGCAATAGGAAAGTGTATAGTACATATTTATGTAAGTGGTAATATAAATTTAAAAATTACTTAATCTTGTTCATCAAAAATTTAACAAACGAATATTAAATATTTTATAATATTTCGGTTATAGAAGAGTTGTGTTTTTCTTATAATTTTAATTCATTCTAAGCACAAATCAATTTTATATTACATTATTTCGTTAATATGAATGTCATGCAACACATCATTTCCTTTAACAATTGAATATAACATTAAAGATAAACATATATTTTTTGAAACCCTACTAAAAGTTGATTATTTCATCAAAATATAATATTCAGGTTTATAAGGGTTTGCATTGTAATAATTTTAAATTTATGCCAATTGAAAACTCATTGGTTGATTGTTAGTGATACCGGGCGCGACAACTACAGAGTCATTAGTCTCGTAAGTGTAGTACATGTTTTTTCCTCAGGGGGTGGCGGTGATCTTTCCCCGTTGGATGGCGAGATACGGCGCCGACCTACCGTCGACTAGCGAGTTTTCTCCAACCAGGTATCTCCCACCACCGAGGCACCGCCCCAGCACCGACCGGTCTCCAGGTCCATTTGATCCATTTCTGTTCTCCGAAAACTTTTCTTGTGACAACTTTTCATAGTTGGCGGGACGCCTATATTCATTAATTTCAAACCGAAATTACCGGAAAACTATTAACTTTACAACAAATTTTATAGGATCTTTTTTTAAAGAGCTACTTTTTTACAATAGAATTTGTCTGAGGCAAAATCTCTTATCTTCAATTTTCTAGTTTTGAATTTTTTTGTAATTTTTGAAAAGCCGAGCTATATCCGAAAATAGAACTAGCACCATATTGTTTACTGTCCCTTATTCCATATGTGGAGGAAATGTAAAAAAAAAATTGAAGGGGTTTTTGTGAAAAAAATGCGTACTTTTCAAGCCTATACACTCATATTTAAACAAATTGTACATGGTAATTTTTAAAGAGCTGATTTTGTAAAACAAACTTTGTCTGTTGCAAAATTCTCTATCTTCAAATTTGTAGTTTAAAATGTTTTCTCCCAATTTTCAAAAAACTGCCTGATACCCGAAAAAGGGACTAGCACTATATTTTGTAACGTTTGTTATTACTTACGTAGAGAAAATTTAAAGAAAACAGTGAAGCAGTTTTTGAGAAAATGTTTTTTAATTGACTCAATTTTGCGCAAAAATTACAAGAAAACTACTCGTATTTTTGAAAAGGTGAACATGATCTTATTTCAAGATTTGTCTTTAAGGAACAGATTTCATGTAAAAAAAACTATTTTCAATCATATTATTATCATATTTGTATATGATAATAATATGATTGTGGTTGTGTAATATTATGATTATTATCATAATTGTAGAAAGACGCCGAAAAGTAAAATGTTGGTTTCAAATTCCAGGGAGAGCGGCATCAGCCAAAGCGATTGGGAATATAAATTTTGGAGAATCGTTTATGCGCTCTTGATCTGGACCACAAATATAAATAATATTTTTCTTTTAAAATAATTGTTACTGTAGATATAATTTTTTTGTCACAATGCTTGCACTATTGTATGTTTGTTTGTAATTGTGTTATTGTTATTTCAATGTGATGTTGTTTATTGTTGTTTTTTCTCTCTGAATTGGACAATTAGTTTCAAACCATTTTTAGAAAGAACCAGAATTGGATGGTTTCTTTACATGTCAATAATGTATGTACAATTGTATTTGCCGAATGTTCGAGTAGAACAAATTGCAAATAAAGCAGATGTTAGAAAAAAAAAGTGTTGTGCACAGCGGACGGGCGTTTTGCCCTCAATGAATTTTTCGGTGTTAAGGACGCACAAAACATGAATTCTGGCTACTTCGTGTCTTAGAAGACTTACCCCCCCTATTTTTAATCCCAGAGTTTTTATTACCGGGGTCTGGAAATAAGACGTTTTGTGTTCAAAATTCGCTGTTTTTCCCGCGCACGATTACAATACTTTCTATACTTACAGCAGTAAGGGCGAGAAAGTAAAAAAATAAAACACGAAATGTGTTCCTAGGCACGACCGTTTCCTCTATACAAATGTTTAGCGGCATTCAATGCCGCTAATGTAAAGCAGCATTGAAAGAGTTTTCTTTTCGTTTAGTATCAATTTGTTATTAGGAAGCTAGCATGAAGTATCAGATATTGTACTATTTGCTGTTCCTTTATTGTAACGTGAATTCGTGTCATCAGCAAAGAGAACTGTTCTTACGTTTTGAATCGACGAGGACATATCGTTTACGTGTTATAGGAAGATATTTGGGGGCTACAATCAAACTCTGCGGCATGTACTATTGGCAGAAGGGTGAGTTATCATTCCTATAGAAGTTAGAACAAGATGACAGTAATAGATATTAAATGAGTAAGTGCTGTGTAGTGCGGTGAAGTGCTGTGAAGTGCTGGTCAGTGTAATTCAAAGCAAAAAAGTGTAGTGTAGTGTAGTGTAGTGTAGTGTAGTGTAGTGTAGTGAAGTGAAGTAAAGTGAAGTGAAGTGAAGTGAAGTGTGCGGTGAACGCGATCAATGCACTTTTCAATGCTGCTTTTCGTCTTGTACTGTATTGTACGGTACTATTATTATTATTATTATTATTATTATTATTATTATTATTATTATTATTATTATTATTATTATTATTAATGTAAGTGTTGTAATTTTTGAAATTATTGTCACTTAACTGCCACCGGGTCATACCCAATTGCAGTTCTAATAAATGTAATAATATGTAATATACGGTATTGTAATGTCAGCAAGCCCCACGTTGGGCAAGCCGAATGTAATGTAGACAATGTAAACGGGGGAGGGCGCCAGGTTCAGCTCCTGAAATGTGGCTGGATGGAAGTGTTGGGAGGTCATGAATTAATACACCGAGTCATCTTATAATAAATTGAGGTTTATTCCTGGCACTATGAGCTGCCAGGGAAGTTACAGGTCGCTAAGGGCGACACAGGTTTCCTCTTATGTCTATCCTGTGAGCTCATTACTTTGATCACTAATGACTAATTCTCTTAAAGCTAACAAAATAAGGCTTAATTCTAATAATGCATGCAACCTTCTATCTACCATCTACAATCTGCGGGGCCTGAGCGCGGCCACTATTAATCTCTCGCCCTAAATGTCCTGCGAGGTGTCTCGCGTCATAGCTTTCACCGCTGGCTGTGTTGGATCCACGGGTTGGTCGTGCGGCGCCCTCGGATGCAGGGGCGGCGGGCGGTCCCAGGTCGCCAACCTCTCGTGGTGCGTCCCTCCTCAGCTGGCGGCGGGCAGTCCCAGGTCGCCGAATCGAGCAGGCTCAGTCGGTCGAGGGGCCACGGGCGCTGGCCGTAATGCAATGTGGGCTTATGAATGGGCCCGGCGTGAAAGGCGGCGGAGGCAGACGGGCCTACGCGGAAGTAGCGCGGGATCCTGTGATCTCCCGCCCGAGTTTCCTCCGCGGCAAATCCACTAGTCTCGTTCAAATAAAATAAACTTCTACTCTGGGAACGTCTTTCCCTAGTCGCGTTCTGCTCGTGATTCTCTCTACTCCGGGAACGTCTTTCCCCAGTCGCGTTCCGATCCTCATTAACTTTCCTCTGTGCATCTCGTGTTAAAGAAAACTCCCTTCCCCCCTCCCAAAACGTTTCTAAATCTGTAAATTTACCCCTTCCCTCATAGCGAAGCTTCCCATTGGCTGAGGGTAACTGCGTTTCAGCATTCTAATTTACCAACCAGGTTGCAGTTTTCTTGTAATTTTCCAAAGATCGCTCTCTTTCTAACTCCGGCTTCCCTCCTCTCTCTCACTTCCTTTGTAAGCGGTCCCAGAAGCTTCTTGCAGCTGTCTGGCCACGTGTTCACGCGGTAGCGTATTTTCATGGGCCATAAATGGTCGGCGGAGGCTAATCGGCAGCCTGCTACGGTTAATTTCTAAATAGCCCCTGTGGGGATCCGGGCGCCTTACCCGAGGCGCGTGGCAAACGGGTGCGGGGGCGGGTATTGTTCGAAGGGGGGTCGGCTGATGGCTAAAAGTGTCTCGTTCACGAAGCGTCATAAACGTGTCTTTTTCCTAATCGACACCCGTGTCAACCCTTTGGGACTTCGTGTTCCTTCCCCGGGCGCGCGGCAAAAAAAGGGGCGCGGGGGCGGGTATTGTTCGATGGGGTTTCGGCCGACGGCTCGGCCGGGTTTTACGAGGGGTAATAAACGTGTCCGCCTCTGATATGGGCTGAGTGCGGTCGTGGGAGGAGTCTTCGTGACAAAGGCAGCGTCCCTTGACCTACTTTTGCCGCGATGGGAGCTATCTCTAGATGTAATAATTATGCTGTTATTGGCGACGCCACAATAAAATTATTCTAATGTGATTGGTGACGCCACAGTATTTCTACTCTCTGAGATCGTTGTTTAAGGTATAATAATAACCAATGTCGAACACCACCACCAATTCTATATGAAGGTATATTGAAAGTAAAATGTTATGATCAATGACGTCAAAAGCTTTTGAAATATTAATAACAAAGCTGGTGAGGTTCTAACAATTAAATAAATAAAAGATGTCTGGTATAAAAAACATACTAAAATAAAGATATTTTCGATCGCGTAGTAGTCATTCTCAGAGCTATAAATAAAATTACAGTAATACATGAAATATAAAAATGAAGTATAAATTTTACAAATTAATTACAAAATATGTGAAATTGTATGCCAGATGCGCAAGCAATCTGGGTCGCTCATACCTTGCAACGTCCGGGCGGTTCTTTGATTCTCAGTGTGAATTTTCGGCCTGTTTGTCCTATGTACATGGCATTGCAGGTGTTGCATGCGAGAGCATAGACCCAGCATATGGAGGTAGGTGGGATTGGGTCTATGCTCTCAGGTCAAAGGGAAGGTGAGTTACGTGCCTATAGTTTTCTGGTCAACTGGTGAGAGGGTGGTGAGTTTTTGGATGTTGAGTGTGCTGTTTTTATTATTAATTTGTCAGTGATATTACAGTCGTATCCATTCATCCTGACTATATGTTTTATGGTGTTTATTTCATTTTTGTGTTTTCTGAAGACATGGGTATTGAAATTAACCAATGCACCATAGCATGGGAGGATCCGTGTTTGTGTGTGGGAGGGTGTTGTGAAATTTTGTGTGTAATTGTGTCTTCGTGGGTGGGTTTTCAGAATGTGTTGAATTCATGATGCTCCCTTACTAGCGTGATAGTGATATCAAGGTAGTTTAAAGATTTGTGTTTGTTTTCTATTTCAGTAGTGAATTTTATGTTGGGGTGTAGGGAGTTGATTTATTGTGTAAGAAAAACCAGTTGTCTGGTGATGCATGTCCATAGCGCCAACACGTCATCTACGTATCTATGCCAGTAAAGGATATTTTTGAGAAGTGGGAAAAGCAAACATCGTTTTTTTCCAGTTGTACATAAATATTTCAGCTAATAAAGGTGTGGGATTGAACCTATGGGTAATCAAGAATCTTGGGTGTAAAGTTTATCATGAATTTGAAGTCGTTGGAATACATGTAACAAAAAAATTAGGTTGTAATCAGTTCAGTAGATAATCGGCGAACGTCTGTGTTTATCGTCTTAATCTGTTTGATACACCTCTGGGGGTATTTCCCTATCCCATTTTTCGTTGAGTTTTATACATACAGAGGCATAGGGTGTTCAAATTTCTGTAGCACACGCGTTAATAGAGAGTTTTTGCAAGACGGGAAATTCAATGTCGTAGTTCGTAAACATTATCGTCTATAGGAAATAAAGTATCATCAGAAAAATTAGTTTTTGAAAGTTGTACAATGAAAACATACGTTAAAACTAATTTTAACTGAAATTCTGTAACAGGACCCAAATGACACTTAGAATCCCCTCATTTGAAAGTAACTAAATATTCTACCCAAAGTCAGTATAAAAGCTCTAGAACACTATAAAAAAACTAAATACAGTAAAATCATACATTCATTAAATACAAGTAATAACTCACTCTGGAATTTCTCAAAAAGAATAGAGGAAGGGAGTACACTGTGAGACACTGTACACAGTAGTCCACCATTGAAATTTCGCGCGTAAAATAAGAATCTACTCAAATCACTTACATGCAATGCAGACCAAATAACTGCATCACTGAATCCAGTTTGGCCCTCAGGGTTCAAGATGAAAACGTGTTATTCTACTGCTGGTGTTGACATCGGAAGTTAGATTAGCTCGGATTAGATTTAATTTATATTAAGTGAGTTTTAAGTCAATAATGCAAATGAAGAGTTTCATGTGAACTGAACTTTGAAAGTCAATCCTACATAAAATAAAATAAAATTTAAAAAACAGAACCTAAAACCTGTAAAACTTTACTTTTACTGTAATTTATTTATAATGTTTATATTCAGATTGGTATATGTGTGGCAATTATAACGCCCTATGAACAATTTACTAAAATTTCGTGACAATCAATGTGACCTCAATATATCCGTCCGTCAGTCTGTGAACACCACTAGCACCTAAACCATACATACGATTTTACCAAAATAGATATTTCCCGGTAGATCTCGATCCACTCGAGGCGCCGCGGTTTCGAAAATCTTTCTGTAAAATTAAGTGTGTATTTTACATGAAGCATTCCGATGATTTTCAACATTTTCTCAAAAATGGCTCCAAATTTTGTCTTTAAATTTCTTGTAAAAATAGAGTAAAACACACTTACAAACGTGGCATAGGTCCCATTTCCACGCTTAACTCTGAATTTTTCAAAATTGCAGAAGTTTGAATTTTTTTTGGCGTCTTCCTACAACTACAACATTGAAGAGAGAGGTTTTTCCTTCAAATAGAATTTGTTGTCCATAATTAGTCCTTTCATTAAAGCCATTCAATTTCAAAAACAAGATTTTCTCAAAAACAGCTTCAAATTTTGTCTTTAAACTTTGGTAGGCGGAGTGCTAAATGTACTCTACGAGATGACTTAGACGCAGTATTGGTCTATTCTTTTGTTTTATCAAAAATTACAAAATGTAATCACGTGTGTCTATCACGTCGTTAATATTTATATTAGCGAAAATTTGTACACATATTTTTTAGTACATGTCCTCTATATAACGTTAACCATTTTTTGTGAAAACTAGCTCAAAATATCGCATTTTCAGATACTTTCAAACGCCATTTTCTTAAAAACGACTCCAAATTTTGTCTTCAAACTTTTCGAAGGGATAGTGCTCATTGCACTGCTCATTGCACTGTTTAATATGACATTTAAGTTCATTTTGGAATATTTTTTCGTTTTTTCCCCAAAAATTACATAAATATAATTTTTTGAAAGATCTCTCGCGCCGTTAATATGCACATTTCCATAAATTTGTAAACACTACTGTATTTGTGAGTTAATGTGCTTCAAATAACTTCAAATATAGTTTTCCGAAAACTCAAACATTTTCCTTGAAAAAGAGCTTTAAATTTCACAGAACACGACGATAAATCGCAGCTGGCAAGAGTATGTGGCAAGTCCGAATAGGTTGCCTTGACCAAAGGAAATATAAAACTAAAAGGAAGTTTGTGTCATTTGTAGCACCACTAATTAGTTTCGAAAAAGGGAACACTCATTCTGAGGTTGTAAAAAAAGTCTACGAAGTACGATCGTTTATGACTGACCTCTTATTTTGGAAAAGAAGCTATCACTTAAGGCCCCCCTTTTTCCTTAAGGGTCGACCGGGAGAGGTGGCAGTGAATTAACGGATGTCACTGCACTGCCTCTGGCCGGGGAGGTTGTAGTTCCGAGTTCCGACAGTCGCAAGATTTTCGACACTAGTTTGTCAGCTAGGTCGAATTCAGTCGGTGTCTGGAGGAGAATTGTAGATGCCGGCTCCTCTGTTAGGTAAATTTCTGTGGATTCTACAGGGACTGCTGGAGCAGTATCCTAACAAACAGGCCACGGGCCGCACGCGATGTTTTCTTAATCTTCCTTGTCCTATCCTTACCCTTCACTTACACACACTTACACTTATATTTAATACACTACCACACATGTCGGGAGACCGGTCGGGAGCTTAGAGCTTGTCCCAGCTGGGCGATTCCCCACGGTTGGGAGATATCTTGTTGGGAGAAACCCCGCTACCCGACGGTAGGTAGGCGCTAAATCTCACCATCCAGCGTGGAAAGATCACCACCACACGTGGAAGAAACATGCATTACAATTACGGGACTAACGATCTCAGTTGGTATCACTAACAACCAACCAAGCTTAAGGGTCGACTATGAATTCGGCCCTCTACCAGCATTCACGTTTATAAATAGAATCAACAAAGACTAATGTACAGGACGATGTTACATTAAGTACACACAGCATCATTAAAGTTGTTTACGTCGTTTGTGATTGGTCCTGGTAGATGTAACAAATCCTGTAACACTTATGAGTCGAATGGGAAGCACCTTCCGCATCCATGGTCCGAAACACATTTATTTACGTTAATGGGGTGGGGATGAGGAAATCACTGTTGGTGGTGAGTCATACAAGGATGGAGAATCCGCAAATATAATATGTTACATGCACTTGGACTTGTGCCTGTAGCTCTTGCACTCCCTATCTGTCTACGAAATCATAAGTAATAAATACTATTCACGTTTATATACTACACAAAATGTCCGGGGAGGAAACGTCAAAACTTCACAAATAAGCTTTTAAGACAACTTGAAGCATATTTTGTCGAATAAACTACTGGGATATTCCGAATGGTTGATCCGCAATAAGCACTCAAACATTGGATTGAAAAAATGCTTTCTTGGCAAAAATTTGCATTACAGAAGCATATAAACAATCCAAAAACATGTAAATTGTTTATTATTTACCAACTGAATGAATATATTTGTTGAGAAAGCGAAAATAATCGAGAAATAAAAAAGCAGTCGAAATGTGTAAATTAGGTTCTTTTTTTCTGTGTTAATTTTTTTCTTTCTGAACAAATACATTCATTTATTTTGTAAATAATAAACAACTTACATGTTTCTGGAGTGCTTCTATGCTTTTGCAATTCAAATTTTTGCCCCAAAAGTATTTTTTCAAACCAACTTTTGAGTGCTTGTAGCGACTTTGCCATTTGGAATATCTAAGTAGGTTATTAGACAAAATATGCTTAAAATTGTCTTAAGGGCTTATTTTGGAAGTTTCGACGTTTCCTCAACGGACATCCTGTATAGTGTTATCCGAGTTTATTAATCGTAATATTGTAAGTACATGGTAATGCACTGGTGATGGAAAAACTTCTTACTTCATTTCACATAATGCGAACTTTAAAACACAAAGTTCCCACTTTATGTTCCGCAAATAAACCAAAGAAATGGTAATCATACTAGAACTCGTTCCAGTGCTTTATTTGTGGCAGCAGTGGCTCATTGGAAAGTCGTGGGAAACGTCAAGTACTTGCAGTGCAGTCAACCGCCCATGTGGAAAGAGCGACATCACCGTGGGGTTTCTGTCTTCCCCCAATGAATCATCTTTTGTTTCAGTCGACGAATATGCAGCGCAAACGAATTCTATTGAAAGAACTTCTTAAACAATTCATTTCAAGAATTAAGTTAGTTAGTAATAGTTTCCACGTATATTTATTGGACTGATGTGTCATTGTGTATAATTAAGTTGAAGTCGTTAAGAAAATACGTATAATTGATTGCATCTTGTTAAAATACTTACATTTTTAAAAGTGTTCGTGATCGTTATTAAAAAATCATCAAATCCCGAAAGCTCGAGAAATTTGTCTGAAAATAATAACTTAATAATAAATATTTTCGTCGCTGTACATCTAGGATAGGTGGCTCAATATCACTCATGCAAGGAAATTTTTAAATAGAAGTACTTGATATTCTTCACTCTATTCTGAAATTAGGATGTACTCTGAATCAATTCTCCATTAGACATTCTTATAGTACACTGCATTTAAATCATTTCATTATTACTATTGAATACATTATTTTCAAATTTGAATTTGAATTGAATTTAAAAATTGAAAAATAATACGAAAAAGGTTTTTCTAAAAAAGTTTACCTAATCCAAAAAATAAGAAGAAACGAAGGATCAACAATCTTTGAACTATTGATTTTTATTTATTGTCATATTACAAAAACAAAAATAAATCAGTGGTGCTACAACATGGCACTATATTTCTTGCTTTAGTTAGGTACCATTTCTTCTAACCCGGGTCTACGCTTTCGGGTTTGCCGAAATAGATTTTCCCCCATTCATCTAAAATCCACTTTCCAAAGCGCATAGCAGGGATTTCGTAGTGGGAGATATGCAGAATTTCGTAACCTTACAACAAGATGGATGACACAAACGGAACCGACAAGACGAACTCTGAAACTTCAAACTATGAAAAATTGCTTACTCTTTAACCTGCTAGGTTACAAGTTCGATATTTTGTCTTATACCGAAATATAAGTGTATATAAAATATTATGCTCTGAAATATACGTATATACAAAATATGAATATATCACTCCTTGACAAACCAACCCCCAACTTACTACGAACGTGTATTACGTTTTCTAAAATACGGTGCATAAACCTAACTCTGGTCATGCCAAAATAATATGAAGCGTGCAGTGGTTATTGTGAAGAAAACAGTTACATCTGTAAGACCATACAGGCATATATAAATGGGAAGTTTGTGATGTTAAGAAATATCTTGTTCGCAATAAACGTACTGAAACATGCAGTTGCAGAATGTGAGAAAGATGTCATTGCGATATAGTAGCTTTGAAACTGCATGCATGCTACATGCATGTAAACTTCTCACACCTTCAACGTGCCTTAATAGGTTCCACGACCGCATTCACAAAATCTAAAAACTAAAGACTAAAGTAATTGAAGTGATATGTCTTTGATGTCACAAACGTAGGTGGGGTATCCTTAAGCATGGGTGGGCAGCGCCCTATCTTTCCACCTCACGATATCAGAGTACTAAGCTCGGATGCGGATGATTAAGTTCCAATAGTTTTTTGATAAAACGGAACATGTATGAAATGTGAAAAATTAAATAGAAAAAGTTTAGTAGCAGTTACGCTAGGGAACTAAATAAAGGTAATACGTATCTGTTTTTAGTGTAAAATGCGTCGACTGGAATTCAGGATGTTTTTGTTAATCGCAGTGGCCGAAGGCTAGAACCTTGCCGTGTATTTGGAAATGCGCGAACGTTCCGAATGAAATTGTCCACATCAAATTGACGATTGTTTTCTTTAATCAAACTACCTGCACACGGGACATTTATTATATCATCAACCATTATATAATGCATTCCACGCGAGTTCCATTTAATAATTTGCTTTAGCTGTTTGTAAAAAAGTATTCACAGTCTGGACAGGGTGGAATTTGCGACCAAAGGGGGTTCGCGTTAGGGTATTTTTTTCGAATCTTTCCGTTTCCCCTGTTACTCATTCTTTCCATCCTCATTCCCACTTCTGACCAAATCATCAAAAATCCGCTTTCATCATTATAATTATCGTTATTATCAGAATATCTCAAAGTTAATGCCCTTTCAGGGAAGCAGCGGTATTGAGAATCTGACAGCCAACAGAAAGCCTTTTCATTCCATATTTCCATTTGATGAATAAATAAGTAAATAAATTAACAAACAACTGTAGATGCATTACACCATTATAATGAGCTACGTTTGACATGAGATTGTGATCGCCCAATAATAAAATCATTTAAGTTCCAATACAAACTTCTGGGATGCCGTTGCGCGTAGAATATCAATTATTTTCCTGCGAAAGCTCGAGTAAGAATGTCTACTCAAGAATACGCAAGAGCGCCTCACGACCGTGGATATCCCAAGGACTTTACGCCGGAAATGTTGACGAATGTTTCCGCTGAATGCTGCTCGTAGCATCGCGCAATTCTTACTTTTACTTACAACTTTATAACGTTGGTAGTGATTTCTTAACTTTTTATATTACAAACGGCTTTCCAGTCGACGTATTTTTCAACAATTCATTCGATTCTCCCAAAGTATGTCAATAAGTCTTCTAACAGCTTCGGAGAAACGTCCTAAACTGGTTTTCGCACAATAATTAGGCGGAACATGTCACGCAACGAATTCTAATTCATTCCTAGGAATTGACCCACGTGTCAGCGTGAAGTGGAGAGATAAATACAGAGCGTGCAAATTTGGCACAATAATACTTGTTTTACATGCCCATGTCTCAACACGATGTAATAATTACCTTTAATTCTTGACAATGTATATCAACATGAAATACGTTTTTTTTTCTACAGGACATCCTGTTAACAGGATATTGATGGTTTCTCTTTCTGCAGACAGTTACTTCATACTCCGACTGGAAGTTGGGAGAAGGATTTCCTTAGACCAGGCCCTAGATACTTTCATTGATAGGCTATTCATATTGTTTCTGGTGAATTCTTCGAAGTAGTGGTAATTAAAGATATTCTTGCACATTTGTTGGTCTACAGGTAATTTTATACAGAGAAACAAAATAGAAAATGGTAAAAAATTAATAAATATTTATTGATTCTTGTAACAGGTACTGGAGTACAAATAGGTCACTGTGCCTATCGTTTCACACAAGTGGATCGACCAGTATTCAGGATACATTCACTCTTACATCCGTAAAAATTACATAATACTCTGATGTGATCCGGCAACGCTTTCAGGTTTTTGTCATCGGGGATTTCTTCTGCTGGCACGACAAATGACGCGTTCGTAATCCAACGACTTGAGATTGAACGTGTTTTGTTCAATGAATTCGGTTAAGGGACGTTATCGGATGCTTGTGATACCTTAAAAACATACATGAAGTTTGTTAAAAAGCCCTACTTGCAAATGTTTAAGTCAATTTGCATAATATTACTTTATTATCATATTATTTTTATGTTACTGCGATGACTCTGTTTCGGTAAAAGTAGCAATAATTTATTAATCACATTTAATTTACAACACGGGCGTCATAAAAATCGCAAATTTAAAATAATTATTAAGATGTAAAAGCTTAGTATACAATAGCTTTAGTAATTACCTTAAAAGACGACAACTTTTATTGAAGTTACAGAGAAAAGCTGTTTAATTTAATTAATCTTCAATTACATATGTAGTTAAATTAAAAGGAGTATAATATGATATTCAACTCATTAATACTGTGCATTATGGTGCGATTACAACGTCGTGAAGGGTACTGAAAATTAAAAACAATATTCTGAAGTAGTACTTGACAATTTGTTGGGAGTTACATTCTTCAGTCGTGAAACAGCGACACATTTTCTTTCGTAGGCATGTATTAGAATATTACGAAAAATATACATTGCATTAAGCAAGACCGAAACAAACTCAAGGATAAACATTATTCTCAGTTCCTCAACCGTATCATTAGGCGCTTGTAACAGGAACATTAAGAAAGAGAAAAATTGATACCAACAGGAGGTGAACTCACTCTCGTGCTGGGCGGAACATTCACTTCCAGGAGCATCGGAACCAAACGTTGCGCTGTTGGCCGCGAGAAATAAATGGTGGGGGAATAGAAGGAAAACCGGAAGTGCAACGGAACTCATGGTAACCCATGGAGCTATATGTACACCAGGACGAAAGAGGATGATGAAATTTGAACGCGTGGAGTAAGAAATGAGTAGATACGAGCTCGAGGAGAGAATGGCGAAGATAGAACCAAAATATAAATATCGAGAAAAGTATGACTGATTGATTCCGGGAGCGTCAAGTGCTAATGTCATTAGTCCCGTTAGCATAGTGCATGTTTCGGTCGCTGGAGGAGACGGTGATCTTTCCTGAAAGGAGAGATCCGGCGCGGACCTACGTCGGCCTGTGAAGGTTTTCTCTAACCAGTTATCTCTTTCCAACGTGGCCCCCTCCCAGCCAGGACAACCTCTACGGAAGCTCCACGTGTGTAAGTGAGGAGTGAAGAAAGGAAAAGTAAAAGGAAGGAGTGATCGCGCGGGGTCCGTGACTTGTTTGTTAGGGTACTACTCCGGTATTCGCCTGGTATTGATGGGAGAAACCACGTAAAATTACCGAAGAGAGCAGCTGGCTGCTAGAATTCTCTTCCAGATAGTGTCTGAGTTCGACCCAGCTGACAAGCAGGAGTTGAGAATACGATAACAATAAATGTGCGGCAGCAATGCGTAGTCGCCGTGAGGAAGAACATAGGAATGCTCGAAAGAATTAACGAAGGTATGCAGGAACGCCGTAACGTTGTAGGAATGCCACGATAGGAGGCCAGAGTATTAAGGGAAACTACATTAGGCTACACCATGAATTCATACATTACAAGAATATGATTGGAAAAATGAATACTGAAAAGCGTGGAGTCAAATAAGCTCTGTAAGTAGCTCTGAAATTTACAAGCAGAATACAAGCCAATCTCCCTGTCGGAGATATCTATAAATTTGGCATTTAGGACAAGGCAACTTTGCGAATGCCAAATTAAAAAGTTTCGAAAATGGTGCTAAACATCATGGTGTCGTCTACACGTTGATTCCGTAATGCATTAATCCGAAAACACTGTGAAGCGAGTGTAGCGCGGAGAGGGGTCCTTCTGTGTGGAGACTCCTCATGGCAACATCACGATGTTCGCACCACGTGACGACAGGACACTGAGATGACCTGACATCCAGATATCTGGGCACTGAGATGACCGGACACCGAGATCCCCGGACATGCAGATGACCAGACGTTGCGGTGATCGGACATCGAGATGACCGGACACAGAAGTGAGGGGACGGCGCGATATGGGGACGCCGCTATGTGGTGAAGCGGCGATATGGGAATGCCGGTTTGTGGGGACCCCACAATGTGGCGATTCAGACGTGGTTTTGTGATGCGGCTATGAGGTGGTGCGGAAGACGCCAAGATGCGGGGGCACCACGATGAGGGGTTGACATGTACAGAGTGTCTTTGATGCGGTGACTCGGTGATATGGGAACACCACGACAAGTGGGCGCAAAAACGACAGGACACCGCAATGAAGGGGGGGGGGGGGGCAATCCCAGCAGCTGTGCGGCCGCGAACACCGCATGTCAATTGCGCAGGGCTCACACCGGGCGATTTCGCGAGCAGCTGGCGGGGCGGGGGCCGGCGCGGCGACCGGGCGGGCGGGAGGGAGGGGGCGGCGCCGGGTGGGAGGGAGGGGGCGGGGCGGGCGGCGCGCGCTGTTTGCCGCGCGGGCTGCAGCGCGGCGCTGCGTGCGCTCGCTTATATCGCGAGAGTGGCGGCCGGCGTTCGCCATTCCCCGCCAGGCCGCCCCACGGACACCTCGTCCGCGCGACCCGTCTCCGCAGCGCCCGCCGCACGCTCTCGCCCCGCCCGCGCACGCCCGCCGCACGCCCTCGCAGGTACGCCCCCGCCGCCCCCGCCAGGGGCGCGCCGCCCACGGCGATTGTTCGGCTGCCTTGTGTGATTCGATTATTGAGAAAATTAACAATTGATTTGTTTAATAAAACATTACAGAATTGATTCGTAAAGCTTTTGTTTTGAGTACTTGATTTACTAGTGGTATAAATTAAATGTCAATTTCACATTTAAAACAAAAAACATTTAAAATAATTTCTGGAGTTGACGTGAGTGTTTAGATGTTGTAAACTTATCATAAATATTTTTTAAAACATTTAAATAAATTTATTAATGAATTCTGTGTTGGGTTTTCCTGAAACAAAGCATTCGCTTCAATTTATAGACGTAATGTTTAAGAAGAATGATAATTGACTTTTTTGAGACTGCTGTTTGTTGTTGTTTTTGTGTTGTTCATGTGA
Source organism: Gryllus longicercus (assembly GCA_038098605.1). NCBI lineage: Eukaryota > Metazoa > Arthropoda > Insecta > Orthoptera > Gryllidae > Gryllus > Gryllus longicercus. Next base: position 2,497,587 of record JAZDUA010000059.1, on the reverse strand, counting down.
AAGTGTTGCCGATCCATCTGATAAAACAAAACCATACCAATGTGTTGCTGGAATATTTCGTGGCAACGGCAAGGACGCTCTCTCATTTATGTAGAATCCTGCTAGCCTTCGGGTATCTGGTCCAGCAGGTATCATGCCAGCGCATCCACACGTGTGAACTTTCACCCACAGCGGCGTCTTGTCAGGTTTTTCTTAGTGTTTATTGAACATTGAGATTCGTGAAATTTTAATGCAATTAATGAAATTTTCTAACTATTTCTTAATGATAACTGGTTCATAATGATTGATAATACTCAATCACGTGAATGATGTGAGCAATTTGAAATGTGTACAGTACACTTAAAACGCGTTGATGTCATTGATTATTCAAACTGAATTCCGTTTCTAAATGAAGTATTCAGTGCTATCTCATAATTCTGTCTTCGCTGTTTTCACGTAGTTATATAACAATACTTTCAAACGCCGTGGTATATTTATAATGTAGCTAAATTTCTTTAACGAAAGCTTTCCAAGCAAGAATGTCATAATCTTCTAGATCATCAGATAACCAGTTAGAGAAACACTTGATCATTAACAAATATGTAAATGAGTTGTGACGAGTCAATTGAAAATCGATATTGTTCAATAAAACAGTGGCAGAAACCCCCAACTGTCGAAGGACACTTCGTATCACTCGCTGCATTTGGCAACGGATATTGAGGTTATATCTGCCTGACGTAACGAGAGCCATAAAAAAGGCGACGCCTGGGGAAAGTTTCACACACGTGCGAACCCAGAACGCGCGGGGTGGCTTCGTGGAAGATTCGTGGCCCTAATTAGGACACCTTCTTAATTGTGTTGGCGACACACGACACCTCTGGAGGTCGCACGTGTCCCCACACCCTTCGACGAGCGGCGGGGGGGGGGAGGAACAGTAGGCGTGGGAATTTTGCCCCCGTCCCTCCCATCGCCCACCCCTCTCCCACTCCCCCCTCCCGCTGGACCCTTCCTGGTGTCGAGCGACGCACATCTGGGACGCACGCAGTTCCTCGGGGGATTGCGCAAGGATTATGCGCATGTCGCACGGTGGCATATCCAGAAGCTATTGTCTTGATAACATTTCATGGAGGCTGCATAAACATGTAAAAAGCTGTAAGGAGGCAGGATGCGTGACTGGTTACATGCGAACCTACTATGCAAATAGCGTACAGATGCATTTTTAATGACATTCATTTAGTGATGAGAGCCATTTGAGTATCGCTTCATGATCTTTGGTATTATTTAGGAATTTTACTTACTAGAAAAAAGTTAAATAGCTTTTAATAGTCTTAATTAGTTTTTTATCACATCGTGTTATAAGGTAAATTGAGTAAACCACAGAAACTGAAAGAAATTTTGATTTTATTACCCTTGTTGGGATTAGTTAGTCAAACACCTTGACAAATATTTTATTGGGGAACGTCGTAATATTTCGGGGTTATTTCGTTACTAATGCGTACATTCTATATTTAAAGAAATTACCAATTGAAGTCAATAAAGACGTTAATTGTCCAACCGATTGATTTTTTATGGTTACAACTACGAAGAAATTGAATAAGCATCGGCATCGGTCTTGATATATAAAAAGTCCGAAAAGTTGTAAAAAGCTTCATTTGTCGAATTGGTTCGACTCTGAAAATGATAAATTAATGAATGCAAACCATATTCTCCTCCATTGTGAGTTGTTGAGAAGTTAGTGCTATAAATGTTTAATCACGTTTTTTTTTTAAAAATTCAGGTATTTAACATAATCTGCCAAAAAATGTGACCTGCAGCAGTGAGTAGGTTACCCGATTTAAAAAAACAGGTCTAACCCGATTTAAAAATAAAAGCAAACATTATAATTCCACACAAAGTCCGAACAGTACATCACTACAATAAACATATTAGCTACATACTTTCAAAATTATTCAGAATTACAATGGAGTGTCCACATCTCCAATTTGTTGAGACAAAACATCTGTGTCTGAAAAAAAATCACGTGGATAAGAGTCTCCGGGCACCATTAAGGGTGAGAGTAGAAAAGGGTGCTCTTTAAAAACGTGAGTATGCAACCCTCAATACATGTAGTGCTTTAGTTCTCGGTGGTAAGTACAATCCTTCGGAACAAACGGGTGGGTGGGGGCGCAACAGAACAGTTTGAGCAAAACTGCAACGGGACGGACGAAGCGAAATAACACGTGATAACTAAAAACCCGGGCAACTCGAGGGAATCGTTTAGTGGGAAACATAAGAGGGGCAGCGGTTTGAATGAACGAACCGCGACGGGTCCTTTCGACTGTGGCGGGCCGGAAGACTTTCCTCGCCAAGCGTCATCGGCTGTAAAAGCCACCACGCGTCGCGCGGTCTCCGCCGCCCCGCCCCGCCCCCGCCCCGCCCCGCCCCGCCCCGCCCCGCCCAGCTCCGCTCCGCCCCGCCAGCTCCGCTCCGCCCCGCCCAGCTCCGCTCCGCGCCAGCTCCGCTCCGCCCAGCTCCGCTCCGCCCAGCTCCGCTCCGCCCAGCTCCGCTCCGCCCAGCTCCGCTCCGCCAGCTCCGCTCCGCCCAGCTCCGCTCCGCCCAGCTCCGCTCCGCCCAGCTCCGCTCCGCCCAGCTCCGCTCCGCCCAGCTCCGCTCCGCCCCGCCCCGCCCCTCCCCGCCCCGCCCCGCGCCGGGAACTCCCGTCACGGAGGCCCGCGCTTTCGCTCCCCCGCGCGCTGCTCGCTCGCGTTGATCTGGCGGCTTTCGCCCGCTCTCTCGCCCACTCGCTCGCTCCCCGCCGGCGCTCTCGACGCGTCTGGTGCGCGCTCTTCCCAGCTGCAACAGTCGCCGCCATGGGGGGCTTCGCCGAGATATCGCGTACGCTGGCGGAAGAGATCAACGTACCATTTTGGAATGAATTAGGTTAAAAATTATAATTCGGAAAGTAATCGTAATATACGAATCGTCTTCTTCTTCTGCTGCATGGTTTGGACCTAGTCTAGTCCTGCCCCTTCCCCCTTCTCGGTCTGCCTAGATCTGTACGTCCCTGAGGGTGGTAATTGAGCATCATCTTCGGAATCTTCTCTCCAGTCATTCTTTGCACGTGAGAAATCCAGTGTGACCTATAGGTGATCATTAATTATTGTAATTCTGGCCCTTTTAATTGTTCTCTAATTTCTCCATTTCTTTTTTGTGAATTCCATTATATCCAGGAATCGATCTTGGGGATTTCTTTTCTGAAGACTGAATTCCTGAAGAGGTAATAATCTAATCGTAGCAATCTAATAATACTCGTAAAAACATATCTTCAGAATAAATGCATGTTTTGTTTCGTTTACTCCTCCACACCCTAATACTGTATGTTATACCACTCTTCACTGTTTCGAATCCGTTTGGTCCCTCTTGTGGAAGACCGAGAGCGTATTTGCCTCGCCATCCTTGGGATCAGAAGTAAAACCGGGTTGGACACATGTCGTAGACATTAAAAAATGACGACTGAGAGTGACGTTAATTCTGAACGTGATCCTTTGTCCTAGTAATTCTTCACTCTAATTTCTTAAAGAACATAATTAACGATAATGTGCAGATGTGCCATTCACAGAATATCGTAGTACTAAATGCAAGTATTAATATTATGAATGTTTTTACCAGTGCCATATCTCGTCATTTACCCACCTTATCTCATCGCCATTTCACGTCTGCCATTGCCTTCATTCGAAATGTTGCAGTAAAACAGCCGCAGCTTAAAGTGTAGTGTTGAAGCAATATCAATTATCGGTAGAATCACTGTTTCACATTTCACTTATGCTACCTTTCCCAATCTCGCAAAGAAGACTCTTACCATTATCTGCAACATCATGCAATTAGTAACACAGTAATGTCCGCAAAGTACCACCGACAACCGAGACTACCTTCACTGTCACTGGTACAAAAATACACTCGCGAATAAAACCTCATTCTACCTCACCACAGAAGCGACTCGCCGCACCATTACTGCACCACCACCACCACCACCACCACCACTTTTAACTCGATTACACAACCCACCAGCCGCACACCCCAACTAGCAAACGCCACTCCCGCCTCTGAGTCCGTCTTCATGTTGCCAATCTGAACCGCCCCGCACCCTTTCTCCGCAAACGCGCAGTGCCTCCGACGCACGACCGCAGCCGCCCTCGCCCCCGCCCTCCCCCCTGCTAGGCAGCCCCGCTCCCGCCCGCCAGCCGCCCACTTCGGTCGCGGCGCGCCGTACTTTCGCTCCAGCGGCGGCGAGGCTGAGACAGCCTCTCCTCCTCCGCGAGCTCTAACAGGTAGAAACGCCTACTTTCTACGACCGCCAGTGGGCGCGGAGCGGCGCGGTCGACCGCGAGCGAGCGTTACGTAAGGAAACAGACGAACGATCCTGGCCGGAACCCACGACATTCCGGGACCGAGCACGGTGATGAGCGGCGATTTGCCGAAGCTCCCGCCTTCGGCCGTCGGTGACGCCACAACCGTTACCCACCGCCGCCGCCGGTGCCATTAACATCGTCAGTCGTTTCGTAGTTGCAGACGTTCTCGCGTATATAACCACTCGCAATGTTATCGCAATATTCGGTAGCTACACCATTATATTTCCACCGCCGTTTTTCAATGCAATCGTTTCCACTGCTAACGTAAAGATATTATTTTGTTTTAGCTTTAATGTTAGCGTTGCTGAAACTGTTTGAATGTAACTACGAGACGTTGTGTGTTGTTACACCTACTGTTTTAACTTTGATCACTTAACAGAGAATGAAGGCAAAATCAATTTTGAAACTTGAGACTAATTATGTGTCATTCAAAAAAATTCCGTACTTTGGGTTGTTTTGGGTTGGCGGTGTTTGTTAACGAAAGTTAGACTGAAAGGACGAATTTCTTTCTGGCAATTTTGCGACTTTAAATTATGATATTGTAATATTCATTACAAAATATTGAATTTTTTTTGAGCTACTAATTGGATTAGTTTTAGTGCTTAATGTCACAAGTTATCAATGATAGAACCAAAGAAATGGCAATTTTTTGCTTATTTACCTTCGTACTAATATTCATCATAGTTACGGGTTGGCTTTCAATACTATGAATGTAGTTGGATGTGTGACACTCATCACATCCGGGCATTGAAGTGTCTCGCTCAACATTTCTTCCGCCCTCTTTCGGTTCTGGCATATAATAACCCCTCTCCTCCGAATCTCTTGTTGACACCCGCTCTCGCCGCCGTCCAGACGCCGTCCGCTGGACGGGGAAATCACCGTGGGGACGGAGCGGGGTGGGGCGGGGCGGGGCGAGGCGGGCGGGCGGCAGGGCGGGGCGGGGCGGGGCGGCGGGCGGGGCGGGGCGGGGCAGGGCGGGGCGGGGCGGGGCGGGGCGATCACTGCACTCCACACGACCGCGGGCGGAAGCGGAGCGTAGCGCTCTGAAGTAAGCCTCCTGCGCGGGCGCCCTCCGCTTTCGAGGTTCGCTTCATGTCACGTGTGGAACAAGAAGCAGAACGGCAATTTCTCAATTACGCTTTTTTTGGCCTTCCCACAGCAACCACCCTGAAGAATGTTTATGTACGAAACACTTTCCCACGTTAGCGAGATCAATGAAGTGTCGCGAAGGTAGAGAAATCCACTTTCTGGGAAAGGAAAAGAAGATAAACGAAAAATAAAAAAAGAACAACTATAAACGTTTGAGTGTTGAAAGATGATAACCATCATCTGAATGTTTTCCGGATCCCAAGTTATCTAGAGATTCTGCTCAATTATGAAGTTGCTGAGTAAATTTAAATCTGTGAAAGGACACAACAGTTGAAGATTAGGAGAAAACTACACTCCTTTTAGATGTGAACGTACTAATTGACCATGACGACTGCGGAAGTCCGGAGAAAGCATTCCAGCGGCAGTTCATTTATACGGATACACAAAAATGAAATCGACTCTCTGCTCTGTCCATTAAATTGAGTTTGAGGTAATGGATTCTCTCGAGAATGTTCGTTAAGGAGTCATAATATTCGGTTTAAGAAACTGATGTATTAAATGTTCTCTAAAGTCATTTTCAGCCAATCTGTTCTTGATACAAAAAACGGATGCTAAATATCTCTAGAGACAATATCAGATGCAACAACTAAAGTGAATTATTGAAGAACATTAAATGCAATTTATTATGATATGTAAATTATTCTTTAGAAATACTACAGTTCCTGAACCACAAATTCACGAATAAATATGAATACATCGTAAGCAACTACCCTTAGTATTAGTTTCCACTTCGTACTAGTTTGTAGACGATATAATTTTATGTAAACGATTTTATTATCAGTGTTTAACTTTCAAGTCAACAACGTATTTGAAAATTAATAAGTATTGATATTTCTTTTACAAATAAAATTATGTAATTAAATGTTTCAAGACGAAAGGAACTGCAACAAACGTAAAATGACCGTCGATCGTTGTGTTCGTGAAACTACTAAATGGCAGGAGGTTGGTTTTTAAGTGATTAAGAAAACAAAACATATTTTAACAGTTGATGGAACAAACATTTTCGTGAAATTGTAAAGCGTCCAAATAGAGACATTCGTGGAACCTAGTTTGCTAATTAGGAAACAAAGTATCACGTCAGAAGAACAGAAACGAGACAAATTTCTTAATGAGGCATGTGGTTGCTTTTGACACACTAAAAACAGACTTTCGTTGAGTCGTAGCTGGAACTGGAACTGTACCTGTACATGGTGCACCAAGTACGGCTGAAAGCAGGATTAAGACCTTCGCGATTGAAGATCAACTATTGGGTACAGCCATGTGTGCTTCTACACCTCTTCATATTACACGCACGTCTGAAGCAATCTCGTTACTCAACGATAACGTCGATCAACTTTCTACAAGAAAAAAATTACCCTTTACATTTTTATCGTTGAATCATATGCCATTTTGCCTTAGATTGTATCCGCATTGTGAGAGATTAATCTGTCGCTGAAGTGTTATTAGGGCACAATTGGTAACGAAAAGTTCTTTTAATTTTTATATCAGTGATTAATACATTTGGATTGATTGCCAACCATTCATTTTTGGTACTCAGACGGCAAGAATAAAGATGATGATTAAGCCATTTAAAAATGCTAATTTTCTTATAAAGATGTGAAAAAATTCCTATCTTATTTATTTCTACAGGTGATTCAACATTTTCGAGATAACAACAAGATGGCTCCCAGATGTAATAAATGATGTTCGCACAGAGAATGAAATACTATCAGCATTAAACAAATTAGTTTTTTTTAAATTTAATTTATTTTACATCGCTGTGCAACTGCAGGGTCTAAAGCGATCAAACCCTTGTTTTACTACTTTACATTACAATAATATTTACACATTTCATGACATTACATATCACTGACATTTAATAATTTATAACTTTCTACCAGGGAATAAATACATTTGATATTACAAGCGTTATGAATTTGTAATACAAAAAAGTAATACTATATATATTTACGTTAAATTATATTACAACAAATTAAGATTTTTGAGAGAGAAACAAGACAAACAATTAGAATCGCCCCCAAAAATACTTTATGAAATATTCGCTTGATCCATGCGCAGGTTATTTGAGCCACTGCATGTGCCAATCACAACGATCAATACGCGCTTCCGCAGAAAGGTTTGCCAATCGTCTTGGAGAGTGTGTGAGGGGGGAAGGGGAGTGAGATATCGCGGGGGAGTGGCGCGTTCGCATCCGCTTCCGGTGCATCGGCGCCTGGGGAACCGGTTCTCGGGAGAAGGGGCAAGCGACTCTCGTTCGCGGGGCGCTTATATAAATGGCCCTGGGCGGCGCGGGGGGTGAACATCAGAGAGCGCCCCGATTTTCTCTGGCTCGCCGCGCCGGAGAATGAGGCAGTGGGCCCAAACGACGACGGTAGGGCGCATAACGCATCTCGTGTGATCCAGTACAAATTGTGACTGGCCCAAAAGGTACACCGTTCCGTAAATAATTGGTCCTATTTCATTTGTTTGTTTATTTATTTGACGTCAAAAATCGTTTAACTCTAGGTTACAAATGGACGAAAAGTACAAAAACTGTATGTTAAGGTGTTGTTCAATTAATGTGTAGAACGTACATACAATGAAGTACAGTACAAACGGCTAAATAGCTATCTTGTGGAGTAGCTCCTTACGCAGTTTTATTATGAAATTCGATATTTCTTTAAAGTAAATCGAGTGTCAATAATTCGAGACTTGATTGTTTGAGTTTACCATAAATTCGAGTTATATCGACTTACCAAAAATAAGTTAAAATAAATAAATTTATTCCCGGAAAATGGGAGTCAGAGGGTCTTGCTGCGCTAGATGCCGCCATGAGATACGTAGAGCAAGCTGAGGCAACTACAGCCGATAATTCAGAAGATGGCGTAATTTTGCCGCTCATAAAAGGCACAATGTACTTAAAAAATACAATTCACAATTACTTGAAGATGTAAGTAACTTATCTTCAATAATTAATGCAATAGTACTATGCAAAAAAAATTATATGAAGTATACATGCTACTTAGAAATTTTAAAGTTGTTCTATATTTCTAATTTAATAAATTGATCATTTTCGATAATTCGAGTTTTCATTAATTCGAGCTAGACCCCGGTCCCGTCTAGCTCGAATTATCGAGACTGTACTGTATTCTTTTTTGTCTAAACTAGTCTATCAGTTGCTAATGCTTGCAGGTAAATATTGCCGTTATATGTCATTATAAGTAGTCAAATAGGCCCGGTCCCGTCTAGCTCGAATTATCGAGACTATATTGTATTCTTTTTAGTCTAAACAGTCTATCAGTTGCTAAAGCTTGCAGGTAAATATTGCCGTTACATGTCATTATAAGTAGTCAAATATAGCAAAATATTAATTATTTCATGTAATTCCCAGGGAATTTGCTTTTCCTTGAACCATCAAAAATGCCTCTTCCGTTGTACAGTTGATAATCGTGAAGAATAATTCGCTAAAATCTGTTTAAAATGTTCACTAAATATTTCAAAACCCTAAAAATTTCCTTTAAGTTGCGCGTGCCTTTCGAACCAATGGGCGACGGCGGGCAGGGGGTGCCGGTGACGACGTAGCGGCGGTGACGGTGACTAGACTGGCGACGGCGCTGACCGGAGCGAGAGCTTTCTACTTTCCAGCATGACCTTTCCTCCCAGTCCGATCGAGCCGCTGTAACCGGCGTTGTATCTGTTGTATATGGACTCGCTCGCCCTACATATCAGTTCCAAGTTAACAGCCTCATCAACGTAGAGAAACTGTTCGCAATATGGAAACATAATCGGGAAGTAAATGGCGATGTACGCGAGACATTTCTGTAATTTATACTCAAATAATAGCAATTTTGGGTTCTAAAGAGTATTTTAGTGAGATAAAACGGTACTTAATTATTATCTTGATATTCAATTTCAGTACCTACATTTCTTCTCTCTTGTCACAAATGTGTGATAAAGGTCTCGGTCAAATTGATGGGTGTGGTACCGAAAGGTATTAGCAATTTATACTTTCTAATGAAAGTAATCTTTACATTTCTTCGTGTACTTCTACTGTAACATACAGTATATTTGCGAGATGAATCGGCTCACGATTCCGTCAGCATTTAAAATAGAATCTTAAATCATTAAAAAATCATGCTAATGGTATTCCCAGGATACAGCCACTATCGTAAAAAGAAGCAGTGAAATTTCGTTAGACGTGCAGACTCTTCTTTCCGATGGATTCGTAATTCACATGGTGGAGAAAGCGTCTCATTATCTGCTTCTTTCGCTGGGCAAATCCTCAATTTCCCGGTCGATAGCTCGACAGTTGAGTCAAGTCGGGTCAATGCACTGCCTCTGACCAAGAAAGTTTCTTGTAAGACCGCAAGAAATTAAAAAAAAACATTTAAAAAGGTTTCATCAGATTAAATCATATTACAAATGTAGGATAAATGTGAAAAATGCGAATAAATGTAAGGATGACAGAAATTGTAGTTTTATAATACTTTTAAATTAGGAGCACGATTAATGCTTTATAAATTCGTGAGATGAAGTACAAATATCGTTGTATTAATATTCCAATTATTTGAAGCAAGAAATATCTGAATTAGGAAACTTGGAACTTTTACCTCACAATCTTTGTTTATATCTTTAGAAGATGTCAGCTAATATTCAAGCTATTTTTATCTGAAAGCGACACTTCTTGTTTAGAAAATGAGCTTCAAAAAGTTAGAAAATACCGCGTTTTTTAGTGAAATATTATTTTTCACGCGTGGGAAAAACATTGGGTTGTACGAACCAATTCTTGGGAGTGAGGAGAAAACAGGATGAATGAATAGACAATATTTTAAATAGATTGTACAATTCATTATTTTTATTAATGTAGTGTAAACTGCTCAAACGGGCATTTCGATTTAGTAGTATCTTCCGTTAATGGTATTTTTTTCACAGAACCAAATGATTTTTCTATTAATCATGTAAAAATTCCCTCTTTTTGCGGACACTTGGCCCAGTGGCCAGAGAGACATTTTGTATTGAATTGAATTGTATTGAATCATGATTGATTTCTATTAGTCAGGCACATCTAGCGATTGTAATAGAATTTGAACGATTGTCGGCCGAAAAGCTATTGTCGGTCACATCTCAGCGTACTATGATAGAATTTGAGGCGAAAGAACGGTGGTGACACTTTTGATTCAGTATCCTTTTGGGACGGGACGTACAGCCAGATTACGCAGAACAGTGACGCAAAGAATCGCTCTTGTGGCAAGGGAAATTAATCTACGTTTAAACAAAAGTAGATTATTTTATTAAATGCCTATGATTAGCATCTAACGTTCGTGACTTCACTGCTGTATAAAAAAACATATTTGATGTTAATAGTAATGTCCAGATAAAAATTAGAACATACATGTGTTCTACTAAACGAAGGGATGATTATCTAAACAGTTTCGTGGAAGAAATTACCAGAGATCGTACATGATGTCTCGTCAAAGTTTCCGAAAATTCAACGTAATCCTATGTAACCAACATGAAGATGAAATTCACATATTGAGTTTTTCTAAGTGATGAAATTTGTAGTGAATTACTTGAGGCCGAGTGTAGTTACATCCATGAAGTGTGCACCATTCACTTCGTAGAACGAACCTTTTCTCGTTTCAAGTCTGCGATGAGACGCAGTAGGAAGTGCATTGATAAATGCATCCTACGAAAAGAAGTATTTTGTTTTGAATGCTGATATTCAAGAGAATATTTAAAAAGCTGAAAAATTGTTCTTACACTTTTTTTAAGAAATTAGCTCAAGTTTAGAAAGAAAAAACATTAGTAATATAGTATAATAAATTAATAATATACATGTTATGCATTGCAATTATTGTTTCGTCTGATACTAATATGATTTGAAACAATGATACATTTTAAAGTGATCTAAAATAGACTTTTGAAAAACCTAAAATAACATTTATAAAATCATACACTCCGGCCCTTACTTATAACTATGAAATGATTAACTAAGTAAATACTATCATAGTCAACTGTCCTACGTTGATCCCTGTCAAGAAATAATTAGAAGACTTGAGATCACCGGCCTTTCAAACCGCAGACACACGAAAGCCACATAAATTAGCAACCAAAAATCGATTTTATTCAGTATTAAAAATGCAGTTTTTGAAACATTTTTTGGTTCGGTGTAGCATACAAAAAGTTCAGGTATAAATAATCATATCTGTCTATTCACATTTATTAGAAAATAGGTTTCAATATAATTGTTAACACGAAATAAGCTGTCATAACTTAGGAATGAATTATCACTAGTATTTATGGTCTCTTCGTGAATCCATTTTGAACAAAGCTACTGCTCCTGCTTCACTTAAAGACAGAATCCCGAAATATGATTTAGCATTATTCACATTAGACCGCTGGTTTTTATGAATTTAGTACAATAAAACTTGCTCAATACGGAATCTCAAGGGACCAATATCTTTTTTTTGCCGTATTAGACAAGATTCCGCATTAATCAACGGAATTATACGGAATTTACGTTTTCCAGGTCGGCGATTTGTGTTCACATTGGACAGATTTCCGCAATATACAGATTCCATTGAGCAAGTTTTCCTGAAGTTTGATTAAACATTTAAAGAGGACACAGTAAGGCTGTATTTGGTCACCGACTTGCCATTCTACCTCGAATTTCCAACCTGTCCACAAAACCTCCGAGTGACTGCAGGAGGTCGGCGACTCACGCAACAGCCGCAGGCCGGCGGGCGGGCGGACGGGCGGGCGGACGGGCGAACGGGCGGGCGAACGGGCGGGCGAACGGGCGGGCGGGCGAGGCGGGCGGACGGGCGGGCGGACGGGCGGGCGGACGGGCGGGCGGACGGGCGGGCGGGCGGGCGGGCGGGCGGGCGGGCGGGCGGGCGGGCGGTCGGGCGGGCGGGCGGGCGAGGCGGGCGGGCGGGCGGGCGGGCGAGGCGGGCGGGCGGGCGGGCGAGGCGGGCGGGCGGGCGGGCGGGCGGGCGGGCGGGCGGGCGGGCGGGCGGGCGGGCGGGCGGGCGAGGCGAGGCGAGGCGGGCGGGCGAGGCGGGCGGGCGAGGCGGGCGGGCGGGCGAGGCGGGCGGGCGAGGCGGGCGGGCGGGCGAGGCGGGCGGGCGGGCGGGCGGGCAGGCGGGCGAGGCGGGCGGGCGGGCGAGGTGGGCGGGCGGGCGGGCGAGGTGGGCGAGGTGGGCGGGCGGGCGGGCGGGCGGGCGGGCGGGCGGGCGGGCGGGCGGGCGGGCGGCGCCGTGGCGGTCTCGTCGAAGGCTCTCGCGGCGAGGCCCGCCGCGTTGGGCAAGTTTCCTCGGCAGCCTCTGGGGTGGCCAGTCGCGATTTCTCTAATTGTGTGCGTTGCTGCCCGATAGCCCGCCCGAGGCTTGCGTAACGCTTCCGGCGTGGCGCCGCTGTCTCCGGCGGAACGCCCCCCGCCCCCGCAACGGCCCGCGACCTAGACCTCGACAGCCAGCGCGACGGGCCCGCCATGTAGGCAGCGGGACGTATTGGCGCGGACGAGTTGTGCGGAATGACAATGCCTTACGGCAACGGATAGCGTGCGGTATGGTAGCGAGTAGTAATGCGACATCGGTAACAAAACATCGGTGCTAAAAATTAATACATTGATGTTAAAAATACATCGACCAAACACCGTCGATGCTTTCAGACTGGATTAGTTTCCTCCAACATTAAATTCGTGTGCAAGGAAATTTAATTTGACAGTGTTCGTGTTTATCAATTCGGCGAATAAGGGTACGAGAACAAGGGGCAGACCCATTGCCGTATCTCAGTGTACTAAATGAATATGAAGAAATAGGAAATACAAGGGCATGCAAGTCATCTCGAGTGAAATACTTTGGTCGATGAAGTTAGTGCAAACAGAGTTCCTTTGGTTCTAACACATGAGTAATAGTTATTTGTTATTTCATATTTTAACTTTTACAGTATTAAAGATTGAAAGACATTCTTTTTTACCATTTCGGAGAATAGATTGATGTAATATTTAAAGGCATTATGCAACTGAAGAAATACTCCTAAGAAGTCAAATGTATCTGATGGTGATACGGAAAACACCTTGTACGAAATTGACAGATCCACATGTTTCACAATTCTTTCATGTACTTGGCACTGTAAATAATGGAAGGTATTTCTTTTTGGGAGGTAAATATTGCGAACAATGTTGAACTAGTGATGTTACAACAGCACATACGTATTTCCTTAGTGCATGAAAAAATCAATACAAACTCCGCCGGATTACCGCCGAATGTGTTGCATAATTTTGCAGTCAAAATATATGCGTACGTCTGTGGAAAAATCACAAACACCTTTTAAAACAACAATGTCCGTACGCAATACGGGTAGAAGAGGTTTTTGAGCTCTGTCCTGACATAGGACTTTGCTTCAAACGTTGCACCTTGCACCTTTTTGGTTGTAATATATATTTCGATGACCTGAAGATTGGTACTACCGTTCCTAGAAACGTTGTTTAAAAATTGTATATTGATTTAATAAGTAATGGATTTAACTGTTTCATTCGCCTGATAAACGTTTCCAAGAATATTCAACAGTGTATAGTGTAATACGACTGTCAATAAATTATACGAGACCAAAATATTGTGTGAATAACAAATAAATTACGGTCGTATTCTTAAAATAGTATAAACGAGTTGCTTACATTTATATGTGCTAACGTAGTCTGATTGTTAAAAGTCAACTTTCAAGAATGTTCAAACGACCTACACCCTGAACCACACAGATAAATAAATCTCACACAGGACTAACCATAAATAATAAACATATTTCTCCGCCACAATGCCCAACCGATAATTAATAAATACATATTTTTGAGTCGAAGAACATGAACGATAAATAAAAAAACCAATACCTATTACATGCGTGATCTGGGCTGTCCGGGTGACACCGCGTCGAAGGCTGTGTTGGCGACGTTTCGACCATCCTGTCGAGGTCTTCCTCAGGGTCCTTCAACGTCGGCAACACAGCCTTCGACGCTGCGTCACCCGGACAGCCCAGATCACGCATATGACCCTGGCCGCGGAAGCCTACGACTTCACTTAATGAAGAGGTGAGCGTGGTCTGGACTGTCCGGGTGACGCCGCGTCGAAGGCTGTGTTGCCGGGCAAGGCGTGGCCATACCAGCCCTGAGGAAGACCACGGCCAGATGGTCGAAACGTCGGCAACACAGCCTTCGACGCGGCGTCACCCGGACAGCCCAGGTCACGCATATGACTCTGGCCGCGGAAGCCTACGACTTCATTGAATACCTGTTATGTTTCAGGTTGATCAGAGCAAGCAACCGCAGCCCAGAAGAAGCGAACACTTAACTGAAGATGTCCATTTCGCCGCCCTTCGTGGCGGTCGTCCTAGCGGCGCTGCTGGCCGCGGCGGCGGCGGGGCCCATCCCTGAGGCCCAGCCCGACGCTCAGCCTCAGCCACAGCCTCAGCCTCAGCCTCAGCCGCAGGAGGAGGTGGCGGTGGTGCCGGCGGCCGCGGAGCCAGGCTTCGAATCCCTGCAGGACCGCGAGCGGATAGTGCAGGTGAGTTCCGTTCATCGGCGACACGAAACGAGAGAACCGAAGGCCGTACGTGATATGCGGTAGCTTGGCAATCATTGAGTGAGAAACGAGCCACCGCGAAAATTAACTTAAATGAAGCACAATTCAGTAAAAAGGTAAATTGAAGGGCAGAGAGAAATAATGATCTTATATAATAAGTATAAACTTTTCTAGGAGTGCACTTTTAAACGTTAAGCATTTTAAAATGGCAATTTTTTAAAAAAAGTGCTTTTCTTACTATTTTGAACTAAAATGTTTTATTATAAGTTCGTTCATCTGATATTTTTTAAATTTCAAATACCTGGACTAGGGACTCAGTACTGTCTTATCCTTTACCCTTCAATTGGTTGCTACATGTGAAAAAATGCCAAAAAGATGAGAGGATACCGCAAAAACAATTTTTCCACATAGTAAAATATCGCAAATATCCTATTAGATTTTGGATAACATTGATCAAAGGTAGAAGGGATCACGGGTCAAATCCATAATAGCCACTGCAGAAGCAGGACAAGAAGGAAAAGAAAGATAAGAAGAATGATGAAGAAGGAGATGAGATGAAAAAGTCTCGTTCTTGTGTATTCTCTTGTTAAGACAGGCACATTGGCGCAAGTGATAGGGATTTGAACACAAGGACAAACAGTCCAGCGAAAACGTCTTTCTGTGAAGAACTAAGAACACCCTTCCAGCACACCGTGTCTCGTGTCAGCATAACATTCGTGCACTCGCTGTATGATATTCGACTACATCGAGTAACTTTCCGCTCATTTCCCAAAGACCTGCACTTAGAGTTGCTTGCAGGCATCAGCTGAAGACCGTCAATATTACTGAAATTGGTCTTGTGTGCCGGACTTGTGTGCGGTCTTGTGTGCCTTGTGGTCGCAGCCACGTAAAAGGGAAAATATCATTTACGAAATGAAGTCAATTGCACTGTCAATATATCTTTCCCTTTCGTCTGTAGTTTAATTTACCTATTATTTATATAGCAACCTCAGTCCATCATCCAGTATATTTTGACTTCCAACACCACCGAAAGGGTTCGATCTATGAACGGTCTCACTTATCTGTTGCATAGATTTGGAATCTGGAAAATTGCCGAATAATTTAATTTTGCAAGTGTGTGTACAGACTTGTGTTACATGGTACACGTGTGACATGAGACATTGGTGATATTTCTACCCATAAAAAATCTAACGCTCCCAGGCGAATTTGAATTACCCAATTAGTGAATTCTGATTCTCCGGTTTTGGCAGGTAGCATGCTTCGTAACTGCATAGCGACGGTATAGTTTGTCATAAAAGTGCAATTTTTCTGTAGATCAGGTGTTTGAAAATGATAATATTTAACGTTGTCACCCAATTATTAGCTGCCTATGCATTTGTTGTCAAAGATCTTCAAATTAGGAGGTAACGGTCAAGCTTCACCCTCGCGCGCGTAAACGATATCTTAATGCTACAACTCAGTCGTGACAACATTACGCGGACACCAATGAAGCAAGCGACAGGCAGTTGTAGTGTCGGCGGCGACGGCAGGTTCTGCTTTTTTTTTTGCGGCTTCAGATGAGGCGCGAGCGCGCGCGTTCACTTTCGTTGCCCAACGCGGCCGCGTTTCGCCACGCGGAAGCCGCCCGGCCCGGCCCAGCCCGACCCGGCCCGACCCGGTCCCTGCACCGCCACGTGGGCGCCACGCGCTACGCACCTCTCTCTGAATAGGAGATGGTGCACACGCGTTGCACCCGCAGCCTCTGCTCAACCCGCGGTAGCAGCATCTTGCTTATTGATAGGAAACTATACTTCGAATTTTCGACAGTGGTCGATGCCATTAGGTCGTTCTTACACGTCCTACCTTATAAAATGAATCTTTTTAATTAATTTGCGTTCGTCCTTCTCAACGGGGCACAGAAATGTGACAGGAAATGTGCTTACCACTATTAGAAAGATTCATTTTAGAAATCCGGAGGTGTAACAATATCCTAATGTAATTGGCCACTATAGAACAAACGATGTATTACTGAACCCTCGCGTTTACGTTGTACAAAAAGAAGAACTGATGGAAAGTTAAAACAAAAGTATAACGTGCTCACTATAAGCAAATTTGAACCCTCCTAAAATGTTCCATGTCGTTCTGAAGTTATTCTCTAAGATTAATTTAATAATGAACGTTTACACACTCTCGGACAGTACAATCACTATTCACTGTGAATGGATTTAAGCAGGTTACTAAAACAAAACTTGAAATATTTTTTATTTACCAAGATCCGAACATTATGTTGCAGAGTACTACTGCAGGAAATCTTCCTATCCCCCTTAATTTAAAAACGTTAATGCAGTACTTATAATTGTAATTAGTGATTATTTTGTAAAGGAACACATGTTTCAAACAATTGCCTGAAATGCTGGGCGTTGAGTTACATAACAAACCTTTGCCTTGAAAGATAATCAATCTTTGTTTTTTAAAAACACTTACTCTCTTCCCTTCGCTAACTATAATCTCGCACCCCCTCACGCGTGCTTTCGTTAGACACAACCAAACGACATATTAAAAGAATGACGGCGGATAAGCGTTCATTGCACCAATTTTATTATTTTATTAAAATTTGGTGTTTATAGTATAAAACCGGTTAAAAATGGACAGACAATAGCACATTTGTGTCATACTATCTTTCATTTAAAACAAAAGTGAATAAATTCGATTGAGTAGGACGTTCAAATTTATTTCTAAACGAAAACCTTAGTGTTTTAAATACTTAGATGCCACGAATGATGGATATTGTATATAAGTGTATGAGAAGTGCAGCGAGAAGTAAATTAATTTGAAAATGTTCAAAGCAATACTTGTATTTTATTAAACAATTTCACAACAGAGTACTGCGCAAACATTAATTTATTTTTCTTTAGTTCAGCCGTGGTCGTACTATTTACAATAGAAGCGCTTAGCATCGAACATGGTCTAACAAAAATATCGATGCACATCGCCTGTTATGATTCACTTACAGAAACATTATTATTCAGGAACTGATAAAAAAGCAGTAAAAATATTTTTTTATATATCGCGTTAATTCGTGCGTAACAAAGTACAGTTACAGGCTACATTTTTAAAATTATGACCCAAACAATCATATAGGTGACACCATGAGTTCATTGGAAATTTTCGATAAATTTACAAGAGGCAGAGAGATGAGGAGTCATCACACTACAAGTAGTGGAAAGTGGTTTATCTGAGAAATTTATGATAATATATTTTCTCTTCACATCCAGTGAAAGTAATTCGTAAGTAAATACATTCATATAGTCTGACATTATTAAGGGTTGAATGCTCAGTGAACACTGAAAATGAGGGTTACTTAAGTGACCAATCCTTATTTACAAACAGCCCTTCTTTCACAAATAACTGGGTACTTAGCAATCCCTTAATGAAGATTGCCTGCTTCCGTATATGTCTTTCATTCAGCCTCCTCGTAACGTTTTGGTATATGATGTTTGATTCCACGCTCAGAGACACGCAAATGGCTAACTGGGGAACGCCCAGTCGATGGCATTGATGACCATCAAGTCATAGTCTTCATCTTTACTGCTCTGTTTGCTTCATTGCTGCGGGGCACTTCAGCCCTTATAAAGACCAAGACATGATAGTCGAAACGTAGGCGTCACCTTTATGCTGCGTTGCTCGGAGAGAATTGGTATCATTTTGTATTACGCAGGAAGCTCACTTCTAGTAAGCAAAATTGATGTTATTTATTTCGCAGAATATTTTCTGTCTCGTCTTCTTCTGTCTTTTCTGTTTCGTTCTCTGCGCAACTCGCCAATCGTGCCGCAGGCAAACGTACTTCAGAAACACGAAGATTCTTTGCAGTGTACAATAACGGGTGATTTTGCAACACACAAGTAAAAACTACTGAGTGTGGACATTGTGGCAGTACAACTACGAAACAGTTGGTGAAAATGGTACTTTTATTTATTTTCAATAACTTAAAGTAATTTCACGCTCTTAAAGGTCGTCTATGAAATATGGACAGATTACTATAAAAAACACTATTTTGTGGCTAATTTTATTGCTTGAAGAGTACCTTATTTTTTAGGGGTCTCTTACTCTTTACGTGTCGACGACTCTAGCCATAAATGAATTATCATGAATCAGGTTCCGACGGAGTAATTAGCAAAGTAGGTTTATGTATTTATTGAAAAAAATGTGAACGTCACGTGTATGCAATGATGTCGGAGCAGTCGAGCAGTAGAAATAGTCAACGAAATAGTCTTGGTTTATGGAGCAAAAGCCACGATGTTCTTTCATTTTGCTTCAGGAAACAAATGTAGCTTTCAATCTCTATCCTACTCTGCTCCTTTCCTTCATCTTCCTCTTTCTGTCATAACCTCCTTTAATGTAAAGTTTATTTTTAATCGCGTAGTATATATTCTCCTTGGAATGTATTAACATTTGTGATATTTTACTGCGGCAATTAAATTATCTGGTATTTCAGTAGTTAGTAGTAGTATAGGATTTGAATTTTCACAAATTCAGTATCTATACCGCAAATGAAATGTAACTAAACTTTACTTCAGGAAATATGATAGAAGTAAATGATAACCATTCTATACTTTCTGATGACTGGTTAGACATGTTAAGCTTACGTAAATGTTACAGGTGGGTACAAGAACGGCGTTGTTATGGGCTGTTACGTGAGCATTAATGCGCTATTGATCATCATATATTTGCATACAAGAGCTTGCCATTTCATTGTATTTGAAAGTTGATGTTTGATCTCAGTGAGATAGCAACTATCTGTCTATGAAGGCATTCTATACTTTACAAATCACTTCATACTGACTACCCTCTCCGCTAGTCATTACTGACCATCCTCACTTTCCTGTCTCACCTTCTGCCCCATTTATAATCATCTGTTCTGACCTTGTGAAGTTCTGAATCCGGCAAATTAAATTGGGACCCGTTTCGTAATGACTCTAAAGACAGAAAGGAAAACGAAGATAGAAAATTCTAAATTTTAATGTACTGAATTTCTCATTACATGATACTATTAGAGAAATGTTCATGTATAGAATTGCTTATTTCCAAAATTTAAAACTTCACAAATAAATTTCTGATAATGAGACTGACATTTGTGACGATCTTTTTTTCAATTTTTA
Organism: Gryllus longicercus; assembly: GCA_038098605.1. Classification (NCBI taxonomy): domain Eukaryota; kingdom Metazoa; phylum Arthropoda; class Insecta; order Orthoptera; family Gryllidae; genus Gryllus; species Gryllus longicercus. The sequence continues at coordinate 2,477,376 of JAZDUA010000059.1, read as the reverse complement.
TTCAAGTACATGAGATAAGGAGAGTTCTCACTACTTTCCTTACTACCCGACGCAATGCTCATCCTCACCGCTGGTCATCACTACCCGTCCTCACGTTCCATCCTCACCTTCCGACCCTATTCATACTCAGCTGTTACGGTTTCAGTCCAACAACGAGTTTGAGAATGGAGACACCATGTTTACTTTGTGCTGTTACGTTAATACCTTCGGTTTTAATGTGTCACATTCATTCCAGGGACATTAAAGACATATTTTGGTAAAAGAAAAAGTGTTATTGAAGCCACATTTATGTACGTTTAAAAATAATGTCTATTAAAGCAGTCCTTTTTTTGTTTCTTGATTAATCGGCAGTCTTGTTAACATAAAGAACTAGATTACAATATATATATATATATATATATATATATATATATATATATATATATATTGAAACACAGAATGTGTTCCCTTACACTAATTAAAAACATTAGTGTAAGTAATCAATATATATTTTGGACTGCGCGGTGCGTGCGCCGGGCGCTGCGAGCAGCGAGGGGAGCTAGCGACGGTTGCTACCGCCGCCGGTGCCACCGCGGGGAGGCCAGCGTGAGAACGTCGGCGACAAGCGGGGCAGCGAGCACGTGCGGGCAGTGGTTAGGAGAGTTACGAAGAGAACAGACGCTGGCGGAGCGGCGGAGAGTTCGGACGTGTGGCGAAAATCTCGCCGGCAGTGCATGGACAAAAAGAACATGCGGTATTGTTAATGAACTACTAGCGACTGGAACATAGTAGACACGTGAAATAGACATTGAAAGTATCAGTAGAATAAAAGATTCACGTTGATAGAACATTCGATCACGTTCGTGCTAGTTAGCGTAGTGGAAGCCTTACCGAAACCGTGTGGTACGGAACTAGAACCAGCCCGCATTATAGGTGCAGGTTGAGTAACTAAATCCATCGACGGAAGGTGATTCGAGAGAAGTGCAACGCCGCGGCATCGAGATCCGAGTCGGGGAGGAGCCGCAAGGTCACCAGCCCAGGACGGCCGCCACGCCATCAGCCGCCGACGGCCCGCAGCTGCTGTAGAGGTCGGCGACCCTGTCGACGCGAGCTGTTCTACGAGCATCAAAGGTATTTGGTCGGGGCCCCGAAGGTATAATAAATGCCTGTTATAATAAATCTTGGTACCAAGGCAGAGTGTGCAAAGATTGTCAGATCATGTAATTAACAAATTTGATTTGCAAATAAATCTTGTTCATGATTGTATTTCCATTTCTGATTAGTTTCCCCAATATTATACCAACTTATCCAGGGACCCATTCACGGAAAAGATACCCTCCTTTAGTGTTATATATTGCAGTGAAATACCCGGCATCACCAGGTATGTCACAATATATATATATATATATATATATATATATATATATATATATATATATATATATATATTTACACATATACACACACACACACACACTAGTACTTTCGAATCATATTCAACAGATGAATGCTGCGCGTAAAAGTCCGAACCCTTCGTTATTAAGATTTATGAAGTCTTTCCGGGAGTCTTGCAAGAGGCGAAATGCAGCAGTGCGAATCTCAACCGCGCTCTTTAGCCGCCCCGCAGCCGAGCAGGTTCTCCTCTGCAGCAGCACTTTCTCCCGGCCGCGAGTTCGTGGCACGTTCATCTGAGTAATTCACGGGAGCCGGCAGGCGTTGACCGACTGGGCAGAGTGTTGACCCGATGGTCCCGCCCTAGAAAGCACAGCGGAGAGTTTTCGCGTGGGTCGATACAGCACTGTATCAGAAAGCTAATTACGCGAAGACTACACGAAAATGGTACAGATAAAATATTGTTTGAAAGTGAAGTGTAGTGTAGTGTTTTACACTCATAATAATAATAACCAAAAATAATCTTCAAAGTTAAAATGAAAGACTTTTCAAAGAAATAGATGTTGTTAAATTATGATTGAGTTGAAAGTCATTCTCACATCACATTTAACATATTGATTTTTATTGTTAATTTAAATTAAATTCTTATTTGGTCAGAGGTTTGTAAAGTACGGCGTTAATGAAGAGTGAACTTCAGTTGATGGGTCTTGAAAACACATAAAGAAGATACGCAGCACTAGAATAAATTGGATAAGCAAATACTATTTTTTCCACAGTTTTTCTATACTGTTTGACTGCTAAAACAACCAGATGGCAACATATTCGTACTAAAATTACTATACAAAATTTGAAGGATTTAGCTAAAGGATTTTAATGTTAACGAATTCACTTCGGTATTAAAATAGCCATTAATATGTCAGCTTTCCAGTTCTAGTCAGCCAGAGGTGTGACCGCACTCCATTTCTAGCCCGACGAAACGAGGTTACGGAATGACACGCATGTCTCCGTGTTGCGAAGTCAGCTCTATGCACAGAGGCGGTGCGGTCTCCCTGCGGCGTCGTCCCCTCTCCGTCTCTCCCTCGCGGCGGCGACCACACGTCGGAGCATATGTGAAATCTGGGCTACCGCGCCGCGCCGCGCCGCGCCATCACGCGGTGAACCGGCTCCATGGTCAGGGGCGTGGTGTGATTTACCGGCGGAGAAATTACGCAAAACGCCTCTCTTGATCCATTTCCGCAATCCGTACATCGACAAGGGTAGAACAAGTAGTATTGCCGGGTTCAAAAACCTACCTATAAGACTTCTTTGGATTATTTTAGATGATGGTTCTTTTTAGAGGGAAATTGCAGGTGACGAAAGAAGTGAACGAGTTGTGAGTCATGTTCCTGGGTTTGTAACTTTCTCTTGAAGCTCTTGGATTCGTCCTGTGATGATGGAAGATGGACTATTTATGATTCTAGGGCTTTAAATACAAAACGTGATAAAGGTGATAGTTTGTTTTCAATATTTGTTAGAAATTACTGAAATTAAGTTATAACTCTAGAAACATATTTAAGATCTTGCTTGTGCGACTGGATGTTTCGATGGGAGTTTTTGATGTCTGATTGACGACCAGAAAATTAAGTATATCTAGAGCGATGTTTTCATCGGTTGTCTATACGAAATGATTCGAATATTCAACTGAGGGTAATCATCACGAAAAAGAAAACTAATATAACTTCTATTGTACATCAAATGTTATTGAGCCTTTACTCTTCATTACTTGTTCATTTTATTTGGTTAACGGGACGAAAAAACACAAAATAATGTTTTTGTCATAGCAATCAATTACACAATCAATAAAATAATTCTGTAAATATTCAAATCTTTAAAAACGCACTTAATAGATTTTTACATGCTCAGAGAATGAAAATACGTAATAATTTGAGAGAGTGAAAAGAAAAGTAAATAGTTTAAGTAACTTCACTTTGTTGGCTTCAAGCCCTTAATTATGATTCAATTTTCAAGAAACTGACATAATTAAACACTAAAAACCTTAATTATGATTCCATTATCTAAGAAAAAGACATAGTTACATACTAAAATAACTTTTTCAAGTCGGAACGGTGCAGAGTGAAATTAGGTTTCTGTTAATTCATTAACAGGTTTCAACTCGTGTTAGTTTCGTGTACAAAACGTTCTCACCTTCGTTGGATGTAGAAATATTTGCTCAGATCACTTTCGCTCGGCAGACACGTCGTCTCGAACGTTGCCCCAACAAAGCAAAGCAAGCGGCCCAGCACAGCCTCTCTCTACTCATTACGAGCCGCCGCATAGGGATCCAGTGCGACTCATCCTCCTCGCGGAGGCGAAATCAGCGCGAGGGAGAGCGGCAGCGGCGGCGGCGGGGGAGGCGGTGTTGGCAGGAGAGGGAACGGCGGCGGCGCGGTGGCGTTGGAGGCGATGATGAGGGCGGGAACAGGGGCGGTGGCGTTGGAGGCGACGACGGGGTGGGAACGGGGCGGTGGCAATAGGGGCGACGGCGGGGCGAGAACGGGGGGTGGCAATGGAGGCGACGGCGGGGTGGGGACGGGGCGGTGGCAATGGAGGCGACGGCGAGAGCAGGAATGAGGGCGGTGGCTATGAAAACAACGACGGGAGCGGTGGTGGTGGCGATGGAGGCGGCATCGGTGAAGGTGGCAACGGCATCGATGGCAATGGGTCGTCGGGGAAGATGGAAACGGTGGGAACGTCGGTAGTGGCGTTGGAGGCGGAGGCGAAACCGGGGCGATGGAAGGAAATGCGGCGGTACGGTGACGGCGACGCCGAGGACTGGAGCAGTGGCAATAGCGATGGAGGGGGCGACGACATAAATGGTGGCAATGGAGACTGAAACAGTGGCAATGGCGATGGAGGGGCGACGGAAAGGGCAGGAACGACTACAGTGGCAATGGAGGTAAGAGCGAGGATGAAAACGGTGGCGATGGAGGCGGCGGCAGCGAGAGCGGGAACGGCGGCGGTGACGGCGTCGGTGAGGGCAGGAACGGTGGGTGGGGGTATGGAGGCGATGGCGAAGGCGAGACGGCTTCGGTGGCGATGAACGCGGTGACGGCGAGGGTGGAAACGGTAGCAATGGAGTTGGAGGCAGCGATGAAGTGTGCGGGAACAGCTACAGTGGCGATGGCGGCGGCGGCCGAGGATCAACGCAAGAGAAGTTGCCAGGAGCGCGTGGGCGCTAAGCAAACGCACTTGCACGTGGCGGCGGCAGCGAAAGCTGTGGCCCGCGCAGCGCCGCCGCGCCGCCGTTGGCGCAATCGCCCGACGCGGCGCTGCCGTGGTCTCTACTCGCAACGCGGGCGCGTCAAAAAAGTTTGCGACTGGGGAGTCTCCGACCACACCCTCGGATGTATACTCGTATTGAGTTGGAACGAAAGTTTGTTCGTCACCTGGTTAGCGCTGGGTTACGTTGCTGCAAGCCCTGGGCCGCAGCTTAGTACACTGATGGGGAACCGTAAAAGGTTGCCGTGTTATTGAACCAAACTACTACTTCCGAAATCAGCAGCACATTAGACTCTTTGATATACAACATATTACACTAACTTATTGTTCTGACGTGAGGGTCAGGATCTTATGGTGTCATATCCAGCAGGTCCGAAGGCTGTAAAAAGAATTCTAGTTCTTCTAAAAAGAACTTCACTGTGGAATTTATTCATTACGTTAGCAGGTACAGACATTAGAGTCATGCAACGTGAATACAAATCAAGCTTAAAGGCATGGTTATGTTCTACAAATTCCAAAATATGTAGAAGCGGTAAAAATCATAGTTTTGGGTTATTTACTTTCATGTCACGGAAAAAGGATGTAAGTATTAAGTCGCGAGTTTGATTCGTTGTCTGAACACCTGTCAGGTTTAATATGACATTTACATTCCTTTGACATTTTGCGTCTTTAACATTTTTGACGTTTTCGTATAGTGAAGAATGTTTTTGATTACTCCAATTTATTATGCGAAAAGTATTCACTTCGACTAGTTTGAATTCATGACTGATGTTCAAATTTCCGCTGTATGTCAAGTGCAGACTTTCTTTATTCAGGTGAATGTCCCCAACAGATTTGTGCAGTATGCGGCAACTCATCTTTTCTAGTATCTGACACAGCATATTGCTGTCATCAAAGAAGATGGGATTTATATTCGCATAAAATATTCTCCTTTTAAAAATTTACCTTTTAGGATTTCTACGGCACGCGAATTACTTTCATCACGTCAGAAGTTATTGACTCTGTGTCATGACGAAGAAAGTAACAACTTTATTGCATATGAATTATACTTTCTTCTTTAAAACGAACACTCCAATTGAATGGTCACTGTATTGTGAATCTTAGCTTTTTGTGGCCAGAAAGAATAGAAGATAGACTACTATTCTGATTATCATTGAGAATTAAAGACTGTTTTGTCATTAATATCATTAAAATGTAAGATTATATTTTAGAAGGTAGCTTTTTATATATCTCTGTCTATAAAATAGAAGTTTTGATTTCAACTAAAGAGCTGCCTTAAATAAGGATGAGTTAAGCTAGCAGCTAAGTATTGAAGTAAAACTTTTTGTGGACATTTGAAAGAATCGGTTAGTAATTCTTATTATTTTTCCATCTTGTAATTAGAAATTAAAAAAAATTAATAAATAATTCCATAAAATGCAACTACTTTAATAGTAAAAAGAACTATGATTGCAATGACAAAACGGGAGATCCTTTATCCTTTTGATGTGCAGAAATAATTCAGAAGATATAACTATGAATTCACTAACACGCGAAGATAATTGTTATAGTGGTTTTCATTACATTTTTAGTCTTGCAACAGTTTTGTCCGTTATCTAATCAAGCAATTCTTTATTTCTGCGTAAGCTTAATTTACGAAACGTAACTCAAATGTTCGCAGTTTTTATTTATATTTTTGTACAATTATTACAAACGTGTAACAAACAACTATCTGTTTACCCGTTCTTTAAACCTGATGGCGGTATATTGGAAGATACGTGCTCTATTGCAATCAAACTGGTCGGTCTGAATGGACGTCGCGGAGAGTGCAAGTGACGGACAGTTGCATCGCGCAGGAACGGGGATCCCTTAGCCCACTCGGCACGCGAGCGGCAACGCGTGTTTCACGCAACACGCTTGCGTGCGCGCGCGCCAGTGCGTGAGCGTGTGCGTGCGCGTGCGTGTGTGGCCTCGACACGGCGCCATTGGAGGCGCTGGCCTCAGGCCAGTGATGCCTTAACGTGTGCGAGCTGGCTTCGCTCATGAATCACCAGTCAAGCCCCGTACTCGAGGCGTTCGCCTTTGGAGAGGGAAGGCGAGAAATCGTATGTCGTTGGAGCAAACAATGCAAACAATCAGTACTTTTAATACTATTACTATTTACTAATTAATTTAAATATCTTGTTTAAATTAATGTTGTACCATTATTTTTCCATGTAAATAATACATCAGACACGAATAAGCGATTTATATTTAAAAATGCCATTTTTAAGGTAAATTAAAAACATGCTTAAATATAGTATATTTTTATTAGTAGTATTTCATCAAGGTAGTTCACAAGGTTGTTGGTGTAAAGAGTAAAGTACTGTCTTTAGTCGCGATATAAAGGGCTCCTACTCCGTAAAACCGTTCTCCTGCGAAAGGAAATGTTTAATATTGCTTACTTCGGTGGTGTACAGGTGACAAATATATAAAGTCGATACACTTGTTGACTGAAAATTTGAAGTAAATTATTTGAATTACAAAAAATAAGTCATTTTTTCAAATGCTTTGAATTGTTCTCAAAATTGTACAGTTTCTTGGAAATTATTTCAGAAATTCATATTTTTTCTTAATTTAAATAATTTGAATGATATTGCGATATCTTTCTTATATTTTTGTCTCGTGAAGATTTCCATTGAATATTTTCACTATTCAAAAGAGATACTTTTCATACAATAGCGATATTTGATATCGAACGTGTGAATAAGTTTTAGACGCTCCAATGACCTCATGCAGCTCTTCTTACTTTAAAAAAAGTGTTGATAATACAAATCACAATATTTGTGAAAATTAGTGTCATTGCTAAAGGAGCAAACTAAAGATGAAGGAGTTGAAATGACTAAATAGCAATCAGATAACACTTATTGAATAAACTTCAACATGTTGCCTAATGAATCTGGCAAGAAAGATATGATCTTTACACACTAAGAAATGTATCCGATTTCGCGTTTGGTGGCACAGTACTCAACATATTATATAATAATTACTTCCAAATATCTAGTCCCCATGACTAGACAACAGCTTTCAATATATGTATAAGCGTTTGCATTTCACTATCTTTTAAAAGTTTACGAGTTCATTACCACGAAAACTAATCAACTTTTATTGATATAACAAAATTAATTAAAACTACAATTTTTCGTGCGTGATGAGATACTTATCTCAATATTTTGCAAATTAGTGTCGTAGCGAAAGCAGTTATAACATCTGTGCCAAAAATTTTGTTAACTAACTGATATGCAAAATACAAGATATGACCGTGTATAATTATACTTTAATATCAGTAGATCACCGGTCGACTTTATATCTTTCTGCATATCTAACCGATTTATCTCACCATTTTATCGCATTTATCGAATATTCACAATATATTGAGAAGAGAGGTGTTTACACATGCATTTAATTTCCAAAATTATTTTCCTTAATCAACTTCAAAGAAAATATTAAAACATATGCAGTCTTGCTTCAAATTAATTTTTTGTAATGACAGAGCAAAAGCTGCTTGTTGGCCTGTTTAAACGCATTGCACTGTCTGCAAATGGGTTTACGCTTTTTAAGTCCCCGTTGCCCAAGACGGAAGTCTCGAAAGCAACAAATTTCGCCCGCAAACATTCTTGAGGCGCCTGCGAAATCGCCTCGCACTGCTCCGCGAAAGAAACCGCGCGGCTGCTGGAGAGCGGAGCGGCGCAGAGGGGTGAGGAGGGGTGAGGAGGGGTAAGGAGGGGAGAGGAGGGGAGAGGAGGGGAGGCGCGGCGAGAAGCTGGGAGGGGCGTGGGAGGAGATGAGAGAGAGGATAGAAAGGGAGAGAGAGAAAGAGGGAGGGAGAGAGAAAGGGAAAGAGGGAGAGAGGGAGAGAGAGAAAGGGAAAGAGGGAGAGAGAGAAAGGGAAAGAGGGAGAGAGAGAAAGGGAAAGAGGGAGAGAGAGAAAGGGAAAGAGGGAGAGAGAGAAAGGGAAAGAGGGAGAGAGAGAAAGGGAAAGAGGGAGAGAGAAAGGGAAGGAAGGAGAGAGAGAGAAAGGGAAGGAAGGAGAGAGAGAGAAAGGGAAGGAAGGAGAGAGAGAAAGGGAAGGAAGGAGAGAGAGAAAGGGAAGGAGGGGGAGAGAGAAAGGGAAGGAGGGAGAGAGAGGGGGGAAGGGAGAGAGAAGGAAATGGATAGAGAGGGAAAGGGAGAGAGGGACGTGGCAGGTGAGGGGGAGAGAGGTAGGAATTGGTAGAAGGAAGTGAAGAAAGTGAGAGAGAGGGCGGGATAGAGAGTGAGATGGAGGGCGCCAAGCCTTAATTGAGCACAACGGAAGTCCTCTTTCCTTCCTCCTCTACCTGCTCCCCGTGTCTTTTCGTGTGGCCGCAAGGAGAGAAGGGCGCTAACGCGAGTGCTGCCGCCTTTCTCCGCCCCTCTCCGCCGCGCGTGCGGGATCGGCTAGGGGGATAAGGGTCATTGAGGAAAGTGATTTTTGGCTGGTTTACAGCTTCACGCCAGTCCCGAGCCGTTGCAAATTATGAATGATAAGGTGTTATGAACGAGTTTTTGTAGGCCGTGGAGCGTTATAGTGTTCTCTAAGGACGAAAAATATCGAAATACGATATTCACATGATTTACCTGATTCTTCACAGTGAACGATAAATGTTGTAATAATGGAAGTTGTTCTAGCTTGTAAATTAACTTGGTAAAACGGTGTTTTCTGGTATTATTAAACCAAACATATAAGCAAATAAATGACAAACGCACTACGCGCTGCAATAAAAACTAAGTGTGATCCTGAGAATTTAGCAAAAGCACTACACATTGCCGTTACGCATTACATCAATTGACAACATCCATTCTCATAACGTCTTAAAGTTGGAATGCAAACAATGTGCAAGATGCAATAGTGTCGTTAATGGATAATTTCCTACAACCGTATGTATTCAGTCACAAAAGCAATCGACCAGAAAAACTTTTATTTAACATTCAATTTGATTAATAGGTGTGCATTTTAGAATACGAGATCCGTTCAGGATACGAAATCCTAGATACATTCTCACGACTCAGTCATAATTCTTAGTTAATAAATATATTATCGTTTTATAATTTGGATATTTACAGAGGTTTTGGGAGTTCAGAAGCTTCAAAATTAATGGAACAATAACTAATATCACTTAGTGAAGCATTACTTTCCGGTGTCTTCTGCTTGTCGAATAGTGCCGTTTATGTTCGTAAAATAGTGTCATTTATGAGAACAAAATGTAACTTGCCGGGCGAAATTATTCCGCGTATTGCGAATGTAAGTCATACGAACAAACACTTTTTGTAACATTGTAGCGAAACTTTCTCGCACCAGCACGATATGGCACGGTCATTTGCTTGAAAGGCCGTCTTGAATTACAATAGCCAATTATTACGTAAGATTCCACTTTTTTCGTGGGTCCTTCCGGAAATTGTTAGGGAAGCCTCATTACCGAGTGGGTCGTTTTCCCCCTTGTCTTCGCTGTCTGACGAATCCCCCGGTTCAGAAACTGGGAGGGGAGGTGATTTAATAAAGCAGATGTATGTATGGAGAGAACGCGACTCGCGTGCGCATTTCTCCTCTCCCCTCCCCTCCCCTCGCCCCTTTCCCCTTCGGTGACAGGTGGCACGGGAGGAGAAGGGGGGGGGCGCACCGGGGAGAGAGGGCAGGAGAGAAAGGTCATGTAATCCGCGGAGGGCAAGGAACTTTCTTTTGCGAGGACTTAAACTTCCTTTTCCCAGTGCAGGTTTAAACATTTCAGAAGGTATGTTTTAAGTAAATTATAAAAAGTGGAGTAGCTTTTGATAAGAAGTATTTTCGTAAGTTTTTTTTACATTGTGTAGGAGGAAAGATGAGAAGAATGCGTGAATTTATTTAAGGTTTTCTCTCAGAAGAACGAGGTTGAGTTCATGAGGAAATTTCTGAATGCGGAATGATAATCTTAATTATGAAGAACCATCTGTTTTAGAACTGTTCATCTAATTTATGCTTTTCTTTCGCCGTATGTTATTTTCCTTTCTGGGGATTTTTGTTGTATTTTCTAAACAATAATTTATGCACAAGTTATTGGCATCACAATATTAAGTATCATTTTTTAAACTTGAATTCAAATAAAATTAAGATTCATGATGTACAATCATTTATTATACATCTAAATGTTCGAAAAAAAATGTTTGATTTCAAGTCATAAAAGGAAGGGAAATTCTTCTCTTGCAATTTCACTCTACCTTTTGTACGCAAAATATGAATAACAGAAACGTTAAACCGGTTTACAAAATTTGATAAAATCGTGACGGGTACCACTGCTTGTCAATGTACAACTGTCGTTGTTCTGCTCTGAAAATTGCATGATTTATACTACAGTCAAAGATACAGCAAAATATGCAGAAAAAAAGAAATCGCTTGAATCTCTCGAATCGCAAAATCTCTTGAATGAGATCGATAATGATCTTCATGAGTCGGTTGAAGTAATTGACGTAGCGAGGTCGTCTTAAAATCTCTTCTTTTTGATGAAAGTGAGCGTCTGGAGAAAAAGGTGATAATTAACGCTTTGGGTAATTCTGAATAAAAAATTAAATACAGAAAGTTGTAGAAACTTCAGTTGTAATTATTAGAGTTAAGTCATTATAAAGTATCATATTGATAATAAAGATGAACGTAGTGAAATGTATTGAGATATTTGAAGAATTGCAAATGCATATACTTTTATACGATAATTTTGAAGAGAGCGCTTTCTTAGAGTCAGTTATGTAAAATAAACTAGTGATGCGTGAGAATGGTACAGACTTTCTCGCACTAGTTCATTTTCTAATTTCTTTAATGTAGGCTACCTTCTTTATATTGCCTGCCCTCTTCCTAAATGCGACAACGCCTTAAATATAATTTTTCACATTTTCTGCATTGTTCGGTTCCCCAACAGTAAAATTGAAAAATGACTTAAAGAATATTATAGAAGAGTAAAACAAGGTCACATACGCACATTTCCATGGCCAAATTTTGAGTAGTTCTTAAGAAAATGTAGCTTGTCAGTTATTGAAACGGCATTATTTTGAAACCATTTTCACTAAATAAAAATTTAGAATCGTTTTCACTAAAAAGTTTTTTAGAAACATCATAAAAATAATTTGAAGCACTTATGCTCCTATCAAAATGGCGTTTATCATGTGATTCACTGCATTTAGCACCATTAGTACAAAGAGATTAAAGAAAAATGGAGAGGTTTTTGACAAAATCTTGTTTTTACAATTGTCTTTATTTCACCAAAACTATTCATGTACCCAAAAAATTGGTCATATTTTGCTCTACCCGCCAAAACAAAAAATGTGGGAACCATTTTTGACAAACATTTTAACATGTTCTTGAGGCTTCATGTAAAGAAACCCTTCAAAATTAACCACATCAATCCAGGAATATCAATTTTCGTATGAATTCTACATGCGGTTTAGCTGCTAGTGTTCGTTAGAAAAATGGACAGACGTTTCACCGTAAAGCAATTTTTCAGTTTGAAGAACCCATGAAGCATGATTTCTGACTGTTGAACGTGTTAAAGAAATTAATTTAATTTGTATATGAATAAGAAATATCCAATTTTTGGTATCATGACCTATATTATCAATTTTTCTGCCGAAAAATCGGTTTTCCACTGTTTCATTACATAACTTACTCTATACTACGTATGTAAAAAGAAACACTTCTATTGCGAGATTGATAGGTGTAGGGGCACAATCAAAGACAGTTAAGGATTTTGCTAATACTGGGTAACATTTATTAAAATTAAAATTAACGCTAGTAAGTTTGAAGGAGACATTACGCTTTAAGTAACAGTAAGTTTGCTGTTATACAAAATGAGTACATATGAGTAAATGCTACGTACGAGTTATTGTGTTGTTAATGCAAACTAATCTCGGTGAACATGCAAAAATAACACAATCATGTAAAAATAATGATGTCAAACTCATGGTTGCTGAATATACATCTTATACAACCTATTCTATATTTTTCTTCTGTGTATTTCACTTACAACGCAGCAAGGCCAGTTGCGAAACTATTATTGGTAGTAACTTTATAGTGTGTCTTCACCTGACAGAGCACAGAGCAGTTAATTTCGACTTCAAAGCCGAAGCAAAAATGTTGCCTCACCCACAACAAAAGCATGTTGAATCAGGACCTCCGCGAATGGCAAACGGCGCATCTACGTGTGAGAGCTCTCCCGGCATAATGGCCACGCGCGAATCCGCGCGCATTTCGATGAAAGCGAGCGCCGGGAGAAAAGACGGCGGGCGGGCGTCCGTTCCACGCTTCATAGCCCTCCAAAGCGCTCGCAAAGCTCTCTCACCTTCTCCACCGCCGCCGCCGCTCCCCTGGGCCGCCCGCCCACCTACCGCCTCCGCCGCTTTCCGCCGACCACACCACTGCCTCCCCCACGTTGCCACTGTCATTGGTACTACCGCCGCCGCTAGCGCATCCACCTTCGGTACCGCCGCCGGCGCCTCCATCCCCTCTACAATGCTTCCACTGCAAGCGCCCTGACCGCGTCAGTCGCTTCTGCCTCCGCCTCTACCACCCCACCTCTACAATCGGCGTTGCCCCCGCCTCAAACATTACCACCTCCGCCTCCAACATCGCCACCTCCACAATTGCTGCTGCCTCCACCTCCATCACCGCCTCCTTTACAATCACCGTTGCCACCCCCTTATAACCTCCAACTCTACAACCGCCGCTACCTCCATCCCCATTACTACCACCTCTGCCTCCGTCACCGCCATCTTCACCACTCTCCCCACCACCTTCACCTCCATCACCGCCACCTTCACCTCCATCACCACCACCTGTACAATCCCCGCTGCCTCCATTCTCATCACAACTATCTTCTTCCTTATCATTACCACCTCCATCACCGCTACCTCCGCCTCCATCGCCCCACCTCTACAATTGCCGCTCCCTCCGCCTCCCACACTTCCACCACCGCCTCCATCTCCACCACCTTCACAACCGCCGTCGCCGCTTCTAGCGCCAGCGCCTCTCCCTCCTCTTGTTTGGAGGCGAAAGCACCGCATTGGGAACGAAAGTCCCCGCAGGCCGCGGCGTCGAGGGTCGCCGGCCGATTAGTCTCGTGTGCACACAGAGGTGAGCGCGACGGTCGCGTTGCTTGGGGCGACAGGAAGGGAGCGGCCGATGCGGTGGCGATATTAGAGGAGCAGGAAGGGAATGAGCAGTCGAACAAGGGAAAGTTAGATACCGTCTGTCCGTCCGTCGGAATGGTGATAAAAATCACACAAGTGCCAAGTCGCAAGACATGTCTATTAAGTCTCCTTTTCCTCCTACGACGTTTTTCAATGGAGACGCACAGGAGAGGCATAGTCATGTCTGGAATGAGAGGTACTAAAGCGCATAGATAATGTTGAAGGAACACAAACTAACGTGATGAAGAAAAAAAACAAAAAAACAATTAATGGGATTGCTAAGAATCGAAGGCAGAGATATAGGCAAACTCAGATTAAAACTAGCGAATTTCTAAAGAAATATAAAATTAACTAGACAGGGGAATAATGTTGATTGTAAAAAAACACAGAAGCCAAAGAAAAGATAAATATCTGAATAACATAAAAAAAGCGCAGTTCAGAGGCGCATAAAAATACCTTAATAATATCTATGGAAAATCGGTAGGTAATATGTTCAGTGTAAGTGAAAAAGCTGTGAAGAAGTTCCAGGGCCCTACGACTAAATTATTACGGTACTACTCCGGCATTCGCCTGGTATAGGCCGGAGAAACCACGGAAAACTACCGGTCAGACTGCCTGCCGCTAGAATTTTCCTCCAGATAGAGACTGAAATCGATCTATCTAGTGTGGAAACTCCTGACACTGTCGGGACTCGAACCTAGGACTTCCCGGTCAGAGGCACTGCAGTGACATACACGAAACAAAATTCCACGCAGATATACAATGCAATTTTTCGAGTTTGAATTTCTTGTCTCCTTTAGAACAGCCGCGAAATGTCTTTGAACATTCACTCCGCAGTTGCGGCGCGGGAGAGGAAAAGAAACCGGCTCGGAGGGCCAAGAGTTTCCACGAGGGCCCGGCAGCACGCGCCTGTCGATTCGTCCCGCCGTGTTGCGCGTCGATTGCGGCCTTTGCCGCCAAAACCACGCGCGCCGTAATCGACGACGAAAGCGTTTCCGAGTGGAAGTGAGATTCGTGCTCCGTGAAAGATAAAAGGCAAATGATAGTGCCAAGAGACGGAGAGGTGTAATTTATGGTCAGGAAGTTGAAACGTTGCAAACAAGCAAATAAATCAGTAATGCGATTTCACTTAGTGGATGTATGTTAATTCATAAGTTGTGTTTTAAATGTTGGGCAGGAAATAAAACTAAAATGTGAACATATTTTTACATTTTATCTGAACGAAGATGAATACAATATACTCGATATTTGCCGTAAAGAGTACATAAGATACGTACGGTGCATCTTTATGTAAAGGTTTTTACTTAAGCATCGTATCGAGCAGAGCTCCAAGTTAATCGACGTTATGTTTATTATCAGTGGTGATGAAATACGAATGTGTATTTCTTTCACCCGTGATTTTTCGTTAACAATGAACCGGGGTTTTCTTCACAGGGAATGATAATAATTAATGATACTAACTAAAGTCATTTTCAACTTCTTATTTTACAATATCGCTGGCCCTTTGAATAAACAGACGAATACGACGGAGGCTAAATTTCATGATGAATAGAATTCTTGGACTGAGAATGCATTAATGACATTAAGACGAAACTGGCGTATTTAAATACATCACAAAATTCTTGCTGAGTTATTTAAAAAATATAGACATATACGTGTGTCTACGCGTTGAAGAAAATAGGGAGAACTTAGAGCGTTTTTGATTGAGTTGTACAAGTATTGTACCAGATATCGTTAATTAATTTTTGAATAATTTCTTCTTTCTAGAACAAACTTCAAATTTATAAGACGATATTCCTGCTATAATATTGTAATAAATGCATAAATGTTCATTTATTTATATATATATATATATATATATATATATATTATATATCCTATCATTGTTTAAAGAAGACACGAAATTAAACACCTGACGAATCTTAAAAATGATTCTTGAAAAACGACCCAAAACATCGCCATTTTTTGGACTATTTTCCCCCTCGCGAAATGGAAAACTAACGACGCGAAAAGCCAACGCGTCCGCCTAGAGCATTCCCACCGCAGGGTCCAAACCTGAGCGCCCTCTTCTCCTGGCTCCGCAGGCGCTGGAAGCCGACATCTCCCGCACGGCGCTGCTGGCGGCGGCGGCGCGCGCCGTGCGCGAGCAGCAGGCCTTCGAGAACGACATCCTCAAGGACACGGTGGTGGCGCTGGTGCGCGACCGCGGCGACCCGGAAAAGCTGCGCCGCGACGTGCGAGAACTCAGCGAGATGGTCGCCCGCGACAAGCAGCAGGTCAGTTTGGCGCTCGGGCAGAGCGAGGCAGCGAGCAACTGCGTGGAGCCGTAGGGGAATCGTGGGGATTCAAAGGATCGTGATATAGTAATGGATTCATGAGACAAGTCAAGAAGACCAGTAGAGGATTTGTTAAAGACTGAGATATATTGTACTGAAACGCCAGTGAATCGTTAAGTTACATGATTTTTCAACAGATAAAGAACAGTATTCTCTGTTTGTCTTCCAGCCGGTAACAGTGTAGGATCAGTGCCCCCAGGTAGCGCACACAACGGGTATGAGTCCCTAGATGTAGGAGTAGATACCGCATTTCTTTACGCCACTGATTCTGCCATTTTATGCCCAGTTGAACTGTACAATGTTGTGGGTGAGTTAGGAACCAACAATCTACCAAAAAAGAACGATATTATACTTCGAACCCTCCATAATGCATTGGATTTTTATCATTTCTACTTAACTCCTGAATGTTGTCTGGCGACGCCATTGGGTAAAAGGATATGAAATGGCGACGGCTGTTCAGGTTGTGTTACTCTCTGTACCTAGAGTCTCTAGTCTGAGAGTCAGAGCTGGCTCTACCTAGGAGCGGTCATGTGTCGTCCTATTTAGCTCAACTGGACCAACCCGGTAGAGGCTCGGGAACTGAGGTTTTAAGGTAGAGCAAGAACTTACCGAGTACAAAGACTCCGGGGAGCATAAAAGCTTTTATCCGAATAACATGTCTGCCTACTTGACAGCTGAGGTTAAGGTAGAACGATGTAGCCCACATACTCGGGTGGCAGACACGTGGGAGTGACCCCAGCCGGTGGTCAGAGCATGTAGGAGAAGGAAGAGGAGGTTAATTACTGGAGGCCATTAATGACTGATTACTTGAATTATTAGTGATTCAATGCGCGTTAACTGGTAAGATCATTAGTCCCGTAAGTGTAGTGCTTGTTTTTCTTCGGGAGATGGCGGTGTTCTTCCCTTTCAGGATGGAGAGATCCGGCGTCGATCTACCGTCGGCTAACGGGTGTTTTCCCTAACCAGGTGTCTCCCACCAGCCGGGCACCACCCTATTCGGGACACGTTCAAAGCTCCCGAACGGGCTCCCGGCATATGTCGTAGTGTAGTGCATGGTAGTGTTGTGTGTGTAAAGGGAGAGGATAGGACAAGGAAGAGGAAGGTAAGATCGCTCTCGGTTCGTGGCCCGTTTGTTATGATACTGCTCCGGTATTCGCTTGGTGTTGATCGGCGAAACCACGGAGAACTACCCTTGATAGCAGCCGACCGCTAGAATTTTCCTCCAGACAGCGACTGAATACGACCTAGCTGACACGCTAATGCCGAAACTCCTGCGACCGCCAAGAGAATAACCCTGCACCTCCCGGTCGGACGCACTGTAGTGACATTAGTCGCTGCCCTGAGCCACCTCAGCCTCTTCGCACTCGCCCGACGCGCCGCCTGCTTGTGCCTCCAGGTGGAGGTGCTGAGCGCCGTGCTGCGCGCGCCGCGCCAGGTGGAGGCGTCGGCGTCGGCCGGCGCCGGCAGCGACAGCGGCAGCATCCTCAGCCTGCTACCCACGCTGCTCGGAGGCTCCAGCGGGGTGAGTGCCCCTTGAATTGAATTGAATTGAATTGAATTGAATTGGTGCCTTATTTTACGTGGCGAGACTCGGGCCATCAGGCCCGCTCTTCCGTCTGACCACGCAAATTTCGCTACGCTCCTTTCACCACCAATTAGCGAAGAAAGAAGATATTTCTTGGGCGACGAAATCAGGCGATTTGAATTTAGCCCAGAGGCGTCATTTAGGCTTGAGGATCTTCCTTTCCATTTATAGAAATGAAATATTTCAATTAATTAAGAAGAAATTGAGTAAATTAGTAGCCATCAAATAGGACTTACAAGCATTTGTAAATCAATAAATATGATGTTCGAATGTGGTTTGCTGATGAAAATCAATTTTTTTAATACCAATCTATTTGCAATATTTTATTTTGTTGTAGATTGATTTTACTCGTACCAGTCGTAATTTTAAATAGTATTTATAAGTATATTTAAAACTATTTATCTTACAATTATTTTTTGGTGAAAGTGAATCTAGTCATTAGATTTAATTACACAACAATAGAAGATTAATTCTGCATAATTTAATACAATATAATCTCATATTTTACTAATAATCTCAACAGTTCCCAGAAAAGATCATATAATAGTTTCCTTTTGTACGATTTTTACTCTAGAAAGCCTACTAAAGATATGCTATCTTTGAAAATATTTTATGTAAATTTATTTCCTGTCATCTAGGACAATAAGTTCCTTCTAATTTAACTTATTTCCTAAGAATAATGAATTGTAAACTTTCAGCAAGTTTTATTATACACAGTAGCAAGCTCATAGTTCTCTTGGAATTGCACATCACATGTAGTATACATAATAGCTGTGGTAATCTGTAGTTTGAATGTAGGCACTAAAAAAGTGGTATTAATAATCACCAAACTAAGGGTTCGGCAGTAGGCTGCTTTTAAGCTCGCTTTGTGTATGTGCAAATTCAGGGAAATTCAGGAGACGACGATGACGATGACTCATCGGGTGGTGGAGGCGGCGGAGGCAGCGACAGCGGGAGCATCCTGCAGTTGCTTCCCGCCGTCCTTGGATCCTCTAGCGGGGTAAAGCGTCATGGAATCGTCTCTGGATGCTGCTTGCCTGGGCCGGTGACGGAGCGCCATTGCTTGACCGCTTGCTTGCCTGATCGCTTGCTTTGTAACATAATTTCCAACTTAGGGAGGCGGCGGAGAAGGCGAGGGCGGCGAAGGAGGCGGCGGCGGCGGCAGCGACAGTGGTGCCCTCTTGGAGTCGCTTCCCGCGCTACTCGGCGGCTTGCTCGGGGTAAACGCATGCTTTTCAGCTGTATAAATGCTAATTGTATAAAGTTTCATTTCAGCAATTTCAGTCTAACACTTTAATCCTGATTTTCCAGTTGTACATTTCTCATTTTCTCGGCGAGACACTCAGTGAAATATATTTTTTTTACAGCTTGTTAAGGCACTTAAGAAACATTTCTTTCGCGTTTCGTCACGGTAGTAAGCACAGATAATGACATCGTTCAAAGTATCGTATTTTCTCGAGTAAATTTTCACCTACTTTTCACGGACTAAAAATT
This sequence comes from Gryllus longicercus, assembly GCA_038098605.1. Classification (NCBI taxonomy): domain Eukaryota; kingdom Metazoa; phylum Arthropoda; class Insecta; order Orthoptera; family Gryllidae; genus Gryllus; species Gryllus longicercus. The sequence goes on along the minus strand of JAZDUA010000059.1, from coordinate 2,458,146 downwards.
CTAAATAATTAGTTCGACATCATTGAGTTGTATTAATGTAAATATACATAATATTTTTCAAAACAATAATCAGAAAATTTCTGTTATATCTCCTTGCACTCATTAAAGAAAATACTGTACCATTTTTAAAACTAGAAGTAACGCATCTAAGAAATGTTCATTACAACAGCAGAAATTATGACTTGAAAGTTTGCGGTTGAGTAATTGAAATACGCCAAGAATGTTAAATGTTTTGTAGCCAATAGCGTAGCAAACAAAAATAAACGAAAAGAATGCGAGACGCAAACAGACAGACAAATACGTTCTTATGGAAAAAACATAACATCAGAATATACATACAAACACACACACACACACATACATACATACATACATACATATATATATATATATATATATATATATATATATATATATATATATATATCACTAATAAACCGGATTCCACAAAAACAAAGACGGAAAGTGAATAATGCAATCCTCCGAATTCATTCAAAATTCATTCTGCGTCTGGATATCACGAACGACATTTGCCCCACACACGAGCGCGCCACGCCACGCAATCCCCGTAGTTGGGCGACGCCCTCACCCACGGCGTGCGCAGGGCGGCGGCGAGGACGGCGAGGAAGGCGGCGGCCTCGACAGCGGCGCCCTCCTGGAGCTGCTGCCTGGGCTGCTGGGCAGCCTCTCGGGGGTAAATGCACCACGCCTGCGCCGCGCGGCGCCGCGCCCCGCCAGGGATGGCAACCGTTTATCGTCTTTGTCTCGCCGCGCGATCATTTGTCTTTCAACATGTCGGTGTAGTGACACCAATGATCTCTTTCGATATATTGTAATAAAGATGGAAAATGTTTAGTAACAGGGAATTCAATAAAATACATTCGTCCCACTCCTATTTCTATAATAAGTATTTTCAAATCTGAAGCCTTGGGGTACGCCATTCATTTATAAAACCAATACATACACTGCAAAAATTATTAGTATATCTTGGCTTTTGCCAGTAGTTTACGTGAGAACCCGAATACATTTCAAACTGGGTCTTCCATTATTTTGGGTGTTTGCCATCCCTCACCCGGGGCGCGGCAGGAGCTGATCGGGCGCGTGGCCTGCCCAGGGCATGGACGGCGAGGACGGCGAGGGCGGCGGCCTGGACCTCAACGCGCTGCTCGCGTCGCTGCCGGACCTCCTCGCGGGCCTCAGCGGGGTAAAGCGGCGGGGGATGCATAGCACATTGCCCTTCGGAAGCTTAGTTGTGTTTGAAGCTTGTAGACGATAACGAAGTATCGTATATAAAAACACGCGCAGCTCAATGTACCTTCGTAGGGTGATTACTTAGGAATGATTTCATTCTGTCAGAGCTATGGATGTTTATATATTGCATATGTTGTATGTGCAGCATTTGCAGATATTTAACTTCCAATGATTAGATCGTAATGGCTCTCGAGACGACAAGGATACACCATGGGACTAACCAATGCATTTTTATTGTGTATAATTTCGTTATTTGGTAAAAGCTTAATATTTTCAACATTCGGGGTTGTACGTTTATAACATCCAATAGAGGTTAACTTCCAGCATACTAAAACTTAAGAATGTAAAGAACTCTTGATGTAATTTTCACATTTTGCCGGAAAAATTTACTTTCGATCTAATTTTAATAATTTTTGAAGCATTACACATTATAGAAAAGCAAAAAAGGGTTGCGTCGAATACAAAATTTAAAAATTAATTCTGTTCTACATAATTTTTTTTAAGCTTACTGTTTTTAATGAGACCTTTACAGTTGAATTTATAACAAAAAATTGATTCTAAAAGCGAAATTCGCATTTCTAAAAGCGAAATTTAATATTAATTATTCTCTTTTGAGAATGTTGAATTCTTTTTTTCAATAACATTTTGCAGTTTTATTGAGTCGTGTATTGAGCTTTTGTTTCATAACAGAAACATTTGACAGTAGACTAAATTGTCGTTAACATTGAACTTTCATTTTGTTGAAGCTCATGGAATTAAGTACTACTTAAAAATAATAGTTAAAAAAATGTTTTACCTCAGTAAGCGTATTGTATTAATTTATAATTCTGTGCAAAAACTCAGGGCGGTGAAGAAGGCAGTGGCGGAGGGGGATCTGATATCGGTGCTATTCTCGGTCTTCTGCCTACTCTACTCGGCGGTCTCAGTGGGGTACAGTATTTTCAGTTTCACAGTTATATTACCAGTAACGCAGATACGTATTAAACGCAACACACGAAATCTAATCTGATTTAATCAGGGCGGCGGTGAAGACGGAGAAGGCGGTGGAGGCAGTGACAGTGGCGCTATTCTTTCGTTGCTGCCTGGACTGCTAGGATCGCTCAGTGGGGTAAAATCGCAGATGACAATTTCACACAATTACGGTTACGAAAAATCAAACGGCGGTTAGATCTTGAGGGCTGTGTGTTGATAGGGAGGAGGCGAGGGCGGAGAAGGAGGTAGTGACAGCGGCGCCATCTTGCAATTGTTACCCGGACTCCTAGGGTCCCTTAGCGGGGTAAATATTTATTACGTATTTTATTTAAAAATCTTACGTCGAATGCGGCTTAGACACACAAACGAAATTTCGCTGTATACGCACAGGGCGGCGGCGAAGGCGGAGGAAGCGACAGTGGCGCTATCTTGCAACTCTTACCTGGACTCCTAGGCGGTCTCCTGGGCGGTCTGAGCGGGGTAAATATTCATTTAGCGTTTTCCCACGTTTTGTCGAGTCGACAGCTTAGAGAAATACATACGGAATATACATTTTCACAAAACAGGGAGGAGACGGCGGCGGTGGGAAAGGCAGCGGCAGCGGTGCAATACTTCAGCTTCTCCCAGCCATTTTGGGCGCATCTAGTGGGGTAAATCCTTTATCATTCGTTGTGAAATATACGTGAACTTACACAATACATCCACATGCTCTTTATCGACTATCTTGTTTCGAGACGTCATCGCTGTTTGCTATCTAGGGAGGCGGCGAGGGCGGTGGAAAGGACAGCAGCGCCATCTTACAGTTGCTGCCAGGCATCATTGGCGGCCTCAGCGCAGGGGTAATCTCATGATACATCTCTCTACAGCACTGCCAGCACCCGAGTAGCACTTGTGTTCACTTGTGATCTTTGTTGCACTTCACAGGTCTACGGCGGATGAGACGACCTCGTTGCAACGAGAGTCACGAGTGTCTGGACGCAAAACGCTTTGGAACAACTGACTGTTTCCTCTGCGTTCACATGCGATGTATATGTGTAACATAGTATAAGGAGATGGGTAATTGATTGTGTGCTGAATGCTGCCGGTGTGAGTAAGAAATGCCTGGGTCCAAAGCTGCATGTTGCCGGCTCTTGCAGGCGCCTGAGCCTACTTCTAGCGGTGATGGGGTCATCGGTTGTTTGGAATGTGGGTGATGGGATATATTTTATTGCACGACGGTGACGCAACTTACGCCTTATAACGCGTAGAGTGAACTGTTGAGCGCATACATTTCAGTGTCTGCACTTTGTGTTTTAAATGTGGTTTATGAAGTATTTTTTATAAATAATAATACTAGTAACTGATTATCAGCTTTATTTATACAGCACATTACTGATTATCAGGACCTATTCCCTTTAACCATTGTGCAGCAGTCGTCTTGTGTGTCAATCCATACACTTAGTGTTGTTTCTGAGTTGAGTTTTTGTTCTCTCTCGCACTATTATATTGACACTCAGAAATTGATCTCTTGAATGTGCTCAGGCAATGGTCTTTCCAGAGTACCTGTCTCAACGGAACTTAAATCTTTAAATCTTCGCATGTTTTGTGAAATCAATCTCTCACTCGCCAATATCTTTGTATCTCTGAGGCGCAATACGAGTACACTTTCATTTTCTGCTCTAAATTCATTTGGAGCATATATGAATAAGTAGATGACGATCATAACAAATGTACGAAAAACAAAAAAAAGTATTGAAAAATCGCTTATGTCTCAGCTATGTTAATTCGAACTTAAATGGAAAAATGCAACTTATTATTTCCACACTGAACGATTCGAAAATGTACTTAATATTTTTCGTTAGATTTTTTTAGTATTTACGCAATATTTATATTTACTACTGCAAGGTTGAAGATAATTTCATAATTGATTTATTACTTGCATTCATTTGATAAAGCAGAAATTAGGCAGAACCCTTATTTTCAGAAACGCGGTATACTACACAGGCATGCCCAGAGGAATGCTATCATATGTTGAGGGATATTCCATAACCATTCAAGAATACTCTATTATTAATTACTAATGATATAGACATATAATGAAGTACTACCAAATTATATCATTTGATTTTTATATTGACAGAGTCTTAAGTGTACTTCATAGTGTCATTAAGTGAGAGGCACATTTTATTTTAGAATTTGAGATCCTTAAACAGAAATATTGCATTCATCATAGAAGCAAAACAACTGTTGCATTTATCAAGAGGTTATGATGTTAATGCACAACTAACTATGGCATCATGTTGGGGCTAGGAAGTCAAAACATGTCTACGGTCAATAGCCTTTATAATGATTATTGCAAATAAACAACATATTGGTCATCAGGGGCACCCAGCTCATTTTAAAAGAAAAATTCCCTCCTCCCCCAATTCTTAAACATTTTTCGTTTCTAGGTGCATCAGAAAAACTTGCAGCGTTAAATTTGGATTAAAGATTTATACATTGTTTATTTCTTTTGAATGAAAAAAAATTCGAAGCCCCGATTAAGTCTGGCCTGGGGCAAGTCGCCCTAGCTGCCACGGACCCCCTTGTTGATCATATATAAAAAAAAATTCAACGCCAACCACTTTTCCTTCACTACGGTTCCGACATCTCAGAGATACATCGAACGGCGTGGAGCAGATCTGGGGCTCCGCGCGGCCGCCCCCAAAGCGACCCGTGACTCGCGTGGGCGGCGCGGGGGGGGGGGCAGGGTGGGGCTGAGGAACGGGGGCGGGGGCGGGCGGCGACGCCACGCACGCGCGTCGCCTGCACCGCCCCGGCGCCGCTAGCGCCGCGCGGCGACGCAGCGAGTAACTTCCCTTCCCGCGCGGCCCGCAGAGCGGCGGCGACGGCGACAGCGGCGGCGGCGGTTCCAACGTGCTCAGCCTCGTGTCCGGGCTGCTGGGCTCTAGCAGCGGGGTGAGTGCCCCTCCACCCTCGCAGTCGAACCACTGGGGCGTGTGTCTTTGGAGCGCGCGCGGGTGGCTTTGGTTGAGCTACGTTGGGCGTGATGAAGTCCTCGTTCCTTTTCCATTCCCTTAAATAAACATCGAAAACCAGAAAGGCACCTTTCCTTAATAGTAACGTAAGAGCTAAACGGGAAATATAGCAGATGGAAAACAAATGCGTTCCAACAAATGAGTTCCATGAAATGAGAATAAATGCACCACTCTTATGTGGCTAGTATATAACAACATGTTACAATTGAGAGTTATTTTATAAAAATTGGACATACGAGTTTTCTAATATCACATTATGAGCATTTTCAAACTAGCAAGTCTTCTATATTTTCTTGTAGATTCCGAAGGTTGTTGGTGGATTTAAAAGTTCCTTAAATTCCGATTTTTCAGAATATTTCACCATGATTTCTCATACAGCATACAAATCGAGACGTCATATAGTATGGAAATAAGATTCACATAGTTCTTAGATAAATGAGAAGTATGTTAGATTTCCACATCCTCAAATATGAGTGATCCATCCACTTTAGTTGCTGGGTTCGAAAGAAAGAAAGTAATAATGCAAATAAACATTCTCCATTTTTCGGATGTGAGCACGTTCTCGGGGATCGTTCGCTTAATTATTCAGTTACTTATTTAATTATTAAACTTTATTTAATTAATAAGCGTTACTGTTTCAGCATCTACTTCCATTTTTTCAAAAGACTAGGACTCATCTCGTAATATAACAACTTGCTCAACCAAAGACAGCCGACTCGAGCTCTGAATTCCTCTGGAGAGGTTAAGGTCGCATGTCTGTCTTTCTTTCTGCCTCCTGAGGCGCCGCCGATCGAGACGCGGCGGTGGACAGGAAATCTTGACCGATGGCCTGCGCCCTTCGACCTGCAGGCGATCGCTCCTCGGGGACCTTGAGGCCCCCTTTCCCTTTTCTTGACGTTTACGGCCTCTATGCCGCTACTTCTGTCATAAGTTGCTGGGTTTCTTCGCCGTATTGCATTGTCGTCTTTGCTGCTCAGAATGCCGTAGCTCACTAACTTTCTAATCCGACGTGTTCGACAAGAACCCAATGAGCTAGTTGTTCTGCTTCTTGCTCCCAGGTCTGGTTTCTACAACTTGACTTCTTTCATCTCCGCGTCAGCGGCGTTTACTGAACAATGTGCAACTCTAGCATGACAAGCGTCTATTTTAAGAGCGTCGCCTACTAGGACAAGGCGTCGTCGAACGATAGGCGTTTCTTGATCTTTTCCTACTACGTTTAACACCAAGTCGCTCGCTGAACAGGACAATGCGAGCGCGTCCTTTTAACCTTTTCTGCGTAACAGAATTAAGATTAACGTAACTTTCTAAGATAACCAATGTCGATCTCGGCAGAGAGATACCGACCAGGAAATGGGCCGAGTTCATTGTCATGTAAGCGACAAACGGCCAGGTGGGCGGAGGCCGCGTCATGTCGGACGTACAAACTGCTGCAATCGCGACGTCCAACTTTCGAGGCGTCGCCAGGTCTGTCGCCCCAACGCGGAAGACTTGTTCGGGGGTGTGCCCGAAAACGTCTTCCGGCTGATCGCTCATTATTAGTACACCTTCGATTTAGTTGACAGTCACGTGTCGATGAGAAAGTGGCCCTTTCAAATTGTAGTTAAATAAACGGGTGCAAAATACGTCATGAATGACAAGTCTTTCTAAGTAATTCTTTTGTTTGAAATTAAGAACAGAATGAGAAAAATAAAAGATGAGCGTGAGATGATCCGAATTAAATTATTCTATAGAACATAAAATGTAGTCTTTTTCAGATACTTTGCTTAAAACTCACTAAAGATGAAGCTGAACGGAGTTATAAACACATTATTAAGATTAAAGGAACATAAATTGTCAGAAAGAAAAATCATTTAACATAATGTTTCTGAACTATCATTTACTTTGAACATTTGTGACCAACAATAACTCGGGCTCTGAGCATGGTGAACCAGTTTCTAGAAGAATTATGTTTACTTGTAAATAATGTAAAAATACAAGAAAAATATTTTTCTCGTTTTCAGGTTTCATATTTCACGTATCTCAATAATTCTGCTTATAAAGAGAGAGTAATAAACAATATTCGTAGATTTATTGCAGACAGTTTATCATACGAATACTTGAAATTAGTGTCGTCAATGAAGTGTATTTTATGACACCTGCGAAATACTTTGTGAATATTTCAGTGATTTGCAAATCACTGCCAGTTAATAGCACTATGCTATATTCATATTCTGAAACTATTTATGGTTTTAATTTACTTGTTAATTATTACAACATAAAATTACATCAACAAAACGTATATTCGCGTTCCTGTTAAAATAAATTTTTATTTGAAACTTTGCAGTAATTGTACAATCTTAGGAGGGTTTCATAAGTTTGTGGGTTATTCAAATAACACTGGCGTAAAAGTTGATAATCCCGGATAGCTACCTGGATTACAGACTGCGACATAAAGTTGCTCAGAGACCGTTTCGTATGCACGTAACAGCAAACCACCTTACATTACTGAACTCGACAAGCCAGCAAAACGGCACCTGCTACCTGGATTACGTGTGTGATGGCGCACAAAACTCGAAACGACACTAGCTCTGGTTCCTTTAGCGGGCCTACTCGTCAAGTCGACAGCTTTCGCTTGTCTTGCGCCTTCCCAGCAGCGGTAGTAAGCAGTCGCGAACGGCGTGAATTTCGGCCCATTGGAAACCGCAACCTTTTTTTCGCAAAATAAAACTCGGTGAATGTTTACCCCGTGTTTGTTCAGGGTGGCGGCGATGGCGGCAGCGGTGGGGGCGGAGGCTCCAACGTTCTCAGTCTGGTGAGCGGCCTTCTTGGTGCCAGCAGTGGGGTACGTTATAATTAAATTCACACTCCTAATAAAGGTCTTTAACGAGAAATTGACGGCCCAGTTCCAGAAATCAACAACTAAATTAAAGTTCTATTCTAGAGATACTGCCTTTTTAAATTTTAATACCACTCTCATCTTACAACTCTGGAACTTTAAATTTACTATTAATGGGTAAACGCCAAATTTCAAATTCAAGTCATGGAACCTGATATTGTCAAAGCGATATGAAACTTTAAAACTGCAATATCTGAAAACTCATAATTTAGAATTGTTGCCTTTTGGTATGAGGCCGCCGAACCATAGGCAAGGATCCAGTAAAAACAGTTTAGGTAAAGACAGTAATAACGCACCATATTTTTAAGGAATTTTTCATGATTCTGCATTCTTGTAAAATTAAAGTCATACATTTGAAACACTCAACCGCAAGATAAATAACAGTTAAATTTTATAGTTTAGTAAATAATTGACATCCAGTTATTAAAACTTCATTTAATATAGTCGCACCGGATTTTATTTTGTGCATCCGGTGACGCAATAGAAATTTAGCCCTTAAACAATCAGGATCATTCAGTTGCAATGCTTCAGTCTTGTAAAAGGAAGTTGCGAAGGGAAAAAATTAATTTATGAAGATTGAAATACTCTGACTCTCGGCGTAAAACAAAAGTTCAAAAAGAGTTGATGTATCATTTCAGGGCGGTGGCGCTGACGGAAGTGCCGGAGGCAGCGGTGGCGGTGGCGGTGGCATTGTTGCCAACCTTTTCCTCAATAAGGTCGCACCCGTGTCAACTGCCAAACCGGTTCCTGGATCGGTAAGATATACTTTTATGAAGAATGTAAAAATCTCACATACTTAGAAAGTGAAATTGCAATACAAAAATTTAAAACCTCACGAAAGTAATCATGATGACAATTTTAAGTACAAAATATATTTGAAATATCTCAAAATTTAATGAATGAGTGCTGAATCGACTCAGTATCGAGCAGTTTTGAGTAGACTTTCACGAAGAAATTTCGATGCAATTATATAAATTACTAACCCAAGGAAAAATTTTGATTTATATGCATTAATCGAAAGAACAGTCTAAAAAATGGGTAAAAACTATATCCTAAAAGCGACCTGAAGTGATTAATAAAATACATCTTTAGTAAGCAATAATTTGTAAATATTTCAATTCACGTTAATAAATTAAGTAAAAATTTCGGTTTGAAAACTTAGATATGTTAGAAAACTAATATTTTAGGTACAACACTAAACGAAAAAAAGGCGATTACGAAATAATTGGAAGCATGGCGGCTTCTTATTCCCGATTTTTGCTACCCGCTGCTAGGCTAATGATGACGGCAAATCCGTCGAATATCGGCTAACAAAATAAAGTTACGTTTACAAAAAGGACATTGTTTCATCAATGAATTAGGTTAACAACACCACATTAGAGTTCTCACGGAATACCAAAGAACTGCAGAAGTGCATTAAATATTTTGTAATTTATTTACATTTTAGGTTTATATGATACTACTCATAACGAACATCGTTTAATTTAACGCAGTCAGAACCAAGGTAATTCAAAAATTGAATTTATTTTTTATGTAGTTTTACCTTAATAGTTAATAGTATGTGTTACTCAAAATGTTTGTCGGTTGAAATGTTGATCATGAAAATATGTTGTGAAAATTTACTGCATAATTAATACAACAGAAGAAATACAACCGTTCTTTTTATTTGAATTCATTGATGTGGTTAATTGAAAAATGGTTGAATGAAATACTCTATTGAAAATAATAGAAGTCCTGCAGTGTTACGATGTCAACATTTCCAAAAATAAAAAAAAATCTACGTCCGTTAAATGCATTTACAGAAATTACTCGGTTAAATATAATTTAATAGTAATCCATGAAGAAATTACAAACTGTAATCAGTTGAGCATTCTTTGAGAATACGTACTTATGGTCGCTTCTGAAGTCATTTCGTCAGCCTCAATTATGATCCCTAAGTCCAAGTCATATTTAAGTATCTGGAATACATTTGATGGCTAGGCGATTATGAAAATGTGATCTGAATGATGATGGAGCAACCCTGAAAAGCAGGAGAAACAAGTTATACCTAACAACCATACCACTCCGCTTTATACACCACACACTTCAAATGAACCCACGTGGATTCGAACCCAGGCTCCAGCGATGGAAGGCAAGCATTCTGACCACTTCATTACTCAGTGAAAAATAATTTAATAATAATAATCCATAAACAATTACGAACTATAATCAGTTGAGCATTCTTTGAGAAAGCGCACTTATAATCGCTTTTGAAGTCATTCCGTCAGCCTCTACTACGACCCCTATGCCCAAGCTGTATGTAAATACCTGGAATACATTTAATGGCTAGGCGATTATGAAAATGTGATCTGAATGAGGATGGAGCAACCTTCAAAAAACCTGAAACGAGCGATCCTCAACAACCATGCCTCTCCGCTTTATATACCACAGCCTTCACATGAACCCATGAGGATTCGAACGTGGGCTTCAGCAGTGGAAGGCAAGCATCCTGACCACTTCGCCAAGGTCGCCCTTGTTTCGGCCCATTGTGCGGTGGCGGCGGCGGCGGCGCATGCTGCGAAGGCGGACCGCAGGCGGTCCGAGAGCGTTCACCCGCCAGTGAAAGGCGCCGCGGCGGCGGTGGGGACGGTGACGCCGGCGGCTGGGTCGAAGAAATTAGCTCGCGGTGACTCCGCGGGCGATAGCGCACCAGGCGGCAGTATTTATTACAGCGGCGGCAGTGGCGATAGATAAGCAGTGGTGGTGGCAACCGCGGTAGAAACAGTGGCAAACGAGGTGCAGGTTGAGGCAACAGCAGAGGATGTCGGGCTAACGACGATGGAGGTTGGAGTAAAGATGCGGATGTGCTAGCGATTTCGATTGTGAAGGTGTGGTGGAAACGGTAGCGAAGGCGATGGCTTGGTGGTGGCTGGGATGGCATTTGCTGAGCGAAAGGCACTGGCTGGTCTCCGCCGAGTGGTTTTCACTTCTAATTCACCGTGTCGGGTGAACAAAGCGGAAAAGGCGTTGTCGATTTAAGTGGTATGTGAGTGTTTGACGGCTGAAAAACGTTGGCAAATGTTTGTCACGCGATATGAGGCTAACCCAGGTGGATAAAAGGAACGTATTTAGAAGTAATAAAGTAGCTCCTTTGCTATTCAATTCACGATCACAAATGAAGAGCTACAATATTATCCATTAAGACCACGTCTGAAATTAAGAATACGCAGTTATTTGTTGACATTTCTACCTCTTACTTCTATGCATGAACTAAAATAAATATTTCAAATGAAATACAAATATTTCGTTTTCCTGAACGATAGTCATAAAATGAAATATAAAATTTATTTTAGATATAAAACAGTATATGTTTGAATTAATAGTTTTTTATTTCCTTTTCTTCATGTATGCAATATCAATGAAAGACGATATGATTTGTTTTCCAACTATAGAAAGGTTTCCATAAACAATATAGAATAAAATACTAAACAAAACAACAAATTCTTTAAGCCGAAATTTACATCCTCAATTTATTCCCGAACGAAGGATTTTCAGTATTTAGAACACTGGCAAGACTGCGATTTAAACGTAAGAAATGAAAATTTACCTTTTTCGAATTTCGTTATAGGATAAAGAGAAATTCGAGACTTTTGACTCTTATTTTGAATTTTACTTTTTTGTCTTAAAAATAACCTGTACTGCAAAAGTGACCAAAGAGGAGGGGTGAACATGACTAATAAGGAGGACAAGAAAATAAGAGGATGGCTTGGGGAGGGAAAAAATAAAGGCCCACCTACCCTGAGTTTGCGAAGGCGCAGAAAAATACCTTATTCGGAACACATTATACTGCATATAAATTTGTCTGTCTATGATTGTCTTACTCTAGAAACTCGTTCCCCAAGAAACGATCATGGCGAGAAGTTACAGGAAATTTCATGTAACAAGCCCATCTCAAGATGATGAAAGTACCGTGTGTTTATGTTTCCAGCAAGAAAACAGCTGATGACCCGCGGTCATGGATACCAGTTGGTGAGAACGAGGAAACAAAGCACGTAAAGACACGGTGACAGCCGCAGGGACCAGCCTTGCAAATACGTTCGACGGGTTGCCTACTTTCACGGCGTTTGCGGCTGGCGTTTTCTCGCTGAGGAAGTAGTTTGAGCAGATGACGCTAGATACCGCCAGTCGATAATTGCTATTTTGTTGGGCGTATAAGAAATGCATCAGGAAACAGTCTAGAGAAATTTAATGAATATGAGGATTTCGTGATCTACCTAATAACTGAAAGCAAATTGAAATAGAACAAGCAAGAGCCTAAGCACTGAAATGGAAAAAGCATAATTGAAAGCATCGAGAATTGCAAATGAAATCCATAGGAGTTTTTTATTTCACTTGACATGCCCGCGCTATTCCATCAAAAATACTGTAAAAATATACTACAGTAAATTTCTACATCAACTTTATGTTTGTTATGTCACTTGTTTCAGTACGATGACCTGATTGGCAAAGGAATTACCGGTTATGATCCAGTGGCTGTATTCAGCAGCAATCTTGGCGGTGCTATTAGGGTAAGTATACCGATAATACTACCGTTTGCAGTGAAATACGGTCTTCAGAATCCAAAGCGAGTTCTACGTGTTTGAAATTACTTGACTAGCCCGCGCTACTTTCGACATCTTGCTTTTTTATTAGTTTTAAAATTATTTAGCATGCTCCAAAAGATTCTCTTAAAAAGTACTAATTTTAAATGAATAACGAAAATAAAATCGAATTATAATTTCTGAACACTAGTTAATATTACTACAACATTTCAATTATACTAGTATTTTCATAACGTTTAAACGTTTAAACCTGAAACAACGTCATAACGTTTAACGTCTGTCATAACGTTTAAACCTGAAATAAAAAGTTACGGTTAAATTATTACACGTTCTCACTTAAGCAATGCCACCGACTAGTTTCATCTTCGCGTTTCCATTTTGTCAAATGAGAAGTATAGAAAAGAAGATTGTGATGTATTGGAAAAGATATGAGCAGAAATGGTTGCGAATTCAATGGTATCTCCTAGTTCATCCAAACTTCACAATTATTTCTTACATTTTATATTTTTAAAAGGCTCCAATCTCATCCATTCAGTTTCGAATAAATTATGTGAAAAAGTTTGCTCCCATTTTTTTCTCTTCACTGGCAACGATGGTGATGAATAGTTTGTTTGTTTGTTTGTTTGTTTCTTCTTCTTCTTCTTCTTCTTATTATTATTATTATTATTATTATTATTATTATTATTATTATTATTATTATTATTCTATTATTATTATTATTATTATTATTATTATTATTATTAATATTAGTAAAGAAGTATACAGACTATACATAACAAGAGCCTATTGACCAAATCTCTACGTGTTAGCAACTACTTCACTCTCAAAACTATTTTACTATTTTTGTTGTTGCTTGTCAACAGCCTTCTTCACAGTCTTGCAAATATTCTCATTGATGTTAACAACAACACAATAATAAAAATAATAGTAATAATAACAATAATAGTAATAATAGTAATAGTAATAATAATAATAGTATTATTATTATTATTATTAATAGTAATGTGATGACTACACGGTTTGTGTGTTGCATTCCCGCAGTCCAAGTTCACGGTGTTCAACTCCCTCTTCTCCGTGCTGACGGGGTTGCTCGGCGCATCGAGCGGCGGTGGCGGCGCCAGCGGTGGCGGCGGCATCGCGGCGGCCGCATCGCTCTCCAAGTCGTGACCGCCCCCCTCGCCCCCGGACGCCCCCTCGCACGCAGTCACGCCGCCGCGCCGCACGCCCCGCGGCGACAGCCGCTTCGATGCCTCGACGCGTGGATGCCCAGACCTCTAGATAGCTACACTCAACCTCTAGGAACGCCGAGCGAAACCTAACGCCAAGGAGCCGAAACGTTCGGACGCCTAAACGTCTAGGTGACTAAACGTTTGGACGTTTGAAATATTAAAGCGTCTAAAAACCTGCATGCCTAAGCGTCCAGATAGCAGGGCGTCTTGACGTCTAAACAGTTTGATATTTTAACGTTTTAAAGGCTAATGGATTTCACGGTCTCGTAGATACCTAGGCTGCTAGACGCCTAAATCCTAGACGTCTGGGAAATTTCTAGAAACTTCACAACCCCTCGAGGCATCGAACTGGCTGTCTCGTCGTATGGACGTGTGTCGCGTCGCTAATCGACGCGTTTGCACGAGCCTTTCGGAACGAACCGTAGAAGGTCACGTTTCCTGACCTACGTTTTTTGTAAGTCTGCGAAATATTATTTTCTACGCGATGAGGTGTTACATTGGCTTGCTCAAACGTTTGTAAATTATATATTTTTTATATTTATCTATGAAATGTCATTTTATTTCTAAGTTTTGGAATTGTTGAAACAATATTCAACAACAAATTTTGCAGATGTTGAAAAAAAATTGATTCAGTCGCTTCATCTGTTCCTATGTAACGTCATCATTATACATTGTTCTCATGGTACGGGAGGGTTATAATTTGAGGCTCACTTGGGAATATTCTCAAAATATTGTTAAGTTTTTATATTCCTTTTGTAAAAATACTCATTTCTTGTATTTGAGAATCACCAAAAAATATTTAAGATGTATTTTTGTAAAGAAAACAACCTTGGATATCATCAGTCGCTGTACATACCAACATATGAATAGAAGATACAATGAATACCCACAGTAAAACATCACATGTTACTGAAGTCGACCACTTTATGCCTTGTAAATAAACTATCTTGTATCTTGTTTCATCTGTTCAAGGAAGAGCTCTGTACGCCATGTTTAAAGTGAGACAATTTCTGACCTGTACCATACATTATTCTTATATTGTTTTTGACTGTTTGATAATAAATAAACCTACAAAATATATCTACTCTTTGTATGATTATGATGAATCCTAATTTCAACCATTCTGTTATACTGCTTTTTTTTTTTTTTTGTATTTTTTCAATTTTGGTCGTATAAGATTTATTGAATAAAGCTGTCAGAGCAGAGTCTGTTAAGGATAAAATTTAAGTTTCAATGAAATTCGCTTTTCTATGCAATGAGAGGATGTGCAGGGCATATTCTTGACTAAAGTATGCAGACGAAAAGTAGAACTTCACTAGTGATACTATACACAACATCACTGTTCGGTGCTATATAACACATTTAATACTTATTTCCTAGTGAAATCCTTATTACAAAAAAGATAAATGATAGATTATTTAAGATAATTAAATTCATTAACGTCAACTATGTTTGGTTCATTTGTTATTTCACAATAAAATTCAGGTATTAAAAAAAATCATTCATGGTAAGTATTGTATCAAAAGATTAATTGCATGAATGTGAGAATTCTCTATTGAATACGTTAGACTTTTGTAGAGTTTGCAGAATACGCCAAATATTTAAAAATGCTACATTTTGTTACGCTAAACTTTCCCAGGTAATATTGACACTTGGAGTTAAATGATGAAAACGTATTGTAGTGGAAGATTCCGGTGTATTAATCATTAATCAGAGTGAACCAAAATCTATCAATCTTGGTCACTCCTGCTCCGATCAACAAGCTTGCTAATCAATCTGAAAGTTGCATGTGAAGTTATATTTTGCTCCAAATACGTCATAAATTTGGCGAATTTGCGGATCTTTCAGCTTTGCTGATCAACGGCATCTTTGGAGATGACACAAGAAAGACCGAGTAATTGGTCCTTTTCTTTACACTAAGATATTGAAGTAAGGTTCCCAAGTATCGAAGTATGGTTGCAAAGGTACGAGAGATATTAGTAAGGCTGCATGATTTCATTAAATCCTGTTACATCTGATTGTAATTCCATTTCCGTGTCGTAAGCATGGAATTCGGGTGTGCCATGCCCGAAGATTCTTATAAATTATGTAAAAGAGAATACACACTTTTCAACATTATATTTCACGTTGATGTAAATCGTAGTGAGGTATCAAAGTAAGGTTTCCAAGTACAGGAGTAAGATTGCAAAGGATTAAGCTGAATTATTAAGGTGGCACCATTTCATTAAATCCATTTTGATTTATTATACCTGCTGTGACACAGTAAATTTTCACCAACAAAACCGATCTTTTCAAGAAAGAGAAATGTATTTCCTAAATACATCCCACACTACTGGTCCCGTGATTGTCAATCACATCTTACGCTAAGCTGAGTAAAAATTCTAATAGATGAAAGACTTTCTCGCAAGTATGGCTTTGGTCAATGCCCTGCTTTGGGCACGGTTAAGAAGTTATGTTAGTCAAGTATTGTTAAAACGTTCTACCTCAAATTTGGGCAAGCGTTCGCTGAGACACTATGTTGGAGAAATTTTATTTACTTGTCCGATAATCAAGTAATAATTCCGGCCGATATTTCACAATTGCAGGGGCAGAATATTTGTATGCATTAAAGACGCGCTTAATCCTTGACTGTACGGTGGGTTGTATAGAGTTCAGTGGCGCTTGAGTCGTCGTAAACGAATAAATCATCATCAAGGCCCCCACATGTCGGATAAATTCAAACCACTATTTAAACACTCCCACTATTAATAAGACCAATGTGTGAAAATTTCAGCGAAATAGCCGAATAGTTTGTGTGTTATGTGCGACACACATACGCACATTCCCTTTTATTTGTATACAGATATATAGATTGCATCAGACATGCAACCCCGATGGAGCCCTCTCGCATGTGATACTTACGCAATCCAATAATGGTCTCTTTCGTCTAGGAATGATACCAGAATGAAGCATTGGAAATATATCGCAACCGCAGAGGAAGATTCATACAACCAAAAAAAAAATCTAATCGGTGCAAATAAGTGACTGCAATTAAGAATGTGTTCTCAAAAACAACTGCTGCAGTTAAAACCGTGAAAGTAGTTATTGTACTGCATATAATTCAATTTTATTCCCAGATCATTAATTCAAATAATAAAAACCTACACATAATCCACCAGAAATATTTTTATTACATTACTAAGAACAGTTGTCAGTTCGTCATTAATTATTTTTTCAATTTCATGAAGTCGAATTTACTATTTTTCCAATTTATTCCTAAAATTTTCAATTGTAAAATTAAAAAAAAATCAAAAGAATACATATTAAATGGCATGATTATCATATTAATTGATGCATTTAAATCATACGCAGTTCAAGGCTGCATCCGTATTTTACTATGAATAATGTATGCAAAATAATCGAATGTATTTTATAGTTTTAAAAAATTGGAGCGTTTTTCATAAAATTATCGTTTTCAATGTTGGGCATATTTAATTCTAAACTATACAAAAAATACTAACATTTTGTAATAAATATAGATGGCATTAATTAAAAAGTAATCCTGTATAACAAATTTAATTTGAAGAAAAAATCTTTATTGTCGTTGTAGAAGGACGTCAAAAAATTTGAAATTTAAAAAATATCAGCAAATTAAACAAAATGAGACATGCGCCATCTTTATATAAGTGTTTTGTTCTATCCGATAAAATTAAATAATTTGAGGCAAAGTTTGAGCAAAACTTGAAAACGTTGAGGGTACATATAAAGTAACCCCCGAAATAAAAATATTTATTTGATATTTAAGGGACCGCGGCATCATTAATATCACTCGAGGAATTTCGATATTGGTGAAAATTCTGCCTTCTAGTAGCTAGTGTTGGTCAGAGACAGACAGACAGACAGATAGACAGACGGACAGATAGATAGACGTTTTGCCAAATACAAATTTTTCAGGATTAAGGACCCAGGAAACGTGGATTTCGACTACACAATGTTTTAGAGATAGTAATTTACTACATGTATTGGAACAATATTTATTCAATATCCATTCGAAATTAGAATTCGAGAAAGTAAAAAAGTATATGTGATTTTTCGAATTCTGTAAAGATTTTAAAGATGTTATACGTCAATGTGATAATTACTGAAAATAGTAATTGATACCTTAAGTGCACAAGATAAGTGGTAGATCTTAAAATTGTCGTATTACGGAAGATGTTTTTTAACCCTAGGAAATCTGTTTATTTTATAGGAAAGTTACAAACAACAGATATTATTTGTGTCTGAGTGACTGGCGCAGGAAGAAATCTCAAACCACACTGGCTCACATTTCACGAGTAGAATAGCCTCTACAAATCGCGGAATCATCCTCATTGACCAATTCCTTTCACTGTAAGTGCTACAAATTACCCTCCTCGGCTACATCACTAAACAGAAACAAGTAATAATTTAAGCTAGTTCTTCATATTCATTTTGTAATAAGTGGCACACTTACAAAAGAGGTAGTCTTCTCGTGAGTTACATCACGCGTACCAGTCCTACGCTTGACAAGTATCGAAGTACAAAAAAGCTTTGGAGAGCAAGTGACCTTACGAGGACGGCGAAGGTGAGAATGGGGCACGCCCCGGCAAAAACCGTCGAGGCAGACAACGCCTCCGGGAACGTGGCGACATACATTCAAGGCCTACGTGCATTCATCAAGAAGCAGCGGCTCAGGAAGAAAGTAACTGTTGAATATGATTCTCTCTAATACATGCACCTATGTCGTATGTATGCCTGATGACAAGAACACAGACTCGGGGCAATCGCTAGATTTGCAGACCAATGTTTGAGGAACATCTCGAAATAGTCCCAGTTGATAACATACACTACATTTGGAAGAAATAACACAACATGAACCATCCTCTTTATTTAATACGTATTCACTCATACCAAATATCAAATTGAATTGAAAGAATTTTAAAATCAATTTCATTCCCATGTAATTTTTGCTCAAGAAACTACGATCATCCATTCCAAAGCAAGAATAAGTGGCTTACTTAGAACTATGCAGTCGTTTCAACATGGTAAAGTCTCTGCCTGCATTTTTCAGACCGGTATTCGTAGAGAGTTTCCAGGTTAAGCAATTGCTGTACAATTCAAGCACAGAGTCCGATGGAACAGTTCAATGCGTCCAGAGGTATTGACGTGGCTGACTTAATTGTTGAATTAAGATGGTATTGATGCGAATGCTCCTGTGAAAGTGTAGGTTAATTTACAAAACCAGCTAGGGATTATTATTATTATTATTATTATTATTATTATTATTAATGATAATGATAATGAAATTATTGTTAGTTGTTGATGTTAGCTTAATGATGTAGTTAGATGGTAAGTTGTAAGTCGATTTTGACCATGGAGAATCAATCTCATGTAAATAAACAAACAAACAAACAAACAAACAAATAAATAAATAAATAAATAAATAATTTAATTAATTATCTGTGCCGTGCGTTCAAAATGTGCGTTCAAAACGGAGGCAGAGAAACTTCATAAACTTCATATAGTTGGGAAATCGAGATCAGCCGAATGTGGAGCGTAAAACCACAGGTCGTCCCAATAGTCACCGCTGCTCTCGGATTTGCTCTGCAATGCTTGTATAGAAACATGGCTAAGAGCATTACAGGTACATGTTATGACAAAAAAATGTCATATACCTGTAATACTCTTGATAAGGTACATGCATAATGTATGACACGTTAAGACGTCAATAAATGTTTATGCAAAGATTCACATTTCCTGATATCTACTTGTGGATTGATTCTGTATGGTGCAGACCTACATCAAACGTCCCTTCTATTAATGTCATTGAACTAGGATCAAGAGGTAAAAACATATTGCAAACAGAATAATAATAATAATAATAATAATAATAATAATAATAATAATAATAATAATAATAATAATAATAACTCTAGCTGGACTCGTGAAAACATGCTGAATTCTGCACATCATGGCTTTAAGAGTAAACATATCTTCCTAGTGGATTCTATCTCTGCATGGCCCCTAAATTGTGCGTGACAGCATTTCGCGCCTGACATTGTGCGCACGTAAACATTCGTTCATTCATGCATTCATTCATTCATTCATTCATTCATGCATTCATTCATTCATTCATTCATTCATTCATTCATTCATGCATTCATTCATTCATTTTTCATCCATCCATTCATTTTTCATCCACCCATTCATTTTTCATCCACCCATTCATTTTTCATCCACCCATTCATTTTTCATCCATCCATTCATTTTTCATCCATCCATTCATTTTTCATCCATCCATTCATCCATTCATTCATCCATTCATTCATTCATCCATTCATCCATTCATCCATCCATTCATTCATTCATTCATTCATTCATTCATTCATTCATTCATTCATTCATCCATTCATTCATCCATTCAATCATTCATTCATTCATTCAAATAAACATACAAACAAATCATATACACATTCCTTAATCCAAATGAGCATTCTAATATTGCTGAACGTTGAGATTAAATTAACAGAAAACCCAATAGTCATTTTATCGTCGAATATTTTTTGTCTCTCTTTATTTCTTAAATTTAAATTACATAGATTTTAAGCAAGTGTTTGTGTGACATATGTGCTACATAGTAGAGACCCACAGAGAAGCAAAATTTCCAGATTCGAAAGGGTCTCATTTTGTAGGATATTACTTAAGAAATATAGCTTGTGCCCTTCGTATCCCCGCAAGTCCTCCATTTGTCCTCAACTGCCCTCCACTTCCTCCCTTCCTTGTCCCAAACAAATTTACTTAACATTAAAATCTTTCAACATCGAACACGTTCATGAACAATTATCTCCAAATTAACAATTCTATAGAAAATGTACAACACAAGACAGCACGTATCATCCAACACAATTAGTTTAACTAGTTCAGTTTAGTTACAAGTCACGCCATTTTATTTAGTGTTTTTATCCGTATAAAAAGTTTAGGGGAAAAAACTGGACCCGTTTAGAGTAAATCTTGTATTCATTTAAAATACGCGAAGAATGAAATTTGAGTATTAAAATGTTCAAAAAGATACACAAGGCATTAATTAAATAAATAACTGTGAAGAAAATAATTTCATTTGAAGTAAAAATCTATACTCAATAATGTTCAAAAAGAGGAGTCCAACAATTTTGAACTTTTACAAATGTCGAAAATTTAGAGTTAATAGGGAAAATAGGGATAATGTCGCCTTTATATGCGATTTTTCTCTAAAATTATATCTTTAAACATGAACATTTTATGGAAAACAAGTAGTTTTTCCTTAAAACCACTGCAATTTGTAAAAAATACTTTTTTAAAAATGTTTGAAACCAGCATACCTAATGTCTGGACTTTTGAAAAATATTTTATTAACGTGTGAAAAACTTAGAACTATTATATTTTTAGTGCAGTATGCAATTTTTACCTAACTGCTTATGCGAATCAATCACATTATGTTGGCTTCTCAAAATATTGTTGATTATTTTGCGGGTCTGAACTAATCCAATTTGTAGTTTTGTGAGATTTTGCATTTTTTTAAAATCTAATAAAGAATTAACTTTCAAAGAATAGAGAACTTTTGAAAACTATTCTGTGCACTAAAATTTTACCCTGATTTCCATAAATAAGTTTCCGGTTCCCAACTGTGTGCTAAGACCACGAAATAGGCAGGTTAGAAGTCTTATGAAAACACATGTTATTTCGTAGCATTTCAAAATCATAACTTTTTTATTCCAGCGATGACCACAATTCTAGAAGATAAACACGTGTGAAAGATTTGTATATGAACACGTACTAATGTCACCAAGATGAGAATGCAGAGGTTCATTGTATTCTTAT
This sequence comes from Gryllus longicercus, assembly GCA_038098605.1. NCBI lineage: Eukaryota > Metazoa > Arthropoda > Insecta > Orthoptera > Gryllidae > Gryllus > Gryllus longicercus. Next base: position 2,436,368 of record JAZDUA010000059.1, on the reverse strand, counting down.
ACAGCGAGGTCGCTAAAAAACCTTCCAACGCGCGAAAGTACTTTCGTAACTTTAGATGAGAAAATGGCCACTGCCATAGAGATTTCTCACCGGTGACAAGGGAGTGGTACGTAACGGGTCACTTGGGGGCGCAAATTCATCAGTACGATCAATCGCTTTCTGCTCATTAAAACATCGTAGCGCTTTGGTAAACAGGAAGAGAGATCGAATGATACAGCCGTGTCTAGGTGCTAGTTTTTTGTTCTTTACGTAAGGATTACACTTGGTGATGTTAGTGACTCCGCGTTCGCAGAGCCATGGGCTGACCCTTTGAGCTGTCACACGTGGGTGATGAGACCTGTTTCTTGTTGGTAACTTGTGTGAATGTTCCCTCTGAAAACATACTCTTATTCCACTTTCTTACTACACGTCGGAGCTCCAAGCCGCAACAAAAAATGGAAAATTGCGCCTCCGCTAAATTGGTTCACCACTAGTTACGTTTCGAAGTAAATTATGATACATTCTCTCATTATTTAGTACTTAACTTCGCAATGCAATTTTTACACACATTGAAGAACTAATAATTAAAAGAAGTATTGGGGTGCATTCCAAATAATGCATTGTTTACCAACAATTTTAACGAATATTTTCAGCATAAACCTGATCCAAAATGATTCTTCTCTGATTCTATCTTGGCGGTACGGCGTAAGCATCAAGAAGCTAAAGTCCAGAGATTGTCCACCAGAGACCGCTCAAATCCGCCACAACAGTGGCGCCTCTAGCGGTGATTCCGCCAAGTTTTACTACAGGAAGCTTCTAATAAATTAGAAATGCAATACTTGCGGAAAGGAAATATTCTGCACAAAATGAATGGTATTTTCAAAATATGAATTTCCAACAAATAGCGATAAGTTCAATACATGAGTTAACAGTGTGAGTATATTGTTGGTATAACTGTACGGGCAATAATGTTTATAGGTCCCTCTCTCTTTTACAACGTACCTTCAGATACTGGGGCAGTGGGCAGAATTCCACTGTGGCAATAAATGGCAATACTGTCGACCGGTTGACGTTCGGAGTAGAGAATGGCGTGCTGGTTGCCGCATTGCCCCCATACGGTGAAAGTTATGTGGCAGGAGGAAATTGAAAAATTCAATGAGTTAAATATTTAAAACGGATTTTATATAGGCAAACAAATTTCTTTCATAATTATTGTTAAGTCACAATAATAAGCACACGACAATGCTGGAAAAATAATACAGTTGGTATGGGGTTTTGCTCCTTCAAATCCGAAGAAGTTATACATTTGTTACTTGGAATGAAAAAGTGTCTCTTTGAAATATATCTGCTCAGTGCAGTATCCATCATCTAAAAACATTGTATCTAATTGAGTTAGTGCTTCTAAGTTTACGAAAAATGCTATAATGTAAATTGTTTACATTAAGTACATAATATAAACAATATTATTATATTTCGGTGATGTTTTACACTCTGTCAAAGTATCAAACTATAATTATCAAAGTATTACATTTTTTTAAATGAAGGTAAAAATTTGTGAGAGTACGGATACAACGTCATGTAACCACATCAACTGGTCTGCTCGGTTCACGAACGCTTCATTTACAGCACCCTGTGATAAGGATTTAGCATCAATTCAAATATTGTCTCATGAAAAGTGAGGCGATGTGAATTATGTTTCGTTATAGAGTGCTGTTATTTCGAATTAAATAAGCACTGCAACTAAACATTGGAATGAAACGCTACTCTTAACGGCCGGCTTTCCTTAAGGATTTAACAGTCCGTCCCCCGTTCAGAACAATCGAAATAATGAATTGTAACTAAAGACAGAACGAGTACTCTTATTCAGTCAAAGATGCTTTATTTTACGTGGCGAGGCTGAGGCCGTCAGGACTGCTTATCCGCCTGACCACACAAAGTTTGCCAAGGTCAAACCCTCATTAGTAGGGAAAGAAGGTACTATCTGACCTTGATTCAAATGACATGAATTTAGCTCAGAGGATAATTTTAGGTTTGCGGGTCTTTTACATGCAGTAAATCTACAACATGGGACAACCAGCTTTATTTCACATCCGAAAGATTTTTTCGTCCATAAAAATCCACGGCTTCGTTCGATTTTGAACCCACGATGTAGTGCACAATTATGTATAATATAATACGTTACTCTTAGAAATGGCCTTTCTTAGTTACATTATTTTTTGTTTCTTGTAAGGAGATATTGCGAAAATTGATGTTATTGAAAATTGATATTGTGAAAATTGATTGATATTACGAAAGGTTGAATGAAACACGGACGGTAACACAAATTATCAATAGAGTCTGTTTTTTGTTGTTTAATGTGGCTTAATTACGTTCATAACTAACACGTTATTGAAAATTAAACTACTATGTGTATACACAACAAGGAAATAATCAATTCAACTATTAAAGAGCGATGTTACTTCATTTAAACAGGTAATTTGTAGCAACTGTTGTTACAGTCGCCGTCAGAAAATTAATTGTCTTAAAACAGTTTAATGAACAACAGGTGCATTAATCGTATCCTTAATGTTGCTAACTGTTTCCACAAAATATGCCAAGTTAATTACTTCTGTATGTTCGTTTCACGTCTGGATGTTGCAAAAAGTTTAATTCTCTTTTTCAGTAACCTTCAGTTTTCTGTTAAAAATCATACAATGGGGATACGAAATGTATTCATGAGTTTATATCTACAAAGGATCGTAGGTTTTATGGCCATTTCTTCTTTAGAATCCTTGAAACTAGATAATTGCTGGCTTATCTATTGTTTGGAGGGTGGTCATGGCAGCTCTACTTACAGATTCGCTTCCACAAGAGGATCCCACACCAGAGAATCCCACCCAAATGGTATCGGGAATCCCCCAATCCTCCATTGTTCATCATTTAGATACATGTCGTTATTTTATTATTTTGATATCACATGAATTCTGACGAGCAAAGGAAAATGAGTTGCTAGATTGTCTTGTGATTCAATATAATAAGATTCTATTAATGTCCTACCATTAATGTCCAAAGAAGTATCCTTTACTGAATCTCGGCTGGCTCTTTACATCTTCAGTCGTTCTAATAAATCAGCACTGAGTTATTTTTTTCGTAGTAGACTGAAGTAGCACTAATCAACTACAGACATTGCGCTATGAGGTTATTCACACACCAAGAACATTCATTTGAAAGGAAAATTGTGTAGGAAGTATTACAAAAGATACATTACACGAAGTCAAAGGGGAGGTTCTTTACACATACAGAATAACGTCTTTTCAACAGCAACATATGAACACGTAAGAGTTATTCATTTTTAACAATTCAGTCAAAAGAAAATTACAATTTGCATGTAACTCGACGTGCACACAAACGGTGCAGTTAAACGTGAACGCTCCATTGCAGCTCCGGTGAAAGACGTCGCCGGCACATTACGTCAGTCTTCTCACTGTAGCGGGCAACGCTCCGTCCTAACGAGGAAGAGCGAAAGTGAAAAGGTGGTAAACAAACTCGAAGCGCCGTCTCATCTGTGGAAGAGTATAAGTTGAAATGGGATCTTCGGAACTAATCATACCATAAATGGCGACCAAAAGCTTCTGTATCATGTAACTGTTCTCTTACACAACTTCTGTAACTGTTCTCCTATAAAAGTGTATTCATGATGACCACAAAAATTATTGTGATTCATCTTTAGAGAAGAAATATTATTCAACAAAATAATATATTTTGATCTTTACATTTCTGTATCTAGGACGAGATAATCCTCGGTTAGCGCACTCACATGGCGGCTGTGAGAAGCTTCATTACCGCGTTAGTGCTTTAATGGAATTTCGTTAGCAAGAATTGCATTATGACTTCATTATACCACTTCTTGTAGAACACGGAAGATAGTAGTTGTTTGAAAGAAAGATTGTCTTAACCAAGACGCAATATTGTCTTACTAAGACGTTCATGTGAAATAATCCTGGGATGAGACAAATTCTCTTGTGCGGATTTTTATTTGATCGAAGCAAAAAGTTTATGTTGTGTCAGTAGAATTATCATTTCTCGCAAAAATGTTTTATTTTTTAATTCTAAAAACCCTCTATCTTGATCGTGAAAAAAACAAAATTTTCACACACATTCTATAAAAATAATTATAGCATTCGTCATAGATACAATTTTGAACAATACACATTTGAACACTTTGATAACGCGCTGTAGATCAAAAGCGTTGCGAGTTATTATGACTATAATAAACTGTATTGTTAATACCCACAACAAAATTCTAACGTTTGTGACACAATACTTACACAATTGTGACAAGCAGTTCAGTGCTACGTTTTATATCATTTAAAACAATATTAGCAGTTGTCTTTAAAATAGTGATCAAATTGCAAATCTTTAGCCAACTCTGAAAGTACGTACAAAACAACTAGGAAATGTCAAAAACCTGAAAGCGAAATCAGATCCAAACGTCTTATACGAGCAAGCGGATGCATAATACTCTGCACTAACTTGAAGATTATTCGCCCTCTTTCAAAGCTTGCGTGTGTAAATTGTTACAACAGAGCTGATCATGTGTTGCACCGTAGGTCACGCATGCCGCTTGGGTTGCACCATCGAGGAAAGCGAAAAGATGTGGGTGAGTAAGCGTTTCCAAGTTTTTCTGTTCAGTTCGTGAAAGCTCGCAGGCAACGAAAGACAAAACCAACTATGATGTAAGACCATACACCTCGTCTTCGCAGCATCTCTTGGAAGAGCTTTCTTCACTCGGTCAAGATTCAAGGCTTTTCGTATGGCATCAGTAGAGCATAATGAAGCAAATACCTTTTTTGCGGTCAGAGTAACTAGGTATACTATTTTAACTTAGCCGCTCATTTTATAAAGAAATTAAAAAATATCGTGAGTTTGATATTTAAATCCATATTAATTTTCAATTAAATTAACATTTAAAGTAAGTCATAACTAGTGGTGCTACAACAGCACATACATTCTAGATTAAAAATAAATTTATCAATTCATTGAGAATACAAATTGAGTAAAAAGTAAAAAAGCGGGAGTGAAAAATTGAATAAATATTGGCATATTTAATAGTAAATTATAATTAAAATTAAATTAATTATTTATCATATCATTCATTCATTCAATTTTTCTGCGGATATTAGTCTGTGTCAAACCGTATACATTTCATTATTTTAAAGCATAAATTACGTAAAAACTACTAGTTTTTTCACAAAATTGTACATATCGTTTTTAAAGAGCTTATTTTGTACTACAAACTTTCAGACAAAAATCTCTATCTTCAATTCTGTAGTTCTGAAGTGTACTTTTGCAATTTTTGAAAAAATCTAGTAATACCTGAGAATAAGACTAGCGCTATATTTCTTACAGTTCCTAATTACATATGTGGAGGAAATTTAAAAAAAAACTAATGGTGCTACAGAATAGTTCGGAATTTCCCGTATTAGTTTTCTATTTCCTTTGGTCTCGGGTAGCTGTACGAACTTGCCACACACTCTTGCCAGCTGTCATCTATCGCCACCCAAAGTATATTTTTCTTAATTTTTCGGTTAATAGAATTTTTATATGAAGAAAAAATCTATCTTTAATTTTGTAGTTGTAGGAAGACGCGGGGAAAATTCAAACTTTTGTAATTTTCGAAAATTCAGAGATAACCGTGAAAATTGCCTATGCCACCTTTTAAGTGTATTTTACACTATTCTTACAATAAACTTTAAGAAAATATTAAAAGCCATTTTTTGAGAAAATTTTGAAACTGTCCGAGCAGCTTTATGTAAAGTACTTCCAAATTTTGAAGAAAGTTTTTCAAAACCGCTGAGCTTCGACTCGGGACAGATCGACAGGGGTTTCTTCAATTTGAAAAAATCCTGCACATGGATTAGGCGCTAGTGTTTTTCACATACAGCAGACCGATGGACAAACGCACATTTTGAAAAAAAAAAAAACAACAACACTTTTTCGGTATCAGGGGTCTCTAAAATGTATATATTGTTTGAAATTTCAAAATCGATTTTCCGCAGCATTACATAATTTTCGCTATATTTCCTATTTTACTCCATATACACGTACGTACACGGAGAAGTAAAAACTGGAGCGGTCTTTGAGAATATTTTTGTAAATTTTAAACGCAAAATACGCAAAAACTACTCGCTTTTAAGTGCAGTGCAAAGATGACATATTAGGTGAAATTACTACAAGTTAGTCGAAGTGTGGGGACCATGGTATCCAAATATATACGTTTTTACGAGTATTGTTTGTGATTTAATCTATCCAATAAGTATCTCTAATTAAAAAACACGAAAAATAAATAACTAAATAGACAATCAATAAACATTGATAAGTAATATAATAGCCCAACTTACTTTTGCATATTATAATTAAAATAAAAATAAAAATCGACAACAACGCGCGCGTATCCTTTAAGATAAATCTTATACATCTTAGAAATTACAATGTTCTGTAGGCCCCGAAGGAAACGCTCCAATTAATAAATATTCCAAATTAATCACCTGGATTTTACTTCTGGAATGATTAATAAATCAATAAGTAATTGCGATGTCATTAGTTAAATCAATTAATAAATTGTTAATCACTTGGATATACTATCACCTAGGTATACAGTTTCTAGGTGATGTTGCTTGCACTCCACAGTTGCATATCTTAAACTGAACAATATTATAATTTTATGAATGACGGCCTAAATGACACATCTCTTTAATAATTATTTGCCTCCGGAATGAAGAAACGATGAAAGTCGTTATACCGTCGGCAGTCGAACTTTATGTACTAAATCATCAATACATTGAGAATACAAATTGTAGAATTAAGTAAAGTAAAAGTGTGAGAAAGCAAAAATAAAATTAAAATTGTCATTTTCAATAGGAAATTATTATGAAAATTAAAATATTTTTCATATCATTAATTCAATTTTCCTCGTGGCCCGTTGTTCGTGTGAAACATGTATATATTTCATTAATTTCAACCAGAAATAACGCAAAAACTAATCATTTTTTTCAAAAAAATTGTACAGAACATTTTTAAAGAGCTAATTTTGTACAACAGTTTGTCTGAGGCAAAAATCTTTATAATCGATTTTGTATTTTTAACGTTTTTTGAAATTTACAAAACGCCGATTAATGCCCGAGAATATGATTACCACCATATTTTGTATCGTCTCTTATTGCAGAAGTGGATAAAATTTAAAGAAAATATTTGGAGCGGTTTTTAAGATTTTTTTTGTTAATTTCAATTGCAAAATAAACAAAAAATTCTCGTTTTTCCAAAATATTGGAAAAGATCTTTCTTGAAGTTCTAATTTTGTAGAAAAGACTCTTTAAATTTATTTATGGTCGCTTTATAACGTCAAGAACATCAGCGACCCCTGTCAATATACAATTGTATATATAAACATAATAGTTACAAATATGACAACAAAAGTGTTAAAGTTAATCACATTTTCACGATATATAAGGTTTAACATAAAAAAGGTTCGTATACATTATTCAGCTATATAAGGGTGTACAGTTTTATAGTTGCTAAGAATTTTATTATCTTGGCACACCCGTCTGCAGAACTGAGAAATAATTGTAGGGTCCCTTCATTTTTTATCAGTTTTCTTATATTATCAGTAGCAAGAATAAGATGGGATGTGGAGACTGTTGCACTACACTTGGGCGAGGTAAAAGAGACTTTGTCAGAGACAAAAATCTCTATCTCCAATTTTGAAGTTTTAAATTGTTTTTTCCAATTTTGGAAAAGTCGGGGATGTCAACGAAAATAAGACATGCACCATTTTATTAAAATGCTTTAAAACATTCATCAACAAAATTTATTCAAAAAAATTGGAACAATTTTTTTTTAAATTGAAAATATCCCAAGGGCTTCATGTAAGTTACCCCCAAAATTAAAATTTCAGTTTCGAATTCCAGAGTCCGCGACATCAACTAGAACGAAGTTTTAAATACTTTTTTTCCAGTTTTGAAAATCGGGGATATCTACGAAAACAATACATGCATCATTTTATTAAAAGTGCTTTATATTATTCAATAACGAAATTTAATTAAACAATTTAGAGCAACTTCAAAAAATTGAAAATGTCCCAGGGGTACCTCTCAAAATTAAAATTTCGGTTTCAAATTCCAGGGTCCGCGACATCAACTAGAACGATTGGGGAAATCAATTTTGGAGAAAATCGGCTGAACGGTTGATGTGATAGCGTTGTGCACAGACGGACAAACGCGGACAAACGCGGACAAACGCGGACAAACGCGGATAAACGCGGACAAACGCGGACAAACGCGGACAAACGCGGACAAACGCGGACAAACGCGGACAAACGCGGACAAACGCGGACAAACGCGGACAAATGCAGGCAAACGCAGACAAACGCCACGTGTTAGAGGATTTTTCCTTATATTTAGCAACTGGATTTTATCCACTTTTTATGTACCGGAATCCGGCAATACGAGTTTTGGTGTCGAAAATTTGCTTTTTACCGGCGCACGATTATAATACTTTCCCTTCTTACGTTAGTGAGGGCGAGAAAGTAACATGTGTACATTTAGAATTTAAAAAAATAGGAACATCCCTTAAATTCTGTTTTTGGCTACTTTTGACCAGAAGTCTCTTTCCTGAAAATCTATATCAGTTTCTTTTGATGATTTTTGATAAAAGTCTTCATTAAGACATATAAATATCTGATCGTGAGTTTATATGCCTTTGCAATGAGATATCCCGATAACAATGAAACAAATTTTAACGTTATTTCATAATGGCCGATAGACTATTTGTGATAAACCAGTTAATTTATAAAACGTAGCCAAGTAAATTTTGTCACAATAATACATTTGACAGGAAAAGGAATTGCATTGTGCGAGGTTGAAACAACATTATTTACTCCCCCATCCATCCCCACCATGGTCATCCACGTTCCGTTCTTCCCTACCATATTTGTTACTACGTTGTGAACAACAGCAGATCTTCAAAAACGTAAGACCTACAAGTGTGTCAAGGGCGGAAATGAAGAAATCAAGGAGCTGCTTCTTTTCAAGTCTCCGAATATCAGATTTGGCAACAGCAAGCTAAAGCATTTAAAAAATAAAACCGCATACCGATATAATAAAAGATTACAACTCGAGGTGCAGACGTGTGTGACAGGATGAGGTTCTGAGTTACTTCAGTGATTTCGAAAATAAGATGTTCTTCACAGACACCACTTACCAAGTTCTAAGAGATTCAAAACCGTCAGAGGAATACTCAAAAAATAATATATAATCCCAACAGAAATTTAAACAATTTTTAAACGTTCATTAATGAAAAGATTATAAGTGCAGCACTAAAAGCTGTTATCATATCTCGAAGTTTAATGACAATCCACATTCTGTTGCCTATATCCTAATGTAGTTTCTGTCTGTAATACGTTTTCTCAGTATTAATTGGATTGTTGGTGATGTAGATACCTTTCCTTTATGATAAATTACTAAAGATAGCTGCAAGCTCTGATGATGATCGCAACGCGATCGAAATGATCATAAGTTGATTAAAATTATTGATACCAGACGATATCTTTAGTTTTCTCAGTAATTTTGTGCATAATGAAAGTAACTCATTCCTGCTCTCCGCCTTCCTGTTACGTTTACGAACTAACATCTACAGGAACTATCAAAAACGTTATTAACCTAAAATAAGATTCCAATGCCACAATTACACCATAGTTCACTTAAACATAACATTTGAACTGCATTTTTGTGTTCATGTATTGCTTTGGTTATGTGATCTTCGCTAAGTCTCGTAGAATAGTTACAGAAGACGGATTAAAAAACAACATTCTTTTATGCCTATCGGCATATCAATGTATTAAAAAGTTAAAATTTCATTTCAGTTCCCTTTTAAGTAAACAGATTTCCCTATTCATTTGCAAACAATGTTCAGTTGAAATAAATATTTTATTAGGAAACAAATAATGTCTAGAGGAAAAAGTTCAAAGGGGTTTCGCCGAATGCAGCATGTCTGGAGCCGCCCTGAGAGGGGCTCATGCCTTCGTGGGAAGAGTCGAGACATCGCACGGCGCATGGGCAGTTAGAAAACGCTTGAAATAAAAATTTGGCTTCTGCCGCAATAATGAATTATTCATTACACATTTACTGGTGAATAATACTTTATTATTATTACTATTTTTATTATAATGAAATTTATTAAAGTAGTACATGTTCATCTGGGTAGGCAGAGCCTAGAATGCCTTCCCCAAAGAGTTGCCACTGACTCCGGCACGACTTGTTTGAAAGATTTCTGCAATGACGCGGAGAGGGTGGGAGGTGAGCTAACCACAAGGCTCCGTGAGGGCCTCTTCCCAAAAGCGAGTGAAAGGTGTGGAAGCTTGCGAGCCCCTAACTCAGCCGAAATTGCCACCGCAGACGAAATTTCTCCCGTCCTTGTGAGGGGCGTGTCGGGCTCTATGGGTTATGTGAAATTACGAATGTGGGAAGCAATGAACATTGTTGGCAAAATGTTAAAACAATACAGTTTTATGATATTAACATTAAAACAACTGTTAATATCTTTAATGATATCCTATGTTTTGCAATTGATAGGCATGTTCCAACATTTTTTCCTTTGTTATAACTATTCTCCACGGTGGAATTCTCATCTAAAAAACTGTCTTGTTTTTGAAAAGAAAACTTCGCATTGCAACTACAAATTGATTATAATCGCTTCTCTTATCTTCGTTCTTTAAGTAAATAATACCTTAATAACAATACTCTAATTATATGAGCTTCTTTGAAACTGACGTTCCTCGTTCCAATATTTAAAACATTGTGGACGTGTACGAAGAATTTGAAGGGTTCTCCCGGTAAGAACCCTACTAATTTGTATATCGGCAACATTCATACCGATTCTCCTTCAGCGTCTACTGATTTGTTTGCCAAATACTTTGAGTCTGTATTTACAACCAGTGGTTCTTGATTCGGTCGATCCTAAGATATAGTATGATTTAGTTATTTCAAAGCAATTTGAAGCAAACGATATATTATTTATTGCTTCTGTTTTGCAAAGAATATTTGTCAGCAACGAAGATAACTGTTTCCAATCGACGAGGACATGTAACTTACGTACAGAAGAAAGAGGAGAGGGCCTAAGGAACCCTGAGGGACTTCATGCTCATTGGCAATGAACCTGATATATGAGTAAATAATATTCCTTCATTCCAGTACGATATTTTTAGTCTCTGATTTTTGTTTTAAACGTGAAGATATTCAACTCTTAACATTGTCACAAATTCTAGACAAAGCCAATTTTGAAAGCATTATATTACCACCAATGTTGCCAAACGCATTAGGAAGATTTAATAGTGTGATAGTGAGTGCTTCATTGTAATAAACTGATGAAGCGACATCTCGTGTAAGAAAATAAAACATTGTCGTTTTAGTAGATTTTGATTTTATAAACCCATATCGAGTATCTGAAAACTCCTGGCACTCGTATTTACTGTTTCGTTGAAAACTTTCCATTCGTTCATAGAAAAGCAATCCAATTTAAAAAATCACAAAACTAAGTAATTCTATCTCCTGGCAATACGTACCGTAAGTTTGAAAAAATAAGCACATATCTCAAAATATAAAACCTATTCAAATGTACCCATCTTACGAATGGTACTGCATTCTCAAGCTGGTAATGAAATGTCCCTTCCACATATGCTGTCATTCGTAAAAATCTCTAGTTCCTATTTAATCCATTATGGATCGCTGCGATCAATATACTCGTAGATTTGTGATAAATTAAATGACTATATATTGTAGTTTTCATGTAAATTCCTCATTAAATCTTACCAACCTGCCTTATATAGCAATAAAATAGGGAAAAATTATTGACAAAATATATAATCTAGATGTCAAGAGTAATGTGATGTAGTCTGTCTCTCTAGAAATGCTATCTCATGGTTCTTTCCCTTTTATTTCAAGAAAGTACCTTCATGTTTTAAAATTCAAGAGAGGACAAATGAGTATCGCGTAAGTGCTCTTCAGAAAAATAGAACGTCAAGTCTCTTGGCACTTCATGTTTATGACGTTGACATGTTCTTGTACTTAAAATGGTATTTTGTCTTATTAAAGTCTTCACTTAAGCAGTCTGCACTGATTATGGCCACATTTCTTCTTTGCTTGCAGAATGAACTTAAGTGTACATCTATTAAAAGAATGATTTTACAAATGAGTGTGTAAGGATTTGTTGTAACAATCCTTTCATATCCACCTTCAGTGTAAGATTTAGATGGAATATGACAGAAAAAAGACACGAGTTTGCGTGACTTGCGACAATGGGACAAAATTTAATGACCAGTTTCACCATAAGAACAAAAAATATGAGAAACGGTTGACTAGCGAGTGTGAAAACTTCCGTGAGAAAAGCGAAAGTTATATCTGGGGAGAGAAACTAGTTGAAAGAAATTAATAAAATTACGAAGAAACACATTTAGAATATTTTTTGTGAAAAGGTGGGTATGTATGGACATCAGTTCAAGAGAAAAGGTTAGTTCAGAAAAATAAATCTCTTTATTCGTACATTATAAATAGCCGCATTATATGGTTTGGCCATGAACACACAATTGGTCAAATCGTTTTTCTCGTAGGTAAAATGAACTATTTTATATGAGGCACGTAGTTTCAACTTGCTCATTTCCAGGAAATATTTTAATGTTTTGATATTTGTGTTATTAATCACAAACATTAAAACATACGAGATAATTTTTGTATGAATTAATTGGAAAATATTCCACTAATTGCAAACAATGTAGGAGAAGAGGTAGGAATATGAATTATCCTTTGTGTTTTGGGATCTACAAGGTGCCAGAATAACCATAACTAAAAAAGCGAATTGCGGTTTCTTACTATGTGTTTTATAAAATGTGTTGTATTAGCCTAATCATTATGGAACCAATAGCTTTTATTTTATATTTAATTTTTCTAAATAGTGTCACTACCAGTGAATTGGAAACTCAAGTAGTAATATGAGACTGTTTTTTATAGACCGGAGTTACAAAATATTTAAAAACAGCTTTATAGACTGCATTCTCTAGACCGGCACAATCACTGTGAACTCGCATTCTGCAGAAAACAACTTGAATCCACAATTAATCCATACACTCTTTAGAAAATTTATAGTCTTTAAAACAGTCTGATAGTAATATGAGACTGTTTCTTAATGCTACCAATCAAGTGTCTCATAGTACAACCACTGCGTTATCTTAGATTTTGCCCACATTTCGTATCGAACATTGCATTTTATTTCAAATTCTCAGTAATATTAAAAACTGCAAAATTTGAAAGTCAAATTACATCCTACATTTCTTGGAAAATCACAAGATATTCCGAACAAAATGGTACTTCAATGCATATCTACAAAAACGTTTCACAGCACTACTAACTGCAAATGTTCACTTCGGAAAACTTCGATGACTGAAGTGACAGGTCGTTGAGGGGATGCAATGACGATGCTAGTTTTCGTAGTTCTCTAGTGAATCGACAACTGTCAACACTATACAGAGGTGAAAACTTTTCTGACTCATATTTTTACCCTATCTCATACTCCTACCTGTTCCCCTATTACTCTTTCTACTTTATTAGTAATATCACTGTTACAGTTATTCATTATCCTCCTTGAACATTAAAATATCTTTATGAAATTCTAAATAATTCATAGTAAAAAGGTAAATACTCTTGAATACGCAACGTCGGAGAGTGCTAACCGCATGATCTCTGGGGATATACTAGGGCAAGAACACACAATAATGTAGAACTCGAATAATTCTAAGGGCCAAGAGAGTGATAGACACTGCTAATACTATGGTTGCGTAGGCTTCCGCGGCCAGAGTATGTTGTCTAGGTTATCTGGGACGAGCCGCATAACTGACATGGTGGCCAACGTTTCGGCCAGCGAATTGTGGCCATCTTCAGATCGTACTGCATGTACGTTGTGTCAGCAGTACGCTCTGAAGAAGGCTACAATACGCTGGCCGAAACGTTAGCCACCATGTCAGTGACGCGGCTCGTACCGGATAGTTATATAGATGAGGAGTTAGAGACGCAGGAAAATAACTTAATATCACTGAAATAAATCACAATGTACAAGCAACCGGATCTCAGAATTAGCATCGACGGTCAAATTACAATCAGAGGAAACAACTCTTTTAATTCGTGGAGGAGTAGAATAATGAAGCAAATAACATCTTCATCCAGAAAATTGGGGAGCGAATATTTAATCATCAAGCCAGATATTGTTTTTATTATTAACATTATTCTCCACTTGTATTCCTTCTCACTAGGGAATTCGTGACAATGAACAAGATGGCGAAGCCGAAAAAACCGCAAAAACATTTTTGAATGTTGAAGAGAGTGCGCATCTTGCGTTAAAATACCTTAAACAGTTCTGTAACAAAATAATTACCAAAAACTGGGACTCTTGTGGAAAGTATAACCTTAAAAACTCTACCTTTTAAGAAAAAACGGTAAACGAACTATCATTACTCAAGTAGATAATAATTTTGTAATAATTATTACTCATTAATATTAATTATTACTCAATAATAATCATTACTCAAGTAGATAATAACAATCAATTGGTAGAAACAAGCCATGCTCTCCAGACTGCGATTCGACCACTTCAGATTAAGCGATGGTCATCTAATTAAAACTAGTAGTGCTAAAACAGCACATACACTCTCGCGTTTAGTAGTAACTATGTAATACAATTTATACCACAACCTCTCTCCGAATTAACATATATCAGTTTTTTGTAAAACTCATTACCAGGGTTAGGCAAAATACTTTAAACTTAGTATTTAAAAACATACACAAAATATATTAGAACTTGATGTGATAAATACATACGTAATTTATATACTTCAAATATCCAAATTACTGTGAAATTACAATTATTTTGTCCAACAACAACATTTAATAAAAAACGATTAAACCAATTTTTTGAAAATTTTGAAAATGCCCCAAGTACTCCCTATAATTAAAATATCAGTTTCAAATTCCAGGGGCCGCGAAATCAGCCAGATCGATAGGAGAATATCAATTTTGGGAGAACATCGGCGGAACGTTTTAGCCGCTAGCGTTGTTCACAGACAGACATGACAAACGTTTTGCCGTCTATTAATTTTTCGGTGTTAGGGTTCCACAAATATGGATTCTGGCTACACCACGTGTTAGAGGATATTTTGTTCTAAATTTATCATCTGGATTTATCTACTTTCTCGTTGCCAGGGCCCTGTAATAAGAGTTTTTCTGCCGAATATTCGCAGAAATTATTAAATTATTGTTTTTTCACGCAGCATTACATAACTTTCTCTCTACCGCGGTGGCGATAGCGAGAAAGGAAAAACGATCATTAGATATGTCGTGAGTGTGGATCACAAGTGCCAACTACCTATGTTCTTGAGCGTCCAAATTCAGCAAATTCAGAAATATCAATACTTGGAATTAATTCTGACTTCCTTGATTTTTTCAGGACAAAGGAAGAAAGTGACAAAAATTCTACGATTTTTACAATCAACCAATATTCTTATTAATACGAGTACATCAAGTATTTGTTTGTGTGTTTTTCACTAGCTGTATAAAATAAATTAAAAAAGGGATTTCCGTACTCGTCCAAAAATCTTACATTTCAGTATATTTCTTATTTATTGAGTTATTTATTAAGGTATCAGTGTTGTCCAAATCATCCGTGTTATCTAAATTATGAGTGTCATAAATCAATTTATGACACTCATGAAATTTAACGAAGAATACAAAAACTCACAACCAGATTATCAAATAAGGAAGAATACGACGAGAAAAGTGCTCGTTGAGAACATAAATAGAATATCCAAGTATCTGGCCAGCATATTAATCGTTGGAAATGCAGATTAGATTACTCTGTACAAAATAGATTGTTAGGGTCTGACGCTAAGAAATTGTATTTAACTGAACTCAAAATCCGAAGGGAATTACCGTTCTTCCTGCAAAAGGAGTAAAGACAATTTGAACATGAATCTAGAAAGCAGGCAGATGCTACATTATAAATGTATTTTGGCTAAAATACATGATGAGGTCGCTGATAGACTCGAGGAAACCGTTAACATTTCCAGGAACTTATGGAGAATCACAGCAAAGCGATTAAAATTGTGGAAAAATGGAAATCTCGAGATATTGACATGATTCATAATTGTTGGATCAAGCAATTGATTTCATTACATTCCCAAACGACCAAGATTGATAATGGACTCTTAGATAAACCAGAGGAAGTCCAGAAGTGGCTCTTACGTGGCATCCATTATTTGCAACCCAAATCGAGAAACTATACTTCGGCAAAGTCTTGCTAGTAATGTGTAAAGTTGTAATTGTTGCATTCGCTACAAAAGTGTTCACTTCTGAAAGTACCATTTGGTGTCAATTGAAAGTAACAATGTGTCGTCATGAAGGTTCTTCGGGCTGCAAGAAAATCGTGTTACACCACCATGTGAGAAAACTTAATTTGAGCATGACTTGAGTATTTGGGTTGACTACCAGAAGGCCTTTGTCAGTGTATCTTACAATTTGATAGTAAGGCCCTAATATTCTACGATTTCATTCAAACTTACGAAAAATACGATTTTCAAATAAATTTATTGAGTTTAGATGAGTTAGTACGAAGTAATGGAATGAATACAAAGTTTACTATGTCAGCACGTATAAGGAACAAGTAGTATTCAGATAAGGAAGTGGATTTTTTCCGGAGATTTATTATCTCAAGTTTTGCTCAATTGTATCTCTGAACAATTGTTTCAGGCTGACTTCGATTTAAGATCCATTCTTAAAATTTATTTTTATCCTTTCTCCTTTCTTAAAATTTATTTTTATCCTTGTTTTGGAATTTGGTCTTTTAAGTTTCTGAACGGATTATGCATGAAAGGGCACACAAACACGAAATTAAGCATCACAGCTCTAAAATAATTATTCACTAGCGATTTATTAAAATAGCTTTTGAGTTTTAGAATAAATGATAGGACAAAAGTAGTGATTACCGGTCCGGTGACCGAGATTGCTGAGCCAGTAGTGCCGTAGCGATCTCGGACCGAAGGATCGCGGGTTCGAGTCCCGCTTCGAGCATGTTTGTATTGTGTTCGTCCTTTCACCCCCTATCATCATATCGTGTCATCCTCACAGTTGCCATACCGTTACAAGCAATAGTGGTCGCTAATGACGTAAAAGTTGATGCGACCTTAAAGAACGACAAAAAAAAGTAGTGATTGTACGACCCTGCAACTGATTGTGAATTAGAGCCCGCCTCAAAAGACAAATCGAAATTAACAAAAATAATCGGCCAAGGATCGAAATATTAGGCTTCACATCTTGACTACTACTTTTTCATGTCCCTAGAGGACATTTGCAGGAAGTCTTCACAATTATCCTTGGGCATCACACCCGCATCCGCAACGGTGAGCTATCGCAGAATCTGTAGGTCACCGGGAATGCTTCTTTTATCGGGCGAGGAAGTACACCACCGCTTTCACAACGCCGTTTATTCCAAGAGATTTGTGCGGCGGATGTGGCAGTCATGTGGACGACTACACTTGGCGCGCGAGGCGCGGAGGGAGTAGGCGTCGATGTGCGTGTTTCGCGGCGCATTTCTCCTCGAGCCAGCCGCTTTCGGCGCAGGCGTCGGTAAGCACCACGGGCCTCCGAGATACTCATCTTCTCCACACTACGATCCACTGCACCGCGCGGAAAGAGAGAGAGGAACCCAATCATCTCTGTGCACTCACATGCTCGAAGTAATCGATAAGCAAGTGAAATAAGCAGTTTTAGTGGATTACTCTTGTAACTTGCTCAATCAAAATTTTTGCTGCGAAAGTGATCATTGTCATCATCACCGTCAGTTCAGATAATCAATTTAGTCAGTCCAGATAATCAACTTAGTCAGTCCAGATAATCATCCAGTCAAGTGCAGATAATAAACTTATTTGTTCATATCACAATTTTTATTAGTAGTCCACAACGGCATTTTTATTGCATTGCTTTTATCAGCATTGCTCTATCGCACATCAACAATACCACTAGTCACTGTTTTCCCCAATGCTCCTCAACAACAACACACACACACACACACACAAACCCACAACACACAAACACACAACACACACACATACACACATGTGTCACTATTTTACCACCCATGTAAACACATATCACCAAAAGCAGCGGACCGAAAGCTTACCAGTCCGACTTTTTTTTTGTAAAAACAGTTTCTTACGAGAAATAATTAAAATAATGTATAAATGGGCGATTCGTCCATCGAAATTTTATTTTGACATTCAGTCTCATCCAGTAGGTACGTGTATGATTCGAGTGTGAAATTTCTTCTGAAGAGATTTGTTAACATTTGAAATTTAACAAACTAAATAATCTAAAAAAATTAAACAACATTCGGATGTTAATGTTGATTTTTTCGACTCAGTCTAATAATTATTATTTTCATAAAACACGCAGGACTCAACAATGCAATATGATGCGTTAACAATGTAAGGTAATATTATCAAATTCTGCTCAAATACATTCCAGGATTATTATACTGTTAATTAAATTTTCTTCAACTCTCTCTTAGGAATACATTAGAAACTAGGTTATGTAATGAAGTAACTTGTTCCAAATCCAATGTTAAGGAAAAAGTCTTCTTGTTTGTCATAATAATATTTCGATACTCTCGCCAGGAATTCAGATGTTAGCTCGAAAATTAGCAGTTTCTATTTAGTATTTCCAGAGGCGATGACCAACTTTCCTACCGAGTTCGAGACGCTTGACAGGCGACCGTGTCGACGCACAGCCAGCTCCCAAGTCCAAATGCGGAAGTTGGTAGGCGAAAGCGAACGATCACACAACTTCGTTTGATTCATTATTTACTATTTTTACTAAACGAAGGTGGAAGATAACGTAATTGCAATCAAGTAGGTATAAGAGGTCAAAGAGAACAATTCATGTTCTAAAGTGATTTTTTTAAATTACAAAACAAATTAATTAATGTTCCCCATTTTAAAAAGGACATAATGCTCTAACGGTTATCATTTAATGTAAGAAAAGGTCATTTAACAAGAAAGTGCACTTTCAGAGTGTCTCATCTGAAAATATAATATTATTTTTTCTATAATTTTTCTTCAGAGGGCATTGATAGGTTTTTAATAACCGAGATAATTTCGGTAAAGAAAGATAAACTCACCTGTTAGGAAGTACCGTGATAGCATGTAGATGGAAGGGAGTTTTTCATGGGAATAAACAACGCTTTCTCTCGCATGCAGAAAGTGGAGGAAGTGTTATGTCGTGCTTTATCGTGAGCTTTAAATGAATCTTACGTATTCAGATGTCTTTGCTGCAATGAATGATATAAAGCATGAATCGCCTTTCTTCAAGTTTCTTTATAGAAACTTCTATAAGCACTATACTTATGTAAGACCGTGTATCTTGCAGATTATATTACACTCTAAATGGTACTAACTTATTTATTTGTAACATCATTCAGCGCAATTACTTTTCTGTTTTTAACTAATGTTAGAGGTCTTGTATTCTTGCAATCGTTTCACGTTTTGAAATTATCTTAACGCTGCAATCACGTCTCATTTGAATAGTGAAAATTATACATTAAATGTGGATATTAAAAAATATTGTGTACGCAGGGAAGAAAATCATTCAAGGCAATGGCATTGCTTACTAATCATTTCTAAAAGTAGCAAAAATCTCCAAACAAATAGCACATTTTGACCTCTTTGGAGTCACCAAAAGGAGACACGGTTCAATCCTGTTATTCTATTGTAGTGTTCAGGACTGCCTTTAGAAAATTATCTAATAGCTTATATGAACACTGTACATATTCAAAATCACACATACCAGCGTTTGTCCGATGTTTTAGTGGTACGTTAGTTCTTCGTTTAAGAAAAATGGTCGATTTTCAGTTTCGAATACAGCAATCGATAGATAGCTGGATCACATTCAATAGTAGTCTGAAGGATAATTCTAGCAGTCGCTTGCTCTGATCGGCTGTTTTCCGTAATTTCTTCTTTTAATGTCAGGCAAACGGCGAGAAGTTCTTTGACGATAGACCGACCGCGGATATTTTTGCCCCTTTCTCCCTTATCTTTGCCCCTTCTCTCCCCCTTTGCATCTCTCCTTTTCAATCCTCTGCAAGGCACATAAACATGCACTACACTACCACACATATCGGGACACCGATCGGGAGCTTAGAGATTGTCCTGGCTGGTAGTACTCACTGTGGAATAAAACCCCGCACGCCAACTTACATGTCAGCTCCCGAACTCATGTTCCTATGTGGCACCTTCACTTTCAGCGACAAAACAGGCCCTGCAGAGACAAATGAAGTTAGTTGACGAGCTCGAAAACTGTGTTAACTCATATGCGAAATTCTCTGACATTGACTCAGGTGCTCGCATAATCTATTCTGCGGCCCGCCACCAAAAAGGATTCCCAAACTGTTTCGTTCATAGGTCCCTTTTAAAAAAATGTTGGCTCTATCGATTCCCTTACATTATTCTCTATAATATACCATACATAATCATGACGCAAAGAATTGTTCATAAATGTCTGACGATAACAATTTTGTACACCAATTTTGTGGTAAATATCTAGATTTACAATAATCCAATAAATGGGAGACTCTTCTCCTTTAGCCGAGTTTCTAATCTAGGTTGTTGGGCGTTAGTTACAAAGTATTGAGCAGTTTTATTTTTTTTCTGTCAATTTCTGTTCTGTACATCATATTGGAAGGCGTATTTTCTTTGTCTTTCGATGTCAATACATTGCTTAAACATCGATGTCAATTTATTGCGATTTCCTAACAAAATAAGCAGTCTATAACATCCTAGGCAGTTGTGTAGACAGGTTCTGGCTGTTGCAATGGAGAAAACAAGCATTGAATTCAGTTCGTTTCATTCTTTGCCGATGTCAGTCCGCAGAGTCCTCATTAAGGATCCCTTACTTCCGGGAATCGGTGGGGTGCACCGGTTGCACCAGCCTGGCTATTAGTCCAGTCAAAAGGTATCTGATCCAGGAAAAAAAATCCGGAAGTTTTCTTCTCAATGGTTGTATATGTTTTTGAAGGTGCAAAATTCGAATTTGATGTTTGCCACCTCACAAAAGGTCGGCTTCACGGAGAAAATTAAAAAACCTAGAAATTTCCACCTCTTTTTATTTTTCCACTTACATCGTCAAAACTACGTTTAAATATTTCGTATATTCAAAACTACGTTTCAATATTTAGGTACTTGGTTTTCTATATTAATGCGTTTTAACGAAACAATCGTTATTTATAAAAGTAAAGAATATAAAATTTCCTACAAAATGCATACTTTAACGTTGAATTTATAAAAAACGGTTCAGGCGCAAGAG
Organism: Gryllus longicercus; assembly: GCA_038098605.1. Taxonomy (NCBI): domain Eukaryota; kingdom Metazoa; phylum Arthropoda; class Insecta; order Orthoptera; family Gryllidae; genus Gryllus; species Gryllus longicercus. The sequence goes on along the minus strand of JAZDUA010000059.1, from coordinate 2,414,964 downwards.
CGCGATTAAAAACCATTTCTTTTTTGGCCTCTAGCGAAAGCGGGAGAATAGGTCTTTCCAGCCATTCTATCACACGGCGTTGCACAAATATAACACTTATAGCACAAACAAGAACCTATTATCTGATTTGTTGTTAAAATAATGTAATGTGCAGTCAAACGACCCTAAAAGATCATCTCCATTAAACGACCATCTGTCTCAACAACCCAATTTTTCTTGGATGATTCCGGGCGCGACAACTTCTAAGGTCATTAAGACCGTAAGTATAGTGCATTTTTTATCGCGGGAGGTGGTAGTGATCGTCCCCAATGAATGGCGAGATTTGACGCCGATCTACATTTCCGTCCCTAATCTGCTATATCCCAGCCGCGGAGCACCGCGCCAGCCAGACAACCTCTAATATATAATATCTAAGCTCCCGACATCTATTTTTTCTTGGAATAAACATTGAAATGTGTATTACATATTGAACAAATTTACCCCATAAATATTTCAATAATTAGGTACTTGTTATTCTATATTAAGGCGAGTCCCAATTATATCCTTCAACCTATAGTATAGAGATATTCATCTGAAAAGGGATTGCTTTGACAGCTGCTATTTGGCTACTCCTAGCAATAAAACAGAAAATTATGACAATGCGTTTAATTTGTCCATGGGTTTGTTTGCAGGTGGCTGGAGGGCCTCGACTCTACCTCTTGCAATGCCATCGCCTGACATGACGTTCACTTGTTTCGCGATAAGTCAAACTAATCCCTTCTTAAAGTAACTTCTCCATAATAAATAAACAAACGTAAACAAAGGGCGTACGCGTCACCTGGCACTGTCTGCGCGGCTCAAAACAAACGCCACGTTCTGCGCCCGTGGGCGGAAGTGCGTTTTAGCGGAAGTGATCGGGGCGCACCCCGGAGCGGGAAGGCCGCGGGAGAGAGCGCGGCGCTGCGCGGCGCGGCCGGGCGCCTAGGCCGCGCGGTTACGTCGGCGCCGTCCCAGCCGGCGAGAGCCGGGGAGGGGGGAGCGGGGGAGGGCGGGGAGCGCGGCCACGTGGTGGGCGGCGAGGGTGGGGGGGAGCGCGGCGGCGGCACTCGGCCGCGGGGCGCCGGATCCAAGATACCGCTCGGCGCGCGCGTCCGGTTCGGAAGCACCAGACGCCCAGGCGCCGCCCGCTCACGGTCGGCTGCGCGACCTCGCCTCCCACGCGCCGAAGGGGGGCGTGCCCTCCGGCCCTCCACGTGGGGGAGCCGCCGACGCGCACGAGGGGGGGCCACCCCCGGCCCCCGCGCCCACGCCTGCCTGCATCCACGTGTTGCGCGCCGTCTCGGCGGCAGTTTTTCTGCACAGTGCGGCGACTAGGTCTCGTCTGCCGCAATAGGAATACGACGTTCCGTGATCGCTCTTGTGTGCGCTTGTGTGACCACGTTTTGCGGTCGGTGCCGGTTTTTTTTCTTTCTGTGACTATCCCGTTGTGTGACTACCTCTCCCACTGTCTCTACCCGCCGGTCATCGTGTTCGCTCGTGGTTCTTCGTTTGTTCCCGACGCACGAGAGTGTTAGTCGGACACGCTGGGACTTACACTGTGCGATTGTAATCGGTGAGCGGTTTTTTGCGCGATTTCGTGGTTCAGTTGTGGTGTGGTGGTGGAGACAAGTTTTCCTGTGGGTGTAGATCTGCGGATTGGTGTAGTCAGCTGCATAAATTGCGGATCTTCCAGCACGGAAATACTTCGGGCTCGTCATACTCATCAGATACTGGAACATCTATTCGGTAAGTAGAGCAATGGCTACCGGTATATCATACGAGACAGTTGTTTTTTTTTATCACAGCCATCATCGTCAATCATGTGCCAATATTTGTTGCTAATTCTGAAACCTACTCGCATACCACACACAATTAGCTAAACACAAGGGAAAGTGAATCCGAACTTCAAATGCTTTGTAACCGTGCCCCGGGGGCTTTCACTTTTAGCAACGAGCAACTCAATGAATCTTTGTGTGGATTGAAAAATTATGTTGCGCGGTTCACCAGCGGCCCTTGTGAGGTTTTCGGCGAGCTCCATCCCGCCCACGTGCGTCGCAAACGATGAAGCGGGCGTAAGCGAGAGTTGCCTGACGCAGTGACCAGTTGGCGTGCAATCCTATGCAGACCACGACCGCACCTCTGCCAGAAGCGCTTTCCTTCTCGGCAAATACAGGCAGACGGCCAGCGGTCAGTCATGCGTTCCGAGTTTCACCTTAAAATCGCGTGATGGATGGCCATGTAATATCCTCGGACAATCAACTCGACGTAAGTGCAAAAACGCGCTGATATGGGAATTTGGTTAGCGGTCAGCGTGAGAAATCGTAATGTGAAATTGTTCAATTAATATACACACAGAAAAATACTGGGCGACCCTGATCCAGTCACGTGGAATGTGACTTTCCCTGCGTCGCACTTCAATTGAGGGTCCTGAAATTGCTGTCAGTGTCAACACCACTTTCAAGATAACTCGAAAATTCAATACACAATTACCCATCTTGAATTATTGCTTTCCGGCTTGTAGTTTCTTTCGATATATGGACAATAAAGTAGCAAATACTTTTCAGTATAAAGCGCTGATACAGAAAAAAAAACATTTATTTTCTAACTGAGCATTATATCACGGCATTACGATCCTCTGAATCTCAATATGTAATACAATATCGTGTGATGATTCACACGTTTGTCACATGGAATGCTGTGACATATTTTTAATTACACACGGTGCCTATTAATTTTGACAACTCGATCTTCCAAGAAATAATAGTTCGAAATACACACAATAGGAGTTTCAAAAGACACGCTCTATGCTCTAACAAATGAAATATATATTAGCGCGATAAGCAAATTTCGTACAATTAACCGAGTTTCTCCTTCAATTACATGATGGGTGGCTAAGTAATTCACTTTGGTAATCCTCTTGACTGCAGAAGACTGGGTCGAGGATCGGAGCAAAAATTATGAATGGTCAGCATGGCGGCTTGTGGAGTGAAAGAGGTTAAGGGGTGTAGACAGATGAATACCGGGCGTCCCTGATCCAGACACTTGGAATGTTGCTTTCCCTCGGCTGCACCTGAAATGTGTGTGCTGTAATTGCTGCCTTCTTTTCTTGTGCTTCTAGTGCGACAAAGAGTGAGCTCGAGCATTATTTTATTACCTTATATTTTATTTTCCTAATAGGTAATTCTGTGTCAAATGTGTAACATAATACACAGTTGGTGACAAAATTTTCCTTTCTCAACTTCATTTCTTACTGCTACATTTCGTACCACTGCATTTCAATGTGTAAAGAGCAAATTATTATCCACGTAATATTTAAATACATGAACTATCATGTCATGGAATGGAATGACATTGATGAATTGATTTACTAAATTAAAATAAAATACCTATATGAATGATTTTATGTGTAAGATATTATTGAAATTATTAGTTCTAAAATTCAATACATTTAGCATGCTATTGCATATTTAGTGTACTAGAGAAATTTCTTATTATGAATTGTTTTGACCAAATACGAGTATTTTGGTCAACATTTAAAATAGCACAAACATTAATTTACAGAGAATGTAAATTATCTTCATGTGTGCTTCAAGTTTATTTCAATAGTTCCAAAGATAATAATAAAAAACATTGTTGAAATTATTTTTAATAATACTTTCATACTAACACAGTTGTTCATAGTGAGTCAAAAAGAGTAAGTGCGAAATGCTGGAGAAGATCAGAGCGGGATATTACTTCAGCATCCGATACCACACAATACCAGCTTGCCAAACCCTCATACACTAAGATACAGCTTACACCATCCACGTGTTGAGTACCATGATATAGCGTTCCTCGAAGTCAGGCATACGATGGAGACCCGGTGAAAGCACAACAAAGTAGGTTTAATGCGATTCGGCCAAGGAGGGTTACGCTATCGGCGGCGGCGGCGGTTTGGGTTCCCAGCCACGGCTCATTAGGGCTCGGAAGACTCTGGGGCAGCCGCTCTCCGTTACCCAACGCGTCGCGCTTCGCCTCGCCTCGCCTCGCCTCGCCTCGCTCCTCCCCCACCCCCACCCCCGCGCTTCCAGCGGGCACCCACGGCCACTCCGCGGCCCCAGTCGCAGCGTGCGCGTCTCAAGGAGCGCAGTTCGCAAATCCTTTGTTTTGTTTTTTTAAATTATCGATGCGTGTATTTTTGAAGCGAGCCATCAAACCGAAACGGTTAACGTTAAAAAGAGTTTCAATAGACCGATACCGAAAGCGATTTTCTTGAGTTCCTGGAACAAATGTTACTAACTTCTTGACCATGTAAGAGGATTTGCTTATTAATTATCTATTCATTTATTTTGAAACGAGACATCAAACCGAAACGGTAAACATTAAAAAGAGTTTCAATAGACCGATACCGAAAGCGATTTTCCTGGGGTCCTCGAACAAATGTAACTAACTTCAAGACCATGTAGGGGGATTGAAGATGATTACTTTCTGCCAGTCAATATGTGGTGGAACATTTCCCTTAATAAGATTACACATGGTATATTTGCGTCTGAATGGCAGGCAAGACTTATGTTTGGGAGGTACAAGAAATTTGACGTCAATAAGTAACCTCCCAAATATCAAATGCTCGATGAGTTGTCTACCACTCACCATCAAATGTCACATGTGTAACTTCCTTAGACGAAATTTCCCACCACATGTTCATTGGTAAACCGTAGGATCTTCGACCCCCTAAATGGTCTAAACGTTTGTAATATATATTCCTCCTGTATTGCTGTAATTGTAACTAAATGAGTGGTTTTCAGTTCAGGTTTTTAAAAGATCTTTATAATGGCGTTAAATTTATTAAGATAGGCTCACCTACCAAACGTGCAAATAACAGGCGTCTAAGCACTGCCTAGTGCGTCTTCTTTCCTTCTCCTCCAATTCTAATTCTCAGATTGATAATTATATGTCCTCTGCTTTGGAAAAGAGGGACCCATCGCCTGCACAGTGGTTACTAATTATGTCGCAATCAAAATGTTGACTGTTTTTAAAGAGTAGACAATACTCCTCGTTACTATATGTTATTTTCAGATAAAACATAATATAAAAACTCATGAGTTTGGCCTTCAGGGTTAGGAAACCAGAAAGGACTAAAATGACAGCAATATTGATTCACGCTGCGAGACAAAACACAACTTATACTTTACTCGTATATTACCTCATTGATTACACACACACACACATTACACACACATACAAACAAACAATAGAAATTAAAAAAAGCGTTGTGAAATGTAAAGGATGGATTTAAGGGATGTGGATATAAAGAAAAATCTTATGACGGTAAGATAATAGTAATAAGGAGAGAAGTAAATTAACTCTAGGATTTAAGGTTAAGTTAAGAATTCTTGTAAAGTATAAAAGGAACGGAGAAAAAGAATTAGAAGGATTCATGAGGATAGAAAAAAAGTAAATAATGTATCACACGTGGAAGGAAAGAAAATTTCTTTAAAACAAGCGAGCGCGACTCTACAGTGTAATTATGAAAGGTGGTGTAATTTACAAGAAACAGTATTTAAACAGTTAAGAGTTCACAGCTTTCCTTTCTCAACCCTCCTCTCGTTGAGATTTCTCCAAAATTTACTAGTGCTCCACGAACGGGTCTCGTCTGTCCTCCAATCGATTCCCGTTAATTCGGCGCGCGCTCTCAGTGAAAAGTCCTTGAGCGCAAGGCGCTCGACTCCGCCTGCGGTGCTAGGACATTTTCACGTTTACTTGCAGCAACGTTACGAGACGCAGTTACTGGTTTTATACCTTTTATAATTTTAAAAGTCAAATAACTTGAAAAAATTGATAAATATTTCTTTCTACATAATAAACACTTTCTACATTCCCTCTTTTTGCATAATGATTGCCACCCGTGTAAGAATAAAATTAATTAAAATAAAATAAGTACTAAGAGTTCATGGAACAACTGATTACACCAGAATTGGTTAGCTGTTCTATTCTCTTGCTCGCAGTTACCTAGAAGATATGATACACCAACTCGCTTTCCGGAGAAAATGGGCTTTCCCTACCTTGAGTAGACTTCTGATGTGGCTGCCAACGCACTTTCTTGTAGTCGTTTCGTGATCGTTCTCTCGCTGCTGCACCTCTCCTCCCACGTGCCACAGACATTTGTTCTCTGAAGTTTACAATATTGTACGTTACAGTTCATACACAAATTGGTATAATTGCAACAGTTCTTAAGGGTTTTTACCAATTTAGAACCAAATTGTAACTGTAAGTTTTAATAGTAACTGAAGGCGCTGAAAGAAAACATAGTACACTTTAAATTACTACGTGTTCCTCTCGCTTCGTGAAGGTGTGATATCAATACACCATAACCCTCATTATATTTCTAATTAGTAATGAAATATTATTTATAATACAAATTAATTAAGACCTTATGTACCTGTTATTTCGAACAGTATTGGAAGGTTACGGTGCTCCCTTAGTTGTCGCCTCCTCCTCTTTCGGAAACCAAAGAACTTGTCTTGTCGGCACAACGATTCTCTGATAGTTTCTTATAGGTTGTGTCGCGGAAGGGCCGGAATGCCATATCGCGACAGTTGACAGTTAAATAGTCAAAACGTTCAAATGGTTCGATGATTTCTCGTTAACAACTTGAGTCGGCGGGTTATTCAAAAGAGTAGAGTTGTTTTGCCAACTAAATGGCTGAAATGATCTGTACCTCTAAAATATAAAATTTTCTGAAATGCCTCAATCACAAACTTTTTTCTTTTCAACTGTTCAAATTTATACCCAAATCTTTCTGTAGGTATTGAACAAACCTTAGTCTTGAAATTTGATTATATTTATTTCAAAGTAATAAATAAGAACATGTTTTAATGAAAATTTAAGGACGTTTGACACAGTTTCAAATTCACTCCTGAACCAAAAATTATTATTTAAAGAGTATTTAAATATTTCAGAGGCACAATCCGAGTCTCTTTGAGAGGCACTATAGGTATTGTGTACTGCCAACCTGATGTTTTATAAAGAATTTTTTAAATTACACTGAATATAGAGTGTATTTTTGTTTACCTTATAGTTAATATTATATTGTATACAACCGATACGTTGAATGACTTTCATTAGTATAGATAATTAGAACAATTAAATTATTAATATGTATCATGGGATCTGCGGGGGGATGGGCTAAAGCACCATTTGCCCCCTCGCATGGGTGTGCCACTGAAATATTTTATTAACCGAAATAGGAAAGTCAATTGAAACGTACTGATGGAGTCGATCAGTTTAGATTACAAAGCGTGCATTGGTAAGCAATGTAAATTTTACAAAATTGTAGCAAGATTTCTGTTTGGATTGTTTTCGAGCTTGGAGAGATAAGACAAAACATTGAATTTTTAAAGCAGGTGTTTTTGCCCTTTTTAGGAACTATCATTAGGGTTTTTATTATCAATAACATTATCCACTACATACTCTCATTATTCATGGTGGTGATCTACAAAAGACTAATTGTTACACTGTAGTATTCTACTAGCATACTCAAATTATGATACACTGCTGCATTTTATCAACCATGAGCGGTGTGTAAAGTACGTAGTAAACAATGCCTTCAATATTTTTAAAACGCTCCATCGAGAACCAAACCATTGGCTTTAACACTAATTATTTTCTTCCGAATCTGAGCTATCTCAATAACCATCCTACTAAATTTTGTGCGAGTTACACAGGAATTAATCTTTAAGACAGAACATTTCTCTTCAAGTAGCATGTTCCCTAGAAATATTGGTGAACAGCTGCAGTTGAACCACCTACAAAATCGCCTCTCAATGCTTCTGCGCTAATTTTGACAGGTGTACCCCCACCATACCCATCGGCTGCCGCCAGCCAGATTTCCCATCGTCGTTCAACGTATGTCGTCATGCGTTCAATATCGGTGATTGCTGATGCTCTTCGAGCACGATTACGTCATACGCACTGTTCGCCAATTCCGTGACCTCGCTTGCATGTTGCGTAGCGCCCAAAGTCACACCCGGAGATTTTCCCGCAGCTGGAGAACCCGGAGAGAGGGTATCTTCCCCTTCTCGAAAAACAAGGGAAGCCGTCAAGTTCGTTTCCTACGCACTACGCCTATAATGCTTGTCCTTCCTGAGGAAATATGGGCGATGTGTGATCATTTACATGAATATTTGGTATGCACGACAAATTGTCTTTGTGAACCACTTCGTAACCATTGGGATGATGTTTTCAAAAGGTTTCCATGGGGTCCATGTTTCCAACCATGTTTCAAAAGGGTTGATACATAGAACATTATACATACATAGAACATAGCACTGCTGACAGAGCTATCTCCGTTTTCCCGTTCGATCTTCTCAAAAAACTCAACTTAGTTTTTACCACATAATGGCAGTACCTCCCAAATATAGCCTAAAAGGGAGAGAATAGATTCCTAAATACAGCAACGAACAGAAAAGGACGATGAAATAAGATTTTTGAGATAATTGAAATGCTACGCAATATTCGGTCCTAAAACACCAAAGGTGTTGAAGATACTTAACTAAAACTTGAGCCATTCAACTTGACTGAAACATTTTATACAAGTAGAAACCTATTGTACAACTTGAGTTGTAAAACATAATGGTGGAAAACTAAATATTCAAAACACCTTAGGTTCAAACACGCAAAATAAAGTCAAAACTGATAAGGCGATATGGAGATACACTAACAATAAAAAAGGATACACTAACAATAAAAAAGGGATGTCACAAGTTATTGAAAATTATGATGGATGATTTATAATGTAAAAATATCAATAGATAATTAAACACATTGTCATCAGACTTAAAGCGAAAGGAACATATTGAAAAATTCAAAATGAGCAATAAAAATACAAAAATCTGACATCAAGAAAAAAATGAAAACATTAAAAATAAAAAAGATGAAATTCTCTAGCCTGGGGAGCTTGGTGACTGAACGAATTATTAGATTAAGTTAGAAACATGTAGATTACATAAAAACGTACAAATTGAGTGATTTAACAATGGATACAAGTAAATATATGTACATTAAAATAAACCAAATCACTAGAAAATACGTTTATGATAACTTGGTTGAAATTCTTATTTAAAATAATCAAGATAATGCTGAATAGCTGCAGCCTACTTAATTGCTCTTCGGTACTGCGAGGAATAAAATGTGATCGAAAAATTACAGGAGTTGAATGGGAATGATGGAGCAGGTGGTGTTAAGAGAAGAATGAGATTCCCCCACGAAATAATGCCGTTAAATTAGACTTTTTGATGTTTTACATCGATTGATCGGGATTTAAATTCTAACTTTGAGCGGTAGTACGCTTTGGTTACTAGATAACAAGTCACATCGAATGAGTGAATGAGTGTGGTATAATTCATTTTATCACATGCTTCGCGTTTATGGCTTCGTTCAGCAGATGAATACCATGAAATTTCATAAAGAATGAGCTTCCCAGGAATCCTATCCTATGTTCACAATATTGTTATTAGCCTTACTCATCCGTATTTTCAAAACAATACCGTCTCATATCATTCTGTGACTGTGACTGTTCAGAGAGAAATAATGAGTTCTTACCTCCCAAAGAATCCTGTGTCTGCTCAGGAATGTCGTTTAATTCTGTGGTACTTGGAACTGATGATGGAACCTGCGAATTAAATGTTAACGTAAGCCAGTAGAAAATACGATTTGATTTGGGAGTAAAGAACAGATCAGAGAAAAGATAAATACTTTTGTCTTCTAACCTTGTTCAGCGATTATGTTAAGACTACTAGTACTTGTAGTCTACTACTAATGAATATAGAAGTATGAGATGTCCCACTCCATATCATTGTTCACGTTCTCGAGTGTTACAAAATATATTCGAAAGATTAGGCTCATCGAACTAGTTTTATTTTGTATTCTATAAATCCAAACCACAATTCAATCTAATAATACCTTTCACTGTTCGAGTTTTACAATTACTTTCGGACATGAAGCAATTTCTCTCTGCCGCAAAAGCACTTTATTTAGTACTGAGAATCTTGCACATCCAGCTTTTGAGAAAGTACTGGTAATCATTCGTGGAGGTGTGAAAGAGTGTTAAACATGTATGAATATATCACGAACACTGACACCATTCGGATTTTCCATTCAAATCATCATGCAGTATGTCATTGCAAACTATCTTGTAATCTCTGAAGTAACGCATCAAGGCACTCCGGGTACGTTAACTCATTTCATTTCGTTCGGAGGAGCGTCAACCGACAAGTGTTTAAGTGCCGATAAGACGAAGGAGCTGAGAAGAAGGAGCTGTCTTCGCGGGATCGCAAAGCGTGAAGGAGCGTCGAAGTGCTGCTGTTGCGACGTGACGGGAAAACGCAATAACAAGTTAACAAGTGAATTACGCGCAGATCCATCCTCCCCTGGACTGAGAACATCGCATCACTCGTCCCGTTCGTCTTACTCGCCATCGGTTCGCTATCTCCCTTCCGCTTCGTTTGTTCTCTAACACTACCGACCACTCCATTCTTAACATGTGGCTGATAAAAAGAACCAACACCCAACTCATTAGGGAGTTTTTGCACAGCATCAAGCAGTAAGTCGTATACGATAGGATGCCTCTTTTGAGAACCTGTGCTGCCAGAACTCTAGAGACGGTTATCGATAGATTTACGTTGGGAAATGGTAGGGAGTACGGAATAGCGTACAGCAATAGACTGCACTTCTGAGCCTCCGCGCATACGCTGCCAGTAGCTAAAACCTCAGACGTCTTACCATATTACGATACTCATAAATTTCCTATTATTTCGTCGCCTCTCACTGGTTGCCTATACATATTTCCGAAGAGGCTTTTTCTTAAATCTCAGACTCATTTCATGATATCACTAATCACGAATTTTCTAAAAAGGTACAAATATTTCGAGGGTAAAAGTGGGGAATATTATTTTTTTTATTACTGTTAAAATTTTTCGGGCGTAAATATATCTTTTTCTCTCTAGATAACAAGGTTGTTCGTAGTATTATTTGGTGCGCGAGCGTGTGCGATTCTATTCTGTTAGTATTTTCCCACTAATATTCCATGACTCCGGTTACTCCAGTAGGCAATTTATGACATTATAAATTAATTTATAATTTTTCTTTCATTTTATTTGAATATTGTACGTATTCCTGTTTTACATATTACGTTCATTTCGGTGTCTAGGAACGTCTTCTCTCGGGCGATCCAGATGTAGCAACCTAAGTCTCTATCAAGCCGTCTTGGCTTGTGTGCCTAATCAGTCATTATACAAGGATATAAGGTCGGCACAGCGGAGTTCATGAACCGATTGCCCTTAGTACTTTATTAGAAGAAAACATCAAATAAATAAGGTCAGGGTGTTTTATTCACGGTTGATGAACAGTGTGCTGGGAATGCACACCATGCCACAACACTCAAAACCCTTATCTTACAAGAGCTTCAAACCCAGATGTCTGTAACATGTTCTTATGCGCAAATTCCCCCAAGGCCCTACTACACCCAGGCGGGCCCAAAATGGACGGAAAAGAGTTGAATCGAAGTACATGTTGGTCTGGAGAGTTCAACCCAGCACCAATTCAGAGATAAACATCCATGAGTGAAGCAGAATTCAGCTCTTCGAACTGAGATTGATATGTGCCTGTCTAAGCTATCTGTATTTACCCAGATCGGACTCGTACGTTTCGTATTTTATTCTACGCGCCCTGCAGGAACTGCATCCTTCGTTAGTCCCACTCATCCGCACCTGCCGTCGGGTCGCTCTCGGCAGGCGCGCCTGGCCGTGGGCACTTTCTTCCCATCCGGCGGCGCCGGCGGCGGCGGCGGCTGTCGGCCAGGGCCAAGCTACTCACGGCCCGCTCACGCCCGGTTTCACTTCCCGTCCGCGAACGACCCTCCCGCGGCGACTGTTCCGAGCACGCGCGTTTGGCAAACGCAGGACATGCCGCCTTGCGACACCACCACCGTCTCCATTCGCGTGTCGTGCGTCGCGCGAGTCGACTGCTGGAATGAACTCTCTTATTTGCTGTTGATTGTTACCGATTAATACGAATGTATTGTTTGATTACTTGTGCTTCCTGGCGTGTTATCTGCTATCGCCATTAATCCCATAAGTGGGGTGCAGGTTTTTATCATGGAGGAGATGGTGTTCTCCGACATCCCAAGGCTTCTAAGGCAGGTATCTCCCCCCCCCCCACTAATGAGGCACCGACCCAGACGGGACAGGCTCTAAGCTCCTAACTGGTCTCCCGAGATGTGTAGTAATGTAGCGCATGTGAGTGTGTGTATGTACGAGGTGAGGATAGGGCAAAGAAGAGCAAGGAAAGGTCGCGTGGCCCGTTTGTTAGGGAACTGCTCCGGCATGATCGGAGAAACCACGTAAAACAGCCGATCAAAGCAGCCGGGTGCTAGAAGTCTCCACAAGACAACGGTTGAATTTGACCTAGCTTGGTAGTTAGTATCTAAAGTCCTGTCATCGTCGGGATGCGAACCCTAGGACTTCCCATTGACGCACTGAAGTGACATCAGTTCCTGCCCTGAACCACCTTAACCGGTACAACGCACTACAAAGCCTCGATCGCGGAGCTGTCTGGCAAGGTACACGTTCCCTTTCAACCGCCCGTCACCTGCCCACCCGGCAATGAGTTGGTGAGTTGGTGAGCGGGTGTGAGAGCGATTGCGACTATGCAACGCGAGAGGCGCCCTATTCGCGTGATGCAATCGTGTTCGAGAGTAATCTATCACCAACACCGAACGCGTGATGGCATCACATTGAATTATGTAGGGGAACCTGGCGGCAGCAGCCGATGCTTACGGTGGGGCACAGACGTCAATCAAAATTTTGGGGCATGTGCACTGAAATAATATTCCACGTAGTTCCGCTATGATAATAATAGATTTACGTGACAAGAGTCCCGGACCTCTGGGTTGAATAGTGCGCGTTCGAGCTCTGCGAGAGGCGAGATGTTTTCTCCGTGAAGTTGAGGCGTTTTCCGTTTCCCATTCTAGAAGATATCCCGTTTGATTTATTATTATTTTCGTAATCAATTATATGTCATCAATGTTTGTCCCTCATTATCAGGTGACGGAATTTTTTGTGATAAAAGCAAAATATGAATGTATATGCATTACAGGAAAGTACCCAAACCTAGCCCCGGTTCCAAAACGAGCCCCTTGATTTGCTGCTTCATAGATTGCTGTTGCCCATTGGAACAGAATTAAAATTGTAGTTGTTTGCAAGACCGTAGTACACTCGAGCGGTAGTGTCTTCATCTTCACTTGTTGCCGGATAGTCAATCATTAATGCGAACACTGAAAATCAAAGTTTGTTAAAGTGCTTAATCTCGGTTGTCTGATTTCGAAAATTTGCCGATAAATCTTCTAAGAATTGCGTTATTTTGAAGGGGACATCACAAATTATTGATTTAGGGTAAAGTAATATATTTCATTTGCCTTGTAAAAATTTTATTGTCATTTGGAATATACATAGCATCGTAGGTCTTCACGGCCGGAGTCAGTGGAAGATACATTTTCTGGGTTGGTAGGCCAGTGGTCCAGTTGACATTGAAGGGCCAAACGTTTCGTCCACGTCTATGGTGGACACACTCAGTGGCAACAGGGTCTCGGACGCAGTGTTCGGGGCGGCGGCTGGCTGGCGACTGTCCACTGAGAATGTCCTCCGCAGACGTGGACGAAATTCATAGAAATAGGCATCTACATTTTTATATCTTGTCTATATATTTTATATCTAAAATAATATATAGTCTATATGAACCATCTTGACAAGAAAAATCGTTTTTACATAGAAGCGTTTCGTGCTGTAAACTTCTCCTGATGTCGACAAATGTGGTAATCAAAACGAATCTTCTTTCACTATCAAACTCGCGTAACTTTAACAATAATTTGAGTTTCAAACTACAGAGGTATCAGAACCAATTATGACCCTTTTTGTAAAAAAGAAAACAAATAAAAGTAGTAAAAAATTCGAGCATCATAAAAGTAAGAAGTAGGAGAAGACAGAAGTAGCTTGTTTGTCAACTTTCACACTTGCTAAAAAAAATGACACGAGACAATTCTACAGCAATAAAAACTGAAAGTGTTCTCTGGGATAGTATCTGACTAAATATAACTTAAATGGTTTTGTCTCAGTTCCTTACGCGTTTTTAGAAAACAAGTTGTAAGTTGTGAAATGGAAAAAAAGTAACGACGTACATATATGTGAAAGAAAAATGTGAAACACGCTGAGAATTTTTATGGAAACAGAGGATAAGAATACTATTTGTGTGGGTGCCTACACAGTTCCTAACGGTAATAAAAATAATGGGACTCAATTGTGCAATAAGGAACGAATTCCAAAATACTGCTTTGGAGTTACAACTTTTTTTTTTTCAAATTTAATGCAACTTTTATTATATCTCTAAAGCAGAGATATTGTTATTAACTATGATGATCCGTTTCACATACATTACACAATTTATGAACTTGTTATCCGCATAATTTCATATTGTTTTATTATGTAATAACAAGTTATTGTCAAACTCGAAATTAGACTCTCAACTAAAAAGAAAAAAATTTCTGATATTGAATACAACTCGTCAAAAGACAAAGACGTGTACGTATTTTTTAATTGACAAACGCAAAAGAATAGATTTCCTTCCACAATTGTCTGTAGCATAGTATGACTAAAAGTTTGGCGTTAGAATAAAAACAACTAGTGCGTTGATAGCTTCATAGTTAGTATTCCACTGCAGTTGTATTTCTTTGATAATGATATTTGTAGAGAATTTTTCATGAATAGATGTTCTAAATTCGACATTAATATTCCTGTTACTCCTTTACGACATTGGAATGCAATGTGAAGCAACATTAGCGTCAATAATTTCAGAAAAGAACATTAAACGGGAGAAGTGTAATGGCAAAATGTGATAAATTGATATCCATGTTTTTACGCAATGTTTAAACAAGTAGGCAGATGTTACATTTGTTCAAGGGTTCATGTAACCGGCAGTAGATAGGAAAGCATAAGGAAATTGCAGTTCAAAGTTGTCAAACGCTTTAATTTGCTTTCGCTCTTCCGGACTCTAACGCACTAAGAGCAAACGTCGATGCCATAAACTTCCGCTTCTGTTGGTGTCGTCACGGAGAAAGCTTTCACAGCACATCTGTGACATCGACTGCGGGATTTCCATGAATCTCAACACAGTCTTAGTAGGGAGTGTTCGAAAAGCCATGTTCACAAATGGAAGATTTTAGAATGTATCTTTGCCTAAACACATTCTCACAAACATACCCATATTTTCTCACAAACACGCACAATATACATAATTACACAAGAACGTTGAAAGTACGCATAAGGGAATTTGTTTTGAAATGATTTTGAAATGAAATATTTTCCTCTGTTTAAGAGATTCAATGAGACACGCATACTATTTCAATTTTTGACAACTGCTTCTTACTGTAGTACTTATGTCATTGCAGCCACCCCTTATATTAGCAATGAGGCTGTGTGCTTGTGGCTGAATTAACAGAATCGACAAAGTCTCTCATGTCATCGGAGACAGGAACAGCGTCAGCTATTCGTACCGTCAGAATCTTATCCTTCATTTGCTGCGTCAAGGTCGTCATCTTTGTGTCATCAATCATCAGCTTTATCATTCTTTCAAGCAATAAAAGAGCTCCATCAGCACCTTCAATATCGTTAGTCCCACACACCAGCGGTGTTAATGTGAACAGTCGCCAGCTAACACCAACTAGTTCCACCGGCTTAGATGTCTCGGAACATCAGCTGATGTCACTGCATTACCTATGACCGGATATCCTAGAGTTTGAGTCCCGACGGCGGCTGGATTTTCGACATAATCTCCTTACCTATGTCGAATTCAGCCGCTGTCTGAAGGAGAATTCTAGGGGCCGACTGCTCTGATCGGTTGTTTTCTGTGGTTTCTCCGATCAACAACAGGCGAATACCGGAGTACTCCCAACAAATGGGGGAAGGACCGAACGCGATCACCTTCCTATTCCTTGTCCTCTCCTCAACCCTTCCTTACACACACACACATTAACTTACACGCACTAAACTCTCACACATGTGGAAAACCGGAAGGGAGCTTAAAGCTTGACCTGGCAGGAACGGAGCCCCGCTGGTAGGAGATTCCTGATTGGCGGAAAAACCCACAAGCGGGGATGCCGGCTGGATAGGAGCAAGGAAATAGCAAGGAAGCATCCAGCAAGGAAATATCACCGCCATCTCCAGCGATAAAACATGCATTACTCTTTCGGGACTAATGACCTTAGCAGTTGACGCGCCCGGAATCACTAATCAATCAAACAACCATCTAGTTTCCGTTATGGCCCAATACTCGCATTGCGTCCCCGCTGGGCTCCTCTTCCCTGTGGGTTGGGTGCGTTGGGCTGCGTGGCGCCGCCGCGAGCAGAGCAATTGGCGCGTGCGCGTTAGTAACCGGCGTGGGGCGAGGGGCGTGGGCGCTGCCGGAGAAAGCAGCCGCCTCCGCTTCCTCGCGGCGCTACGCAGTGGTTCAGGTGGCTGGAGAAACGGGATCAACTCAATTTACATGAGCTCGGTTAATTTGACTTTGAATTATTCTAATTATTGGCACATTCGAATTACTGGCCAATTCTAATGTCGATTGTCGATTATAATTATTGGTTTCTTAGAATTATAGTTAAATTATAAGTATTGAAAAATTCGAAGTACTCCCAAATTCAAATTATGGGTCAAATTTTATTTATTGACAAATTCAAATTATTGGCAGGTTCGACTGACTGGCAAAGCTAATATATTGACAGATTCAAAATTATTTTCTAATTAACATCATTGAATAATTCGCAGAGAGATTACTCAAATTGCATTCAGTTGTTCCATTGATTTTCGTTTCTTTCTTCAACCTCTCTGTTGATCAAATCACTTCGAAAAATAACCTCTTGGCGATGTATTTATTTTAACGAAAAAATGTAATAGCGATATTCTGTACATATAGTTTAATGCACCTTGTTCCAGTTCATGAGCTCCGGGATTTTTTTTATAATTTTGACTGCATGTTATCAATTTCAACAATTCTTAATGATTTTTTTAAAGCTTGAAACCGCTTACTAACAGATCTAGGTTTAAGAACAATAAATATACTTATAAGTTCTTCTTTTCTTTCCCAAGATTTGCAACGAAACAAGAACCACTCGCAATGCAATAATCCGGGCCACTATAAATGAAACGCATATAAAGGAAATATTTACGACTGTATTATCTCTATATTACTACAAATTGACCACAGGACGCGCCCGATCTTTCCTTCCTCTTCCTTCTCATATTAACACTTCTTACTTACACTTTCATTTAAATTTACTACACTACCACATGTCGGGAGACCAGTATGGAGCATAACGTTTGTACCGACTGTTGTGGTGCCCCACTGGTGGAAGATGCCTGTTTGGATTTTTTGATTGATTAGTTAGTGTTTCGAGGTGCGTCAAGTAAGGTTATTAGTCCCGTTAGTGTAGTCCTTTTTCTCGGGAGGTAGCAATGATCTCCCCCCTGGATGGTGAGATACAGCGCCGACCTTTGGAATCTCGGTTTTCCCTGTCAGGTACATCCCACCAATGGGGCACCACCCTAGCTGGGACAAGCTCTAAGTTCGCGACCGGTCTCCCGACATGTGTGGGAGTGTACGGCATTAAAGTGTAAGTGTGTGCATGTAGGGGTGAGGATAGAACAAGGAATAGAACATCTCGCGCGGTCCGTTGCCCGGTTGATAGGGCACTGCTCCGACATTCTCCTGTTATTGATCGGAGAAACCTACTACTCGGAGAATACTACTGATAAGAGCAGCCAGCCGCTAGAATTCTTCTCCAGGCAGCGACTGAGTTTGACCCAGTTATCTAGCAAGTGTCGAAAATCCTGCCAATGTCGGGACTCGAAACAATGGCGTCCCGGTCAGAGGCACTGCAGTGACATCAGTTGAGCTCTGAGCCATCTCTACCGGAGCCTGGTTGGGATAAATCGTGCATACTGACGTGTAGGTATGCGCCGGATCTCACCATGCAGTGGGTGAAAAACACCGTCACCTACTGTGATAAAAATGCACCAAATTTAAGGTACTAATGACCGCAGTGGCTGACGAGCGCGGTATCATGAAATAATCAATCGAGTGGATTGATTGATTGTTTAAATCATTCCGGGCACGCCAACTACCAGGATCGTTAGTCCCGTAAGTGTAGCGCATGTGTTTGCTCGTGAGGTGGTGGTGATCTTTCCCTCGCTGTGTGGCGAGATCTGGCGCCGACCTACCATCGGCTAGCGGGATTTTCCCAAATCAGATATCTCCCACCCGCGGGGCACCGCCCCAGACGGGACAAGTTCTAAGCTCCCGACCGGCCTCCCGGCAAGTGCGCTTGTGTAGAGCGTGTTAGTGTAACCGTGTGTAAGGGGAGAGAATGGGACAAGGAATAGGAAGGAAAGATCGCGGACAGTCCGTTGCCTGTTTGTTAGGATACTGTTCCGGTATTCACCTGGTGCTGATCGGGGAGAACCCTGGAAAACTACCAATAAAAGCAGCAGGCCGCTAGAATTGTCCTCCAGGCAGCGACTGAATTTGACCCACCTATCTAGCTAGTGTCGAAAATACTGCCAACGTCGAGACTCGACACTAGGGCGTCCCGGTCAGAGAGACTGGAGAGACATCAGTTGCTGCCCTGAGCCATCTCTCCCGGTCAGGTGGGAGGAGTAACCGATCGGCCAGTGCGCGTGTTGCGACCCACAGTGCCTTCGTCCGGCTGGCGCAGCCGCACCCGTCGCTCGCGAGACTAGCGCTGCGCGTCATCCACCGCCGCCAACGCCACCCCCGGCCACGAAAGCCGGACGCCCCGCGGCCAGTTCCTGCTTCCAAACAAAAGAGGCGTAATGACTGGCGTAATGACTGTCCGAGCGGATGCCGGTCGATGTTCGCCTGTTACCCCGTCAGCGACAGTTCCGGAGAACATCGTCAGTTTCAGGTAGTCTCGGAGGAATTTCCTTATGGGCGGGGTTTCCGTTTAGTTCTTAACGATATGGTATTGTTATTTGTGACATGGGCTGCGCGTCGATGGAAACGTTTTCTGCTTATTAAAAACTAGCTGAATGGCGCGTCGCCGACGCTTTGAACTTTCTTCGGTTGTTTGACATTTTTTTCTTTCTTCAGTTCACAGTCCTTTTTGTTCAGTTTAGATGTTTCGTCAGCGCTGCGAACTATCCACTTAAGTTTTGCAATTATCTTGTGATATTGAGCACGATATCTACCTTTGGCTTCCTGAACTTAGGTAGTGTAATTGTTTCATAAAATCGACTTCGTCATGAGTTATTTGGAAATGGTTTTCTTTCAATTTGTCGTAGTACTTATTTTTTATATCAATTTGAAAACCATACGACGTGAGCAGCAAACACTCATTTATCTGATGCACCTCCGGGTCGCTTGGCTTATTCTCATTGTTCATATAAAAATTATAGTCTTCTCGATATTCTTTGAAGACATAACGCTGATCCCCGCTGCCCAGACGCAGTGACCTGCTTCTTCCTCTACGACTTTCTCTACATCTTTCCCCACGTCTTTCCCCACGTCTTTCCCCACGTCTTTCCCCACGTCTTTCCCCACGTCTTTCCCCACGTCTTTCCTCACGTCTTTCCCCACGTCTTTCCCCACGTCTTTTCCCTCGTCTTTGTCTACATCTTTCTCTACGTCTTCTTCAACGTCCTTCCCTACGTCTTTCTCTACATCTTCTTCTACGTCCTTCCCTACGTTTTTCTCTTCGTTTACTTCTTTCTGTACGTCTGAATAAGTGTATTGCTAAATACAAAATTGTAATATTGAATACTTTTGGTTTGATAATGACAGTAATAAATTATATTTTCATTATCTATGTTTAATTGATTGAGACGGTTCTATCAAAGCTGAAAATCTATTTCGTAGAAAATCATTATTTTCTCCTCTAATTTCCGCCGAACACTGTTTATTCATAATCGTATGAAAATATTAAGCACTTTGCGTTCTATTTAACAAGATTCAATGTCATTATTGCACTAAAATATCGAAAAAGAAGTTTGCTTGTTGGTATCTCTTATTCAACTTCATAATGAGGGAAAATGGTCACAAATATACGTGCTGCCGAACATTATCCTACTTGGAATTGCCTGTATTAATTTTTGTATCAATCTTGGTGTCAGACTCTGATCTCAATTTCCTCTGTTTTGCTATTATTTGGAGATTACAACATTCTTGGTGAAAAATCAATTATTAAATTGTAAATTTTTGTTAGTTGAAATTACATAATCAATTTTTAAAAGAGGCTATTACTTTAAAATATTATTTATGAATTACAATGGGCATAAAGTACAGAAAATAAAAATTTCCATACACACCAGTGCACACAAGAATATAAATAATGAAATATGGCCTTGTAGCCAGAAATACGGTCGGTTATCCATTTAAATTAGTGGTCAAATCATTTAACAGCATGGCTAATTACATTAGACGCCCAGGCATTCACTCTACGCTCCTCATTGACCCCACTCCCGCTTCTCTCTTCTCCTGAAAGCTGCCTACACTCTACTACTTGAACTTCGGCAGCTCTCGAGGGCAAACGGCTGGGTCTTAAATGCAGAATGCCCTGCGCGGGAGCAGGCGGGGCGCAGGCCTGTTCTACGTCTTTAAGAAAAACGAAATAGAATTCTAGAGTAGAATTATATAAGTTACAACATCATTCGAAGAGGTCTTACTCAGGAAGAACATTACCTAACGGATCACGCATGCAGCCAGCTGAATATTTTCACATTACTAAATTAATAAAGTACAGTAGAGTGAAATAAAACATTTAAAAAATAGACAGGTTACACTTATGAATATTTCTATATCAAGAATAGTTATATTTAGATTCCGGCCAACTTCGCACCTAAACCATACAGAATGACATTGACAATTTTTTCTGAATGACACTAGGTCCCCGTCAATATTCAAGAAGGGAAAACAATTGAATGCCGATTCCACAACTACGGTTTTAAAACGCGCAAGTAAATTGAGTGTATTTAAAGATCGTTATGAAAGACTAATACAAACATGATGCCGAAAATTGTATTCGAACCCATATTCCTAGCAGAGCGGCAATTACGAAGCTCACACCTTAGCAATCTCTGCAACCCACATCGGCTTGTGAGTTTTTTTAATGCAATTATATCGTGGCTCAAATGCGGCATTTTGGGCCTAAGGTTTTGTAAATAGGGGTTAACACAAATTTACATGTCTCATGTACCGCCACCGTCATTTTAAGTAATTACCGTGATTATACGTAAGCCTCAGATGGTAATAACGGGATGTAGAGGTAGCATTATGGAAGGTGAACCACCACAAGTTCTACGGTGAATTTGAAACCACAATCATTCGAAAGAATACCTCAGTGTTGTCACTACTCCTCTGCTTGACATAATGCCAGTGTAAGGACACCGGTAATGATCACCATTTGAGGGACACACTTTGAAAAATAAGAAGTGTTCTGTGCATCAATCCACACGAATGAAATGCTGCGAATGACCTACTTTTGAAAAATACGTTTCACGCGTCGAGTACAAGAATATATGGTAATTATGTCGTACAGTCACTATAATTTGTAACTAGGTACAGAGAGAAAAATTAAAAATGAGATATTAATATTTACAGATCAGCGACTAGACGCTTTAATAATTACAAGCCCTCTAATACATTTACGTGTAACTTTTAATTTTTTTGATTGATTAGTGATACCCGGAGCGTCAACTGCCATGGTCATTATTCCTGTTAGTGTAGTGCATGTTTTTCGTCTGGAAATGGCGATGATCTTTCCCCGCTGAATAGTGAGATCCAGTGGAGACCTTCCCGTCAGTTAGCGGGGTTTCCTCAACCACGTATCTTCTCAACAGCGGGGCACCGTCCCAGCTGAGACAAGCCCTAAGCTCCCGAGCAATCTCCCAGTATGTGTGGTAGTACAGTGCCTGAAAGTGTGTGTGTGTGTGTAAGTAACGGGTAGGGATAGGCGAGATCGCAGTGGATCAGAGGCCCGTTTGTTAGGGTACTACTCTGGCATTCACCTGGTGTTGGTTGGAGAAACCACGTAAAGCTACTGATCAGATAGAAGGGATCAGATGGAAGGGAAAAGGATGAGGAAAAGAAGACTGCGGGCGGTTCGCTATCTGTTTGTTAGGATGCTTCTCCGGCATTTGCCTAGTATTGATGGAAGAAATCACGGAAATCAAAAAAGGCCGGCCCTAAGAATTCTCCTCCAGACAGCGACTGACTTCCCTCTAGCTATGTAGCAAGTGTCTAAAATCCCGCCACCGTCGGAACTCGAACCTAGGACCTCTCGGTTAATGACTGCAATGACGTAAGTTGATGCCCTGAGCCACCTCTCCCAGTTTTTGTCTTGAGAGATTTATGAAAGACAATACGGAAACATTTATCCTGCTTTTTTTGCCCGCCACCGGTTAGAGTGCCGAAGAGACTGAACCGCTCGCGATCCGCCTCGCCTGTCAGATGGAAAGTCGTCTCGCGGACTCCGCCCCTGCCCTGGCGCGCAACGGAGACTGCGAGGATCTGGCCGTCTGTTGCGAGAGCCGCGGGATGTGTCGCCACCTCCATTGAAAAAACCCGTTGCTCGCGGCCGCTGGGGGCGATGAATGACGTCTTGTGGTAATAGTCGTACACCCTCCACACATAGTCATCCTCCTGAACGAGACGGCAAGTGCTCTTGCTAGGGCTTGAAAGACCGCCGTGTGGCTGGTGACTAGGGATGTGTAGTCATCAATGCAAAATTAATGCGCTCCCTTTCTCCCGGTCACCGGATCAGATGACTCAATAGGGTGTTTTTGCGCCACGCATAAGGTAGCGGCGTTATGCACTAACAGTCACGTGACAGACCTTGAAGTCATAACGTCTTACCTTAGGCCTAAGGTACGACCTTATACCTTCATAAATAGTGCACGCCTGTGGGAGTCTCTACGGTCACCTTACAAGCGGCAAAATGGCCGCCTAAAAACAGAAAAGTTGTTTTTTTCCAACTCTAATAAACCAATTATCGTATGTAAGGCAGTTACAATTATTCCTTACGAACTTCACAACGCTGGCAAAAATTAACGGGATATGTTGGAGAGGTGACAGGAAAGAAATTCGCGAAAAAGAAGTTCTTCGGGATAGGTTATGTCTTATGTTCATAACGAACGCTGTTTTAAGGTACTTCCTATATTTTTAAGAAAAGCATATTCAAAATCTAAAACTCCATGCACAATGTGTATTTGCTGGTCTGTTGACTCGTTACGTGTTTTAAATGTCTCACCACTAGCCTACAATCTTTGATATATTATGCAATTTCTCTGTTCAATCCTTGAAATGCTTCATTTGTCATAATGCATAACGCAATGTCGCAATTGCTAAAACTCTTATGAACGTTGTTCATTGCGACCGTATGAAGGCGTTAGTCACGTGATCAATAGAGTTTAAGGATATCTCCTTACGCCTGGCGCTAAAACTCCCAATGACAACAGTCTTTGTCGCTACACCGTCCTCTATCGGGAGGTCGGAGTTCGAGCCCCAACGGTGTCAGAATTTCGACGCTAGCTAGACCGTATTCAGACGCTGTCTGAAGGAAAATTCTAGCGGCCGGCCACTTTGATCTCCGTGATTTCTTCCATCAACACTAGGCGAATGCCGGAGTAGCATCCTGACAAACGGATAGCGAACCGCCCGCAATCTTCTTTTCCTCATCCTATTTCCTTCCTCTCCCACTGCATTCACAATAACACGTACTGGCACAATTTTGCTGTTATCTACTAGCACAAAAACTGCCGTCAGAAAAACATTTTTTCAAAAAACATTTTAATTATAACACGTCTTAGTGCCTTTATTACAAAATTTTGATTAGTAGTCATTATCTTATCAAATAAGAGCAAATTTTAAACTATTGTAGGTCACAATTTAGCTTTGTATTCGTGTGTCAAATAGTTAATGAACCAAACTAATGAAAACATTCTTTGATGTAATATATTATCTCCCACAGCTTTATCACCGTTTAAAATTACTCATTTTGACAATTCTGTGGAGATTAATTTTGTACTCAAAGCATTTAGTTCAAAGCGAACGAAAATTTCACGGAGACGTGTTAAGTTAACAACTGCAAAAACACAACGTACCCTATTGCGTGGCAAGGCGGCAAGACGTTAACAGAAAGGAGGACGCAAAATAAACACTCCCTCGACAAATACCTCACGTTCTCGAGACCGATGGTAGTTTCTCGAGGAAAAAGCTTTTTCTTCCCGGTTTTCACAATCGTATGCGCTGGATGGAGAGGTGCCAGCTACTCGACCCGTGTCGCAAACTCAAGGAGCTCGCTGCAAAAAGAAAACTAGAGCGATCATCGGCCTTTTGGGGCTCCGTCTTAATAGCCGAGACCCGTACCCGCACTTTCCCTCTTGTGTTAGTCAATGACCTGGCGGCCTTGATCTCATCGCTTGGTGTTATTATGTTGGCTCCAACGAATCAATCTTGTTTTCTAAAGAAGGGAATAGATTGGTTCTAACTCAGATGCTCATTACACTAGCTGTATACTTACAAAAGATAATTACGATATTACTTTCTTTGCAGTTGAGATTTCTTAGAAATTTTGTTGAGACGTTATTAGACCTCCTGACCATTCCATTATTTTCTTAATATTCAGACTCTCCATCATGAAAATAAGCTAAAGAGCAGTAATAAAAGGGTAAAGCTTTCATCAAAAGAACACAATAATTTTGTGATGTAATATACGCATATTGTGAATTTTTCAAGTAGGATAATAGAGATATACAGAGTATCAAAAATTACAATATTAAAATATCAACTATTACAATATTACTACAAAGCGAAACAGTTTAATAATTAAATATTTGAATATCGCTATAAGAAAATAATGTGTTGGTTGATACATATCGTATTAGGTGGAACTGTGCGAATCGCTGTTATTTGTCAATTGTCAATCAGAGCGAGAGAAGAAAGAGAACAAGATCAAGACAAAGAGACAAAAGAAATAGTTTCAATCGTCTAAATATTACGTGTTCTGTGATCTCTGTATTATATTAATGAATTACGTATTCTGCACATTTTTATTTCTCGCCATTGTATATGGGAACCACGACAGCAAGAATGCACTGTATAAAGTAACAATGATTAATTGATTAGTGATTGCAGCCGCGTCAACTGCTAAGGACATTCGTTTCGTAAGTGTAGTGCAATGTTTTTATCGCGAAAGGTGGCGGTGATCCAGGGGGGGGGGGGAGAGATAGCGAGATTCGGCGCCAACCTCCAGCGTGGCTCTGCCTCAGCCGGAACGAGCTCTAAGCACCCGACTGGTCTCCCAGAACGTGTGGTAATGTAGTGTATGTGAGTATGAGTGTGTACAAGTAAGGGGATAGCACAGGGGATAGTAATAGGACAAGGAAGAGGAGGGAAAGATCGCGCGTGTTTCGTGGCTCATTTTAGGATACTGCTGCGGCATTCGCGTGGAATTGATTAGAAAAAGTACAGAAAACTGCCGATCAGAGTAGCCAGCCGCTAGAATTCTCCTCCAGACAGCAACTGAATTCGACCTAGGTGTCTAGCTAGAGTCAAAAATCCTGCCACTGTCGGGATTCGAAACCCAGGACCTTCTGGTCAAAGACACTACATTGACATTAATCTATGAACTGGGCCATTTTGCCGCTATTTTAAGCAAGAAATTGAAGTAGAATGTAAGAGTAATTATATATTGGATGCAAATATTTCAAATGTTCATACGAAGAGGAGAGGGTACAATGCGACGTACTATTCATAATTTGTTTACAATAATAATTGTTATTATAATTATTATAATATGTACAATTTTTAAAACGTCTTATCAGTAAATTCTTAGGGCAAAGAATGAACGAATCTCAAAAACGTTTTGTAGTAAACAGTATAAAATGAACGAAGGGAATGGCCTCTAAGAAAAAAGTATATTTTCCTTTTTTACGCCTTTCAGACTCCCAACACTGAATTAGTCCATTCCCTATTTCCTCCAAGCGTATAAATCTTGAAATCTACCTGACCTCATACTCATCACTTTGATGTGGCTCATGAGCCTGCATCGATCATTGTACTCATACATACTAGTATCGCTGGACAAGCGAAGTTCATGATCCCATCACACTTAAACCGGTTTTGAGGAAGAGAACAAGGCTATATCTATATCTTGCTCACGCAGCCAGTATTGTGATTAATTTAAAGACAAAATCATTTCAATAAAGTGAGGTTATTGTCAACATGCATTACGTTTGCTGTCAGTGGTAAACATGTAAATCTGTGTAATGAATAATTGTTTCTACTTCTAATATCCATAAAAGGCATATTTTTATTGAATACAGCATCATAATTACATGAACTTTTGCAATAATGCACGCTGAGTATTTACCAATAGTCTCGTCATCGCGCCCGTCTTCCTGGTCGCGGACAGAACAAGGACAGTGCACTGTCGCAGAGGGCAACGTGCCTGCCCTTGCGCGTTTCCACAAATCCATTTCTTTTAAGACCAGTGCCGTGTTAACGTATGGGTTCGAGGGGCCCAGGGCCTCCGATGTTCAAGCGCCCCCGATAGTTCTTAAAAAATTAATATAATTTTTTTCAAAAAATAAACAACCTGTAAAAACGTATAAAAAGTAATTATAATTAAACTATACGCAAAAAATTGGCAGAACAGAGTAATGTGTCAGGCATCATCAGGCATATTTATAATATGGAATGTAGCTGGTTGATGCATTTTAATTTTACAATTCAATAAAAAATTAAACAATTTAATTTGTAATTATTTTCAATGTAATTATAAATATTTTATTCGTTCTTCTTTTTGAATTTATATTTAAAATTCTGTTTATATAATGTTAAATTGAAATACTACGAAATACTGTAAATTTATTTTTTTGAAAATACAACATACATTGTGAATTGATAGTATTTCCTTTAAATTTCAGCATCGAAATGGGGGGGGGGGTGATTTGGAGGATCCGTGAAAGTAAGAATACGCGACCCCCAAATTAATCTAATCCCAAGGGCCCCAACGCTGTTAAAACGGCCCAGTTGAAGACAGTGCAGAAGACAGCGGCTGTCTTACGAACAGTCGGCCAGCTAGCTGTCCTCGTGTAAAGGGTTCTTTAGACGATTCATCCTGAACGATCTCACCTTCTCATGAGGGCGTAACTAAGAAAGCGCAAAGCGCATTACCGTCAGAACCTAGAAGGCGTGACACGAGCACCCGACCTCCGCGCATTTACGAGCGAGAAGAGGCGCACAGCGCCAGCATAGCCGCCGGGTGGGGGCCCGGAGGGCGGGGGACAGCAGAGAAAGTGGCAGGGCGGTAACGGCCGAGGTTAAGGCTGTGGATAACCGCCGTTGCGCCAGCGGGTCACGCGCCTGGCAGCGCCCCGCGCACGCCCACCGCTCCACCTGCCAGCGGCGGCGGACGCGGAGGCGGAGGCGGAGAAGGAGGCAGAGTCGGCGGCGGTGGCGGCGGAGGCGGAGGAGGCAGAGGCGGAGGCGGCAGAGGCGGAGGCGGAGGCGGAGGCGGAGGCGGAGGCGGAGGCGGAGGCGGAGGCGGAGGCGGAGGCGGCGGCGGCGGCGGAGGCGGAAGCGGAGGCGGAGAAGGAGGCAGAGGCGGCGGCGGTGGCGGCGGAGGCGGAGGCGGAGAAGGAGGCAGAGGCGGCGGCGGTGGCGGCGGAGGCGGAGGAGGCAGAGGCGGCGGCGGTGGCGGCGGAGGCGGAGAAGGAGGCAGAGGCGGCGGCGGTGGCGGCGGAGACGGAGGCGGAGAAGGAGGCAGAGGCGGCGGCGGTGGCGGCGGAGGCGGAGGCGGAGAAGGAGGCAGAGGCGGCGGCGGTGGCGGCGGAGGCGGAGGAGGCAGAGGCGGAGGCGGAGGCGGCAGAGGCGGAGGCGGAGGCGGAGGCGGAGGCGAAGCGGAGGCGGCAGTGAAGGTGAGGGCGCGGAAGGCAGCAGGGCGAGCGAGTGATTCGTATTTCTGGGCAAGACCGCTACTTCGGTCTTTGGTCTCGACAGTGTAGTACAGCCGAGAGGTGGCGGTGTTCCTCTCCAGCTCGAGGGTGAGCTACGGCGCCAACCTCCGCGCCTTTACTGTGGGATTAACCTCCCCTCCACTTCCTCCACTAGAAGAACACCGCCCCAACTGGGATAAGTTCTCGAGTGGTCTCCCGATTGCGTGCATGTAAATGTGTGGATATGTGTGTCAGAGGCTCGAAAGGACAAAATGAGGAGCAAAAGTTGACGCACGGTCCATGTCCCTCCTATCCAGCCATCCACCAGGTATTGATCGCGAAACTCTAGAAATCTACCAATCAGAGCAGCCAGACGCTGGAATTCTCCTCCAGACAGTGGGTGAACACGGCCTAGCTATACGGGTCAAAAATACGCCGCTGTTGGTCCTCGATCCGTCAGAACTCCAAATCAGAGGCACTGCAATGGCAACAGTTATTGAACTGAGCCATCTTAGACACAGAGGCAACACAAGCGAAGGTGGAGCAGGAGGAGGCGGCAGTCACTGTTGCAAGTGAATTGGCTCCGAGAAAGTCACCCGCTATGTTTGGAAATGAGAGTGAAATTCAATATTTGGTTCAGTTAACGTTTTAGCTTTATTAATATAAAACACCTAGTCTCCGCTGTTCGTACTTGCTGAGTTTACATCAAAGCCAGCATTGCCGCTGACATTGCAGCGACTCTGTCTGGGAGGTCCTAGGGCTCGATTTCCGACTTGGTGGATTTTCTACTCTACAGTTACGTCGCATTCAGCCGCTCCCTGGACTATAGCGGCCGACTACTCTGGTCCGTTGGTTTCCGTGATTTCCCCAATCAATACCAGGCGAATGCCGGAGCAGTACGATAACAAATGGACCACGATCCGCACGCGATCTTTCCATCCACTTTCTCGTTCTATCCTCTCCCCTTAAAAATACACACATACACACACACGCGCACTACAATACCACACATGTCAGAAGAAGATTCGAGAGTTTAGAGGTTGTCCCGATAGACATGGTCCCGCTGGGGGAGATGACTGAAGGGGAAAATCTCGACTCAAGCCGACGTGGAGGTCGACGCCGGATCTCTGCATTCATCGGGGAGGCCATTCGAGCACCGCCAGACCCGCGAGCATTCACTACACTAACGGGACTAATAACCATAGTACTAGACGTACCCGGAAAGAACCAATCCGCTGTTCGCAACTATTATTTAGAAAGGCGTGGTCCTTTGTCTATTTTTTTGGAGACGTGCATGTGAGTGCTTTTCTTGAGAAGTGCGCCTAAAACAGCGTGTGCGTGCCGAACGGCTGATGGAGATATGGCTTTCCCCGAGTAACCAGAAGGTACCGTGGTAGAAGCACTGGCCGCAATGGTGGCGGCACGACTGCGCCTCTGCCGGCGGCGGCGGCAAACTACTGATGACAGAGAGCGGGTTTGTGGGTGTGCGGAGAGAGGGAAATAGAGCCGTAACAGAAGCGATGTATGCCGCAGGGGCGTTAAATAAGGGGAGGCGGTGGGAGAAACGATGCGCAGGGGGAGAGGGCGAAGACGGGGTCGTGGCAGTCTAGGCGGCAGAGACGTTTTCTATTTTTACTGAAGAGATTATTACCATGCAATAATAGAAATTGCTTGTCTGCATAGTTAAACGTCACGTTGGAGTTGTTGCTCACTTGCGTACTTTCCACGGTCTAGGTTTAGTTTGAAAGCGAATAGAATTGTTGTAATGTATGTATACAATTATTCTGTAATAGCGAATAAACCTCCTTCATCATACACATACGTCTATGAAATGGTTTTGAGTAGTTATGTGCCCTATTATATCAGAGCTGCAGGAAGGAAAACCGCATCTATAATAAGTCACTGTGTAAGTTATTTAATGATTAATGTGCACCACTATTCCTCTTACTTTTTCGCTACTGTTTTCACATTATGGAGAAGGTATTGTAACGCTGCGGGGGAAAACGGAGAATTTACAGCAGCGAAAACTCTTATTACCGGGCTCTGATAACGAAAAAGTGGACAAACTTTGTTCTTATATACAGAATGTCCGGGAAGGAAACGTCAAAAGTTTAAAATTAAGTTCGTAAGACAGTTTTAAGCATATTTTGTCTAATAAACTACTCGGATACTCCGAATGGCTGAGTCGCAAGAACCACTCAAAAGTTGGCTTGAAAAAAATACTGTCTAGGCAAAAATTTGTATTGCAGAAGCAGAGAAACACTCAAGAAACGTGTAAATTCTTTATTACTTACAAAAGAAATTAATATATTTGTACAGAAAGAAAAATTAACCCGAAATTTTAAAAAAGCAGTCAAATTGTTTAAATTGGATGCTTTTTTTATTTCTAGGTTAATTTCTCTTCAAAAAATGTACCAAATTTTTTGATAGAATTGTGACCTCGTATATCGTAAAGGACGCTTAGGAGAATGATGCAAGTATCATTTTCGTTGAAACCCCTGATTTTTGGAAAATTACAAATATTCAAAATTTTTTCGGAGTCTTGGTACTGCAATAGCGAAAATATTTTTTTGAAATTAAAAGTATTCATTAAAAATGGATCTTCAAATGAGGCCATATTTAATTTTACAAAAATTTGAGAATTTTTTACGTAATTTTGAGCGAGACAGACAATTTTTAAACAATTATTTTCTCGGAACCGTCTCCAATTTTTTTCTATTTTGTTTTCACGTATGTAGCTAAGAACGGTAAAGAAAGTGGTTTCGATCCCATTTTTGTCACACTCTCTGTATTTTCGAAAACTGGAAAACAATTCGAAATGGTAAATTCGCTTCGTTTGAGGCGCTGTCAGTCAGTGAAAGTAATTTGAGATGTCCTTGGACGCATTTTGGATACTCTGAGAATCTGAGATATTCTGTGTTTTTTGTTCGTGCTTTCTATATGAAACAATAATTGTTTCATTAATTATAATTCAATAATCAATCATTGCTTCATTAATTATTGATGAAGCTAGGGAGTTAGTCCCACCGACTATGGATCAACTCATAAACGGTTCACGGTAACGAAATGTAATTTTCCCTCAACAATGCAGAATCATGAGGCAAATAATATGTCGCAGAGATAGAAATAGTAGAGATACGTAGTAATATGCCGTGTTTGATACGAAGAGACTATTGAAATCTGCTTCAAAGCAGACATGACCATGAATGAACTTTCAGGATCATAATAATTAGATAGACACAAAATTGTTACTTTTAAAATTATTGATACAGTAGTGACTGAAATGGAATATGTGTTTCAAGATTTTGAAAACTTCCACCTACAAAGCGTCCTTTCCTTCAGAAACGTTTTCTTTCGTAATAAAACGATATCCATACGTTGACAGTGAACAGCTTCAAAATGAACTGACAAATATATACACTGTTCATGCAAAATACATGTATGAAGATTTGTTGCTGAAGAATTGGTTGGACAAACTGGACTAGAAAAACATTATCAGGAGATGGTTCAGTTGATTCTTCTAAGTCTAACTTCCCCTTTATCTACAGCATTATATGAAATGAATATTATTACATTAAAGAGAGTGAAGACATTCCTGAAATATTCAATGGGAAATATAAGAATTAGTAATTTCAGTATACAGACTATCGAGCAGTGTCTTCTAAATTAACTGTGGAGAAATGACAGTTTTAATTATCAAATTATCGCTGTTTTTCTCAACGAACACTCCGATCAATGGAGCTAATTTACAAAAAAAAGTGTAAGATAATATTTTCAGAATACCCAACTGCATGATTCTAGCTTCTCCACTGGTATACTGTAGGGAAAGAGGTCCCCAGTTGATTCATTATTTCAGATAATTTCTGTAATCCGTATTTTACACGTCATTTTAAAGGTAAATACGGAAAGACATTTGTAACGTCCGTTTCGATCTCTTTTCATCTGAAGAATAACTCGGCAGTTTTGGGAATATGTGCTTGTATTTAAGAACAGAGAGTAGTATTAAGTTATATTTTAGTGAGTGGCGATAAGATTGTAAAATTGTCCGGGGTTTTAGTCATTTCCATCAATTTACTCTGCTTTATTTCTAATGATCGATTCTCCATCGACCTCTTCCAACTAGAGTTCCTGAGAATTTAAAACATATATTTTAATGTTTAGGGGTTCTTCATAGGAATCTCATAAGATATTTTGAGGAGTCATTGTGACAATTTAAAAAAGTACACAAAATTTTTAAAAAAAATGTTCCAAATTCGTTCATTAATATATTGCTATAAAGAAAGCACAGGGCACTAAACCATGTGACAATCATGAATTATTTTGGATTATTTCAATGTCTCTAATATTAATATTTACATCTGTATTTTTCAATTAGTGCATTTGAGGGCACAAATCTTAAAAGATCTCTGATGAAGTTTCTCGAAATTTCATAACGCTTTCTAGTGAGAGTTCAAAATACCGCATTTTCATAAATACGTTTTTTAAAGCGTCACCACTCTTTCTTCTGATTCTGTTTATAACAAGAGATTATGTTATTCAATAATAATTTGAAAGCTTCACCTCCATTGAATGGGCGAAAACCAAAACAGTAAAAGGGACATTTTTTAAATTATAAAACATCTGTTTATTTAAGCCAATATCACTGTAAAGCCATAGAGCTTCGTTTCATCATCAAAACCACGGCAGTTTCATTGTTCATTAAAACCACGAGAATACATTGCCACTGCAATACAGCCTAATTTAATCACGTTTTTCTCAAAATTTCTAGAATATCACTTATACCGTTCTGGTTTGCCCCCATTCAATTAAACTAGCCGTTGTTTTCAACAAATAATACGATAATGTATGTGCGGTTGTAGCATCATTTGTTTTGTTACGGTGTAAGGAGAGTATCAATGGTCTCATTTGAGTTTATATAGAACTTATTCTTTTACGTAACACCAATTCGCGGAAGCGCCGTAGAAAAGTGTTCACTTTTTCCAACAGCCCAATCACGAGTCTTACCAAACACAATGAGTTAGTGAGAGTCTTCGGTGATCGCTAGGCGCCTATTACACCTTTCCTTGTTTCTTGGTGAGGAACGAAAGTGATAGCTCTCGGCTAGAGCGTAGCGGTCTGCATCCCTTTCACTCGACTCATCGCCACGACCACGATTGCATCTATTTTTTCTGAGAAAGATCACGAACCAGACTCCACTAGAGAATCATGCCACACCTACCCGAAGTCGCCCCCGAGATGACCTCACCAGAAACGTGAATTCCACTGTTGTCATGTAATAATTACGTGACTATTTCCACTTACTATTCAATTATTTGAGCCAACTTTCGATTTCTTAGTAAGGAACAGTATTCTCCCATGCTGGTATGATATCGCTAAGAGGTATTTCATTATACCTGAGCATTTCGCAATCATTAATTTTTAACGAATTTCAGCATATGACATTTCGTTTTTAATTAATTAAGTTTAATTAGGTGTATTACACTGTGTGTCCAAAGAAGATCTTTGAAAATAATTTCTGGTAGTTATTGTGTTTAGATTATTTTCTGATGCTGTTTATCAAACATTAACAATTAGAACAATTTTATTGACATTGTTTACATTGAGTTTCTTACTAAAATAAACATTATTATTATGATCCTTTTTATTGTGTATATTCAAGTTCTTTCCCATTTCAAATGTACTGCTCTACGCTTTGGCGTTTAAAACATTAAAATGATTATTTCATAACAAAATTTTAATTGGATTACAAAAAGAACTTTTTAACGTTGAAGGTGCAAGGATCACAACCATGACAACACAATGCTCATTACCCCAGGGTGATGTAATCGAAACGGCGCTTTTTGTCTTTGTTTAAAATACTGTTACTTGCGTAACAACGTTCCAACCCTTTTTGACATCTTACGTGGAGTAATTCTCCTTGACTTAGCCGATCTCCTTAGCAGTTAGTATTCGGCTTTTCCAGCTGGTTTCCCATTCAGGGAATCGCGGTTCTCGAGCTGCTTAACGTCCGTGACTTCAAGGAGTTTGGTTTAGAAGTTAGGTTACCGGCACACGCGCGGGCGTTCGACAATATCTGAAAGTGAAAGGATACGCAAAACAACCGAACAAAAAACGAAATATTCAGTAAAGTTACGCAAGTTGAATAATTGTTTGCCAGAAGTGATGACTGGAAACTAAACGTACTCGTTTCACGTTATATACTTCAATTGCATCTCTATGAAGTGATCAACGTAGAAGTGATTTAAACATGTATGTGATTTACGTGAAAAAAGGCCTTTAATTAATGATGTGCACACAAAATACAGGATCTACAGGAACTACAGGAATAGTCACGCTCTCTAGGAACCAGCAAAATCGAACGGGTAAACAATGAAGGCTCAAAAGAAAAATAAATGGATTACAAACGCATACATTTAAAGGTCATAAAAACGTTTTTTTAAACATTAAGAAATATATTGTTTTTTGGGGAGCTTATTTCATATCTGAGCTCAGTTTTATCCCATCACGCTCCATTTGTTCACAACGCACTATGAAGTTTTGTAGTTAACTGACATTACATTGTAATGTTTATTGAGGATATATGAAAAATTAAACACGTTTTGTACCAAATATTACACACAATTTTTATTATACAAACAAACGCCATTTCACAAGGAATCGATTGTACAAAAGAACATATTACTGTAGAAGAACAAACAAGGGTTATAAATCAATGCATCTGGCAAAAATGAAACAATCTGGGGAAATTCAAAGTCAAAACCACACTTGATACGTAACAATGTGTGTACGTAACGCAATACGTAACAATGTTAACCATACATCAAGAACAGGAAGATTCAATGTATATTGACCAGACTAAGAATAGGTCACTCCAACTTGTCACACTCTCATTTCGTGTCAAACATACCAGTGAACTGTGACCTAAATGTGGAACTATAATCTCTAGTGGTTACCGATGTGAAAGAACTCGATTGCCTGAGAACATGAACTGTTTGGACAACATTGAAGGTGTGTGCAATGTTATAAATTTTTAAAACGAATTGGTGTGCTAAACTCTATATATTAAATAGTAGTAAATCCTTTTTCAAGTTTGTAGCAGTAACATGTAACTAAATTCGCTAATGACCCAGTAGTCGATGTGACTACAAATAATTTTTTTTTAAATATACAAGCTATTTAATATTTTTTTTATTTCTAAAAACATTATTTAAGTGTCTTGTAATATCGTTTCCTTTTCTTTGTGAAGCTGTGAGTATTACTTTGTCTCTTAAGTATGACCCGTGACGTGTCCCGGTAGAGCATCTAGCAGTGGTCGCCCATCATATTTACGCTCCTTCGACCCTGATATCTCTTTTCCATCTCCTTAATATCTTGTTTACAGTGACGGGACGGGACCAAATTTACTAACATATTAATTTACACATATTTTCAAAATATCCAATTGAGCTTCCAATATATCACGAAGCTTTTGGAAGAATTGAAATAATTTTTCATCGTCTACCAGATCGGAGTATAATACGTGAAATTCCTGTTTTGTCATTCTCGTTCTGCTTAGAAGAGAATAAGAGATTATAGGCATTCTCCGATCTCGACTCCTTCCATCGTTTTAATCTTCCGCTACTAAATATCAACATGTCGCGATTAGTTCTTAACATTATAAAGCCGTCGCGCATAATAAAAGTCACGGAGCAAGGAGCCAAACTGAATCCAAAATTGACCGAAGTGTCCGTTCTGCCGTCCGTCCCGTTTTGGGCGAGTGAGCAAGGCCCACACAAGAACTGGCGATTGTCCCGTCCCGTCCCGTCCCGACAAAGTGCGCGGTTAGCTGTACGGCCTTATTACCTAATACATTATAGTATTACAAAAACATTAGTTACCTCCAGTACTGTATATTTCTTACAATGAATATTAGATAAGTCTGCGAGTACATTTTACTTGACAAAATAACACAAAAAATTTTTTGAGCTTATTGTATGTACCCAGGCGTCAGTGACAACCCTGAGCTTTCAACTTTCTAGATACAGTGCTTACAGGAGGCCCGAAAACCAAGTTTTTTCTGTATTTGTCCTTGTTTTTCTCTTCAACTCTTTTACCTTACGTTCTGTAGGAAAATGGTTCAAATCATTTATATTTTAAAGAGGACATTTTATCCTCTTTAAATATAACAGGAAAGGAATGAAAGATTAACTGAAGGATAAAAACACAGGTATGTGAAATTGTGTTCATCCGAACATTGGAGAGGTATTGAATATTTGTTAGGGTCAAAGTTCTGGAGAATTAGTTGTCAATATCAGTTAGCTATATTAAAATAATAATAATAATAATAATACAAAAATTATAGTTGCAATACATTGTACAGTTATTAATGAGTAATATTGTGCAAACGAACTCTCTCATCCTCCAATACTGAAGATACGGGCCTTTCTTCCCTAAATTTGCATGACGCATTATTACACTACTACAGGAGTTGACAGAAGAGTTTCACCGTTTTCTTTTTGTATCTATTGGCCTTATAATCTCTGTTACCTTGCCCCAGAATTGATATCTTCCACCCCTTTCCAAATTAGCTTTACTTCAAGTTTCAAAAAAAAATAATACACACATTTAATAATACATTACTGCGTGGTGCAATAAGCAACAAATACGCGGAACGATGTTCCGTATTCTGCAAACGGAAATCCTGCAATCACGTTGTATATTCAAGCTTATGTGTTGTAATCCTCATGCAAATGGACAACAGCGGAAAAAACAAACTACATAGCTACGAGCTAGGCGTTGCAGCACTAACAAAAGAAACTGTTTTTCGCATTACATATCATTGCGCGCTTGGTTATCGCAACCCGATCATCCCACACGCCGCGACTCAACACGACCCACTTCTCAGCCAGCGGTCAGCGATAGCAGTGAGCGCCACCGTCGTACGTGAGACTGTTGAACGCATTCACACGATTTTTTCCTCGACTTTTGCCCCCACCGATTCCACCATGTCCCCTGCCCCCAAAGAACCTGTTGCTTCAGCTGCCACCCACGCTGGGGTCCCTCGCGCTCTGCGGCCGCCGACGCCCGTGAGCCCTCTGATCTGCCAGGCGAGCGAGGCGAAGCACCTATATGAAAGGCCATTCTCCCCCACTGCTAGGTTTCCTTCCCACCTCCCCTCGCCGCACGATCCGCCCGATACCAGGTGGCGCCACGAGTCACAGATGGCCGGGCGAAATGAGAGAGCTTGCCATTGCAGTGAAGTGCGTGTTTTGCTAGTCCATTTGAATTTTGCCGACGGCAGAATGTGATACGACTCACCGACCGAAGTGGCTCAGTGCGTAGCGCATTGACTTCGCAATCGTGAGGTCGTGATTCGATTCCCGGCCCGGCCATTGTGACCGGGGTTTTTGGGGTTTCCCTTCGTCATAAGGCGAATGCTGGGATGGTTCAAAGAGTCCACGATCACCTTTCACCAATATCCTATCACCTCCTAATCCAATAAATAATAATAATAATAATAATAATAATAATAATAATAATAATAATAATAATAATAATAATAATAATAATAATAATAATAATAATAATAACAATAATAATAATTCACAGCGGGGAAAAAGTTGCTCGCGTCCGTGGTCTACCACACGTGTCCCCTGGGTAACGCTTAATGAACAACAGTAATTCGCCATCTACGCGCTTGACCATTGTGGGCGTGCGGATCCCTACAAGCTGAGGGCAAAGTCTGCACGTGTATACTGGTCGGCGCGTCACCAAATGGCTAACATGCCAAGGGTGGGCGTTGACTAACAACAACAATAACATATGAAACGACTCTTGAGTGCAAAGACGTTGAAATAGAATTAAACTAGATTCACGGAGAGCGCTGCTGTCACGGAGTAATAGTATTTGAAGCCCGCCATTGGACGAAAAATGTGCGTACTTTTAGACATCCTTGAGACTGTGATAAGAGCAAGTTAGTTGTTTAAAAAAATGTTCTTTTCAGTGCGTGCTTTATTTAAATGAAAGAAAATAGACATGATATATGGTTAAGATCTCATATATTAATTGTATTTGGTCATTTTGTTTACGTGGATTATAAAAACAAAACAAAAAAATCGAATATCCTTACAAAAAGTGTATTAATCATTTACTGAGCGACGTTTCGGGGATTACGTTTTACCCTTCTTCAGTCTACAACACAAAACAAAACTATTACTATTTTAAAAGGAATATAAAAAAAGTTACAAGATTATTGATTCAAAGCAGTGAAAAATTATTGTAACGAAATATAGCACTCGATATGAATGAACATAGAAACTCACGAATATAAACAACAATCTAACATAAAAATATATACAAATTTATACCAGACAGCGTGCGGACACATGTCCAACATGGCAATCGCAATGATAGCATTTGAACTAACTGTGAAATAAAGGACGGCAATGTTGTGAGGTAGTTGAAGAGGGGGGATGGGGGTGAGGTTCAAGCTACTGTTTCATGAAGAAATATAAACGGACAAAATATTCATGAGTTTCCAAATGCGTTAGAAGAAATTTATATATTTACAGAACAACTATCACTCAATTAAAAAGGCAGGAAAAATATAACTGTAGTACATCATACAAATAATTATTCTCCTAAAAAGTTCCATAATACGGAGTCATGAAAAGTATTTAAAGTATTTAATTCCACCTGTGTGTTGAGGAATTCGTAGTTCTTATATGAAGTGTTTCAAGAACTAACCTTGGATAATAATTCCGCTCCGAAAGTAAAACTTCAACATCTTTTAAATTGATTACATGTCCACTGTCCAACCGGTGTGTCATAATTTAATTTTGTCGATCCAAAATTTTATTAATATTACGTACATGCTCAGATACACGTGTTTTTAGTTTGTTAAGATATTCTAAATTTGTTTTTTGTTTTTAAAGACTGTCTGTCCCTGTAGACGAAGTGGTCTAATACAATTAATATGTGCGATTGCTATTATGCTACGACAGACTAGTTTCCTTTTAATGTATATGGTTAAGATTTGTCCGGCATATAGTAAGTGCACGAACAAATTCAATGTTCCAAGTTCAAATTCATTGTAAAGGTTCACACATTTTGATTCTTCATAACGAAATAAAGGGGAACAGTTGTGTTTTTTCTTAATCAGTAATTAATTATAAATTTTGAATACCTTTCGTGTAAAATCCTGCATATGTGTATTTGTTACGTATCTAATGAACATCCTCGCGCAACAGTGCTGCTTAGGGGCCCGCGATCATAGGTATTTCCAATAATTTCAGCTGCCGCAGCTTTCCACTTAATCCACATCGCTGTCCGTTCTCTTTTCTCTTGAGGATTATCAAATAAAATACTTAGTTCTAACAAAAAGAAAATATTTTGTTTGAAAGTTCTGGTTGGCTAATTAATCGGCAAACTTTTATCTGCTCCGCGTTCGCGGATATATTGTTCTTTATTCTTGCGCCATCGATTAATTATATCTAATACCTTCCGCAAGGTTTCGTGAATCTTATCACTTGATCACACTATTAATTGGTTATTTAAACAAGTATTTCACTTTAAATAACACGATTTAATCAGCATGCGTCCATGTCTTCTGAACTCTAGCTAGCCTCTCTTAAAACAAACTTGCCTCCATAGCAACCCAATTGTTCATTCCCTTATGAGTTGATATTATCGCCCAAGTTATATTTTCATTTCGTAACAGTATTGTTAAATAAAATGGCACCTGGCGTATAACACGTGTATCTAAACATTATCCATATACAGATTATGTTTTTGTTTTTCATTCTATATTTTTATTTCTAATACAATCACCCCAAAACACACCCCATAATTATGGAAGCTAATCAATTACAGTCAGATTTGAAACCCACGCGCAAATCATTAACAACAATGGCGGCCATGGAACCTTTCAATTTATCCTTTGTCCTGAACTGTCCGTCCACGGAATTGTTGGAGCTCAATTGGGTGCCTTCTAAATCCTGACAAATCATTCTTGCCGGTATGTAAAGGAACAATGCGCTAGTTGGATTGTTTTGAAACTATATGTCCAAACACCTGGTCGACAACTCTCAGTCTTTATCGAATATCGTAATAAATAATTTTCCTTTGCTCAGAGTTTTTACAACGTTTGTTCCTGTCATTATACACTGTAGACCACTGCGTCATACTCTACATTCAAGCATGCACTTAATTCAAATATTGTATGTTAAATAGATGCATTAGGTGTCGTTCCTCCGTGCTAGAAACAAAACAAAAAGGTGGTCATGCAATTGTTCTCTTTTGCGTGAAGTCACCTTTTCATTGCAAAATTTCATTAGTAGAATCACCATCACCATTAGAAAAAAAGGCCTTGTCGCTGCACCGAAGATGAATTGTCAAGCTTCGACTCACGACTTCTTTTCATCGCAAAGAAAAGAACCGTGATAATTGCCGATCACACCGCGCCACCTGCTAGCATACGAAATGAGTATTTCTATTACCCCAAGCACTCTATGTTTTACAATCTTATGGTATGCACTTTCGTAGCGAGATTTGTGTCGAAGAAAGGTATTTATATGATTTTTCAGATTTTTATGGGCTTGTAGTCTTAATTTCTAACTAGTAGTGCAGCATTACATACTTCCATTACTATTTGTAACCGTTACGTAATATGAACCTCCTCAGACTTCATGTCCAGACAACAGGGCATATTTCAGAAGCACATATGTAGAATAGACTAGTGATTGCCGGAACGAGTCTGGTACCCCTTGTGCCCTGTTCTGAACATCTGAGTAATCTAAGAATTTATTTTACATTCTCATCTTACTATGACATTACTTAGTAAAGAAGAAGTAGAGTAATACAGTAGTGGAAATTTTCTATTTTTCGACAGAGAAACTCAATTTGTCAGGCACTTGTAATGAAAAAATGGTTAAATTTTATTCCTATATGCAGAACGTAACTCTTCCAAACACGTTGTGTAGCGCTTCATATTTTGTGGGTCCTTCATATCGAAAAATAGATTGTCGGCCAAACGTGTTTGTCCGTCCGCCTGTATGTTCGGCTTTTTTCTGCTTGCTACAACTACAATACTGACGACAGATTTTTTCCTGAATAAAGTATATTGTCAAAAACAGACCTACTACCTGAAATAAGGTCATGTACAATTAAAAATAGTGAGTAGTTTTTGTGTAATTTTGCATGATGTACAGACGGTTTTTAAACTATTTGCTTAAAAATGCTTAAATGTTTTCTTCGTCTGAGAAGTTAGGTGCTTCTACGATCACTGACTCAGTTCGTGTGCTGGATGCCGCTAGCTAATAGTTAAAACACGGTATATGCATTTATTTTCTTTTGGTGAGTTGACTTCATTCTTTGTTAAACGTTTGCCTCTAGCTATAATGATTTTAAAACGTATGTTTTGTGTACGCACACCTTCTCAAAGTGAAATGTTCTTTTTCTCTAAAATAAAGTTAGATTTCACGTTACCCAAGTTGTATACGAAAGTGAACTGCAAAGGAGTGAGGGAGACAATACGCTTTTTAAGTGAAATAATTATGAATCGTCATTGCCAACAATATTGTTTATTATAATAGCAGCTGTCGATGGCTTAGCCATCGTCATCAGATTTTTAGTACAAGAAAAAATTAAAATGTGAATCAAAAAACAACAAAATTAGAATAAAACGATTACTAATAATTTAAAGTTTTTAGAAAATATATTTAACATTTTTAGAACTGAAAGAAAGAAAGAAAGAAAGAAAGAAAGGAGGGGGTGTTAAGTCACTTAATATTACAAGAAAAGTGAATGAAATTGAATTTGATCATGCAAAATTTTGAAACAGAAAACATGAAAATGTGAGTTGAGCCGTTTCGTAGCTACTGTATGGAAGCCACAAAACGACTTGGGCGAGCCAAAAGCACCCGGCAGTAGGGTGGAGGAGGGTAATGGCCTGACAACGGTGCGCTGTTTACTGTGCCGCCCCGGAAGAGTGCGGTGTGGGGGTGGTGTCTAATAATAATTTTAGTAGAGGAAAGGGGCTATGGTTTATGTTTTTATTCAGTATGTTATTTAAATGAACATGGAGATTTTCCAAAGTGAATCTTGTGTGATATTGATTTTCTATTTCCAGTATACGAATATCTGTGTGTGATCTTTTCTGTAAATGAAATTTGATTTCTTGAATTAGTTTATTTTTAAATGTCATGTACATTTTTTTGAAAATTTTAGCCGTGTGCGAGCAATGTTGAGCAAAATATGGATAGTATTAAAAATATCAAAAACAATATTTTCCTAAAAAGATTCCAAATTTTTTCTTTAAACTTTTTGTACAGACAGTACTAAATGCTATGTACAAGATGACATAAATTACATTTTGTTGTATTCTTTTGTCTTATCAATAATGTGTTTTTTATATCTCTCTCACGTCATTAATATTTACATTACCTGAAATTTGTACCATTAATTCATTTTGAGTAATAGGACTTAGAATGAGTCACAAAGTTTCTCCAAAAATAAAAATTTTTATGTCAAAATGAGATGAAAATTCTCCATTTTCAGGAATATTCTTTCACCCGAAGTAAATATCCTTTCTTTCGCAAACAGCTCGAACTTTTTCTCTAAACTGCACCAACGTAATATTTTTGAAACACCTCACATCGTTAATATTTTTAATATTTAAATTTAAACATCGGCGATTTGTATCCGTTATTGCATTTGCAAGTGCAAGTGCTTAAAAAGACT
Source organism: Gryllus longicercus (assembly GCA_038098605.1). NCBI lineage: Eukaryota > Metazoa > Arthropoda > Insecta > Orthoptera > Gryllidae > Gryllus > Gryllus longicercus. The sequence goes on along the minus strand of JAZDUA010000059.1, from coordinate 2,372,197 downwards.
TTCAACGATATTTCTCAAAAATGTTTTGTGAAAATGAGTTGAAAATTGCACATTTTGAGAAACACTCAAAAGCTATTTTCTTAAAAACCACTACAAATTTTTCAATGATACTTTGATTATAGGATCAGAATTTTCTCTTCTATAATATTTTTCCAATCATATTTCAATTATGCTGTTAGGGATAAAAAAAACTTGAGAAATCGAGAAAAATTGTTTTTTAGGTCAGCTGAGAATACGCAGGGACAAAACTGAAAAGATAGCCAGACTGAATCATTAAGAAAGGTGTCTAGTACGAGAAAAACTGTGCCATTCTGTAGAATCACTAGTTATTTTTTCGCCCTTACATCATAAGAAGAGAAAGTATATTAATCGTGCGCCGGAAAACTGCGAAATATCGACAAAAATTACCATTATTGCCATGCACTGGTAAAGAAAAGAGGAACACATTTTGCCCCTGCATAGTAAATTACTTTCACCTAACACGTTGGGCTCTATGTTTTACAGGTCTTTGATACCGAAAAATCGATTGGGAACAAGCCGTCTATCTATTCGTCTGTGGTCAATGCTAGCGCCAAAACCGTTGAGCCTATTTCCTTCAAAATAGATATTCATCTATCAATCTAAAAGAATTCAAGGCTCTGGAAGTTTCAAACGAATATTTTATTTTTGGGGGTGCTTTACACAAAGTGTAAATAGCATTTTCAATTTTTTTCAAAATTGCTCCACATTTTTGTATTAAATTTTGTTCTAGTGATACTAGGAAGATGTGTATTCTGTGCACGTGTTCTTACATTTTGGGATCGCTACCCTAATCCAAATACTAGTTTAATTCTGAATATAGATGGAAATAAGCGTTTTTGGCCAGAATTGATCATGAAATATTCGCCATGCGTGCTAAACGAATCGTACGTTGTTGTTGTAACAACGCTGTGCTGTCAACAACGGGCTGTAGCGACAGCCGCCACTGCCATCGCCGCCGTCACTGGGTCATATTATTAACTTCCGTTTTTTAAGGCTAAAATTCGCATTTAACTATCGAAGTTGTGTTAATATATTTTCTTTAAAAGAACTAGTCTTTTCACCATATGTTCTGCGATTGAGTTTTATAACTGATGCCTGAGATGTGTTAATATGGATAGAACTTGTGTTATTATAATATTACGTAATCGCTACCAAGTACGACAAACGACATGCTGTTCTTTTTTTTTTTTGTATTTTAAGTCAGATATGTTTTCCTTGGCGTATTTGAATGTATATAATTACCCGTACACTTTAGCCCTTTTTTACCCTTTTGTAAACCAGGCAGATATCCTCTTTTTTTCCTACAAGCTACAGACCAATAACTATCCTACCCTCAATCGCATAGGTATTTGAAAAATTAATCCACGGTAGATTATCTTCATACCTAACTAAAATTAGACTTTCAATTCGGATTCAGATCACAACATAACACCACTCAGCAGCTTCCCCGATTAACTGAATATGTAGCAAATTCATTTCGCAGCAATAAATACACCAATGCAATTTTCCTAGACATTGAAAAATCTTTTTTATAAACTCTGGCATGAAGGTCTTTTGTACACACCAACTACGAACTCCCAAGTAACTACTCCATCTAATCAGAAGTTTTCTAAACAGTAGATATGTTTCTGTACGTGTTAACTCAAGCCTCTCAAACAGATTTGAAATTAACGGAGGCCCTCAAGGCTCTTGCCTTTCTCCACTTCTCTTTCCTGTTTACATGTCGAATTTACCATTGTCAGACTACGCAGAAACTACCTTTTACGCTTGTGACAGCACTTTTTACCTCTCATTCAGACATTAATTGCGCCTTCGACAACATACAGATTAACCGAAATAATTTCATCAAATGTGCTACAAACTGGACAATGAAGATAATCGCATTTAAAACTCAATCCACACTTTTCACACTCCGCGAACTTCCTCAATCACCCCGCCTCTGCTTTCAAAACACTAATCTACAATAGATCAGTAGAAACACACCAGCAAAATACTTAGGAGTACTACTTGACACCAAACTAAACTGGAAGCAACATATCAGATCTTCAGCAGATAAAGCTTATGCAAAAATATCTAAACTATATCCAATAATAAACAAAAATTACACACTTAGCACTGACTGCGACTAATCGTCTATAAAACAATAATAAGACCAACCCTCACATAGTATGCCTACCCGATCTGAAACAACGCCGCATAAACCAACCTAAATAAAATAGAAGTAATAAAAATTTCTCAGAAATGTTATTAAAGCCCCTTGGTTCATAAGCAACATGCAAATCGAAAACGAACTAAATATATCATCCATTAACGGCTATATAAATCTTATGACTCCTAAATTATTCTCATCTCTCCCCCAATCGCGCAGTACAACAATATTCCAACTAGGTGACACCTATAGTTCCTCAAAGAGAATAAGATCACGATTCTCTAAAGACTCACTTCGTCTTCCTTAATTCATTTATCCATCTTCCCCTTCCCTAAAATTCCACCACTAACAGTCCCCTTATAGATTATCTCAAATAACTCCCAAAACTGCCATCTACAGTTTCTTTCACTAGCTAATTATATGTATCATCTGACCCCTGAGAAAGGTGGTGATGCATGCGGTTGTTCATCCCCAAAAGTTAAAGTGTGAAATTTCGTATTATGGACACCCCTAAAAGGGGGAACTGCCGAGCATGCAGAAAGAAATAAGAAAAAACACTATCTGATTTAATCTATCCCAATTGTCGTTTATATTATTGCCGGCAGTAGATCATATTGTATAATTAGACTATGTTCAATGCAACCTGGTTATGAGTTGATTTGATTACCTTTTCCGCATTTCTACATTGTGATACAGTTTTTAGTATGATAATGTTTCAGGTTTTTAGCATACGTAATAATAAATTTGGATCAGGAAGGGACTTCTGCTAGGCTAGAAAACAGCGACATAAACTGCTTGGCAATCAGTGTTGCGTTTATTCTGCTTTTCCAAGAACACTTTAGTCTTGAAAACCCCACCGTTTGCCACTAGTTGAACTTGCGGAAGGCTACTCCATCATGGCAGTAATCGTTCCAGGCCAGTAAGGACTAAAACACATTGTTTTGTGGAATATTTAAGTTAAAAGAAAAGTTGCAAAGATTACAGACATGTAGTTCGAACTGCCGCCACTTGTGTACGCCAGCTTCCTGATAATACCTGTACTAAAGTTCAGAAGAATTCTTGGCTATTCCAATTTAGGCCTATTGTAACTGCTACAATTGCACGCCGAGAACATCAGTTTTGGATCGTTTCGGCGATCCACTGCAGCATTCAGAGAGCTTTTGAAGTACTATGTTGCGCTAAAGAACTACAGATAACCATTGAGCAGCTGTTCAGAACGTAGCTCTTGAAAGAGAAAGCAGAATCACAGATGGGGAAGTAGCAGTCGGAAACACCTAATAGAACAATTAGTAGTAAGACAGCATAATGGACGGATGCGCCGAACGAATGTATTTCTTTCTTTCAAAAATAAAATTTCTTGAGTACACGTAACGTTGTGAATGCAAAAATTACTCGAAACTCAAAAGCAGAATTCTCCTGCGAAGAAAAAAGTTATTCCGTTGATTTTCCCCCTTAGTAATTATATCTTTTTTGGACGTTTTTTATGAAAGTTTTGTGAGGTTGAAACAGCTGAGTAAAGACTTATTGATAGATTTGTCACAGGAAACGTATAAAAATATCAGGTAAACACATGTTCGGTTAACGCTGAAATCTAAGAGGGTAGTGTTAATGGGAAAGAGGTTGAACATCTGTCAGATTCATGGTTGAAGGCGAAGAAATCATCTCACAGTAGCTTGTTACAACCGACAGCAGAAATACTTATTAACTACCATGCTTATAAACTAAGAAGTTGCAATTTGGGATCCGTACAGAATTTCGCACCGGGAAAATCTAGTTAAAACACGTAGAGAGCGATAAAGTTACTTACAGAGTTACAATGTTAAAAGTGTCATGGGACTCAAACAAGATCGTAGGTCAACAGGCTTGAAAGTAAATTTACGACGACTAGAACAAAATTATTTCTGCAGAGGTAATCACACTAACAAAATTCAGGAAAGGGGAAAAAGAAAGAAAAAAAAGGTACGGAGGAATTTGCATTTATTATCAGGACAATTAGAGATCAGAGTGGTTTATCAAGAAGTTACTGTAACTTATAAGTATCCTTAGTATTATAAATAAGTTAGAATTAGCTGCGACTAAACCATGTTAAATGAGTGCCGTGATGTATTGCGCAGAATTTGAAATGCAGAGTGAAATTGTGCACTTGTGCAGTAACGAGTAAAAAATGTAACAAATGCCAATTATCGATCTGATCTAGTTAATGTTCCCTATTACCTTTATTTATTAGTACATATTATTACTTTCATCTTTTGTTTCATTTCTTATGTTCTGTTCTTAGACTTACTTAGTAACTTAGTTGATTTGGTGATCACTTTCTGTATCAGATATTAATATTATCCCTGGGTTATGTGCAGTTGCAGTACTAATGAATATAGTACAATGTCAAATACAACTAACATCAAACTAAATGGAACGTGAGTCAAAGTAACTCTGAAGTTCGAATCTAAAACAACAGGAAATGGACAACAAGATGAAATATGCTTTAAGGTATTCTTCGCGTACCATGTTTATGTACCATGTATATTTTCGGTTACTCATTGCAATATAAGATCTGAAAAAATTCTTCCCATCCACTACATACTCATGTTTAGTTGGTTTTTGATTGCTGTTGCTTTTTAGCCCGTTACCGGTAGGTCCAACTTCCTAAAAATGTTTAGATAATCATCTAAATGTAACCACTTTCTTGTGAAACTGGACAGTGTGATACGTCAGAGCATTCTCTACCTTGAGGAATTTCAAAGGAAGACAATATAATATAAGAGTATAAACATTAGGAAAGCATGTATTTTGCAAAATTTTCAGAATTTATTGTTTGTTTTTTTAGTTACCCAAAAATAAACGCAAACAATAACATTCTATAAAGGCATGCAATATATCTTAATATTTCAACTTAACCTTACATTTCTGTCTTCCTGCATCCCTCCTACATTTTTTTTAATATTTGAAGGGTTAAAAAACTGTCTCAAAATTGACAGATTGATATCATTGACTCTAGAATATTTACTAAATTTGTTTTTCTTTTGACCTTTAGAAGAATAGAGAAGTTACAGAGTGAGATTTTACGTGTGTAGTTACATGTAATACGAGCAGGCAACGGATGCAGGACGTGTAGCTGTATTTCCACGAACACCAAAAATATCTCTTTCAGAAGCGATGCTGGCGATTTCGTTGCCGGAACTTTGAGCTATTAGCGATGTTAGGTTTCATAACTACCTAAAATCCGCCAAACAGGGAGAATTGGCAAACGTCCAAACACATTTATAGCGAAACCGACATTTCTCGCTGATTTATAAAGATTTCTCTACATATTTTTGTTTCCCAAAAGTGACACCTTGGGCGAAACAACGTCTTACAAATATCATTTAATAAATATTTACATTAACTGTCAGGATAATTAGTCTACAATTAGTCTCCGAAAAGTTTGAATTAAAAGAGATGAGTCATGAAAATTTCTGAGAGTGACATCTTCCACTTGAGTGAACAACATTAAAATCTGAGGCCGTAGGACAATGAGATGAAGTCTGTCTCCAGCTGGAGAAGGTGGTACACTTGCAAGACGTAATGAAATGAAATACACTGAAACTACGCCTGGTCATCACAGCATAAATAGGGAGTAACAAACAAATAATTCGCTTACATGGTGACCTGTGACAAAACGCTAAAATTTAAGTTTCTAAAATAATCGTATGAATACTTGCAATCGTACTTGGTTTCCAAATATACGACATAACTCCTCTAATGTCGCCTTCTGACTCTAGTTTGTGTCCAGCCTTCACGAAACTCACTGTTCTCGTCACAGTACGATAAGACTGGGCTGCATCACCACTCGCATCACGAAGTACCTAAATACGTGTGTGCACTCTGTTCACGCGGTACTTCAATTTTGATCCGCGCACGTTGTTCAACTTCCTTAAACATATTTTAAGGACCGCTTTCTTTCTCACCATCTCCTTCACGACACTCCTGCTTTGGACTAACTAATACAAAGCCCTTGCCACTTGTCACAGTTCGTCTTCTTACATTCCTTACAGTTGCGTGATTCCGACGAGTGGCAATACCACTGTGACGTGACAGCAGTATTGCCACTACTTAATTGGCAACTCTTATAAATACAAGTGTCTACAGCATATTTTTTTCATTTCGTTTTATAATTTACAAACTCAAGATGCTAAGTTTAGCTTATTCTTGGAGGTGCCACAGTGCAATGGCACTTGTTTTCTTTTCGTAGGTGGCCCGTTTGAGTGAATGATCACTATGGCTGCTCTAATTAAGCGCGAGCGAAATTAAATAATTTTTATTGCTGCATTCATGACGCGACAATGGCCGCAACGCCGTACGCACCATGGAGTAGTAGCTTATTGTCCCTACATAACGATACCAATCACTGACGCCTGAGGTTGCGAGAAAAGGTTGGGGGAGCAACTACCCTTCAGCTCAGTTTGACACTTAACAACTTATTGAACAACACAGGCAGTCGTGCTTGGCTGCTGTGTGTGTTAAGAAAGATCTCTTGGCGTGAAATTAAGACTGAGATTATCAATTTATATTAAATTATCAAAAGTAATAGCACGTAAAGAGGAGAAGACAAACTATAAAATTGAGGAGATAACCATCATTGTCACGACATTCAAATAAATAAAACTGAATTTATATAATAGTACATAACTTTGTATTGTTTTTAAGGTTCCTGATAATGGAAGCAAGACAGGTTCCCGAAACGTAATATCATAGAAAACATTTCAATAAATAACTTGATTTTTCCTATTTGACATTTTACACACTATAATTTTACTGTCTATAAACATATATAGGACATATTTATATAATTTAATTGATCTATATTCAAAAGTACGTAAATAATAAAAGAAAGACGGCGCTGAATTATAAAACAAACGAAGATATCCTTCCGATGACATTGAAGGTAATGAATGTAACATATGCAGCATATTTCAATAAACGGTAAATTATATTCATCAGTTATTCTATCGCATTTCACTTGTTTGTGGTTATATGTATACCATTTAATTAAAAATATAATATTTATTAAGGAGAAAAGCAGGGAAGTATCTTTGGAAACCAAAGATACATTTTGGAGTAATAAGTGTGTTTTTAAAAATAAAATGGTTTTGAAAGTATTTAGAATTAATTATGATTGTCACAGAGAAACTTACCAAAACAAAGGTTCTTGTAGGAAGAATGAAAGTAAATTCTTTGACTATCATTACAATTAAAAACATAATAAATCAATGAATATCAATTAATCAAATCAATGAATATACTTTTTAGTGGCGAAAATTATTGTACCTAAACATTCCGGACCGCGAGGTTATATTTTACATTAAGGTGTCTAGCTACTTCCTCTTTAATGTATGTAGATATTTTGAACATCAGCCAGAAAATGAAGAGGAAGTGGAGATAGGATTAAGAAAGGGACGCAATGAGATATAATCTCGGAGGAATATGCAGACTTCGACCTCGAAGCAAACTCTGTAGCAATGAAGGTTGCAACATCATGGTAATAGCGCTTCTTCCTACACTGAGTTGTTAGGGAGAGATGCAGTGAAATAAGAAATCTCCATCCTACGTAGCGCAATAAAAATCTCACGATGTTTCTCCCTTATTCCTTTTTTTCAGGATTCCCGTAAGTATTGACAACTAAGGATACGCATTCAAGTGCACATGAATATTACAAAATGAAACTTATTTTCTACCGCAAAGATATTTAATATTGCATCTATCCATCTTGACCCTCTAGAAAGTATCTAGGAAAACTGCTTTTATAATGTCGCAGAATTGTTTTTAAAAACAGTTTTCTTCAACAATTCCTTTCAGACTCATTTCCACGACTGATCAATTAAAGAAATTAACGTTTAAACACAACCTAAGGAAATAGTTTCTTGAAAATCATCAATAAAGTACTCGTGTAAGACAAACCAATAAAAATTTCTATATTACCTTGAAGTCAATTACTACAGTAATAAAAGTGACCACATACAGACTTCACAAACAGTATATTCAACGATCCCGTTATTCTAAAATGAAGTTTTCTAACTGCAAAACATAAGCAATTGGCGCAAGTCCATAAAAAAATTTGTAAAAGAAATGGGATTGATTAAACCTTACTGATCTACGTTAGAAATCGTTAAATTGGCCACCTGTTACAGTAAATAACTTTTCATCAAGAAGAAATGCGCTTAAAAACGAAACGTTTCATTCTCTGGCAGTAAACAATCATTGAAAACAACCTGGTACCACTGCAGCCTTGAAAATGTATTATTACACCATAATCAGCTATCTATTAAATAGGCTGGATCGCCATTAAGTATCGTTTCTTTGAATTCCGGAAATTTGATGTCTATCGGATTAGCGGTGAATTCGTTCCTGACTATTATATTATTTACGAACATTTCCTGCACGAAAGAAACTACACGTTTTACATGCGTTGCGATACCGTTTGACATTACCTGCTGAATGGTTACTGCAACGCAATGAAAGTATGTAAAGCAGATTAAACGTCTGCTACTTCGGTGGTTTAAATAGTTTGAGAGTTAACGAGTTATTTAGAACACAATTTTCAGCAATATAAGAATAGACACACAAAAATTATGTTTCTGCAATATTTCTTACGTGTAGAAATAATTTCTTATCTACACAATAAGATAACGAATAACATAATAGTTTAAAACCCAAGTTATATTGTTTTATCTAAGCCGATCAACCAGGCCATTGTGAGTCTCGCTAAGCTTTGATGGGTGCATTGATTTCAATTTCAAGTTTAAACTCAGCTATAATTTTAATTTCAATAATTTTAAAAAGGATAATCATGCTTACGTACGTACTTTATAGAAATGAAAAAGAAAAAATTATTTGGCACAAGGTTAACTATTGTAGAAAAAAACGTTTGTACTTTTAGTTAGAAGATGAGATCACACATCATTAAGATAAATATTTTGTCTTAATCCTCTGATTTGTGTGATTTGTCTGTCTAAAAATAACGGTCAAAGAAGCTGTAATATCAATGAAACGAGGTGTGCAAGGGAAGAAGTTGTATTTTATACCCTTTCTATGTTATCTGTATAGTGCATGAACATTTGTGCTGAAGCAATATTCCTTGCAGGTTTTTCTGGTGTCTCAGATACAGAATTTATTTTCTAACGGATTATAATTTTCAATTCACTTGTAGAGCATATATAAAATCACTAACAGATGTTTTAAATTGCAATTTTTAGCATTTTTGTTTGAGAGTCAACAAGGTTTTGAACCAGAGTTGAAGTTGTTACGAAACCCCATTATCAGATAATTCCTCAAACCTCATTTTTTTAGATGCACATTAGATTGTGAAGCAAAAATGTTGACGAGAGGTCTATAAAAAATTATTGCACTTTTGTGGGCATTAGTTATCTAACACAGATCACAATAAACTTTTAAGAAAGTCTTAGAAAAGCTCTAAGAAATGCTTCATCGGTGATATTGTACGGTTCTCCCATTTGGGGTTCAAATATTTTTACATTTGGAAAAAATACAAGATTCAGTTTCTTCAGACAGTTACATTCACTTTCCCGCTCATATCTCGCAAAACTTTTTAGACTACAATTCGACATATCTCAAATAATTTTGAACTTGTACATTTGATATAGCGACTTAATAATATACTGTTGAGAGAATATGAAAATAACAGTGTACGCCACTTGAGATTGGTCAAACGATTGGAAATTTTCCAAGGCAAGAAATTTAATTGGGCATGCTCAAGTGGAGGAATTTTGAAAAGCACAGGAAAACATGACATCGCTAATAACCTGGATTTATTTTACTGGAAGCAAGAATAAATGGATGTTCTGAATAAATAATCTTCACCCAAAAGAATATGATTTAAAATATATTTCTGAACAAAATGGGAAGCTTGTCACATGTTCCCAGAATGTCGACACGTCAGCGGCCTAGTGATGTATGTTTTTGATACACTATGGTATTGGCAAGAATGTTTGCACTACTTAAAATCTAACGCTTCATTTTTAGCCTTTCCTTAGACGAAAATATATATAACTGATTTCCAATAGCAGAAATTGCGGAAATTGAAGGAAAACTAGGCAGTATGCGCCCATTATGGTTTATGGTTTCTTTAAATCCCCATCAGCACAGGTAAATACAAAAAATCTATATTACTAATTCGGCATGAGGGTATTTTCCCCAACCAGGTATCTCCCACCAGCTTGCCGCCGGAACAAGCTCTAAGCTCCCGGCTGGTCTCTCAACAAGTGTGATAGTGTAGGGTATGTTAGTGTAAGCGTGTGTAAGTAGGGATGAGGGGAGGACAAGGAAGAGGAAGGAAAGATCGCGCGCTCTCCGTGGCCTGTTTGGTAGTGCACGGCTCCGGCATTCACCTGGTGTCGATCAGAGAAATCATCGAAATCTGCCGGTCGTTACAATTCTCCTCCAGGCAGCGACTGAGTTAGAACTAGCTGTCTAGTCAGTGTTGAAAATCCTGCCACCGACGGAACTCAAATTACAGGATCTCTTGGTCAGAGGCATTGCTGTGACTGTCTATCCGTGTATATCGTACTATATTATTGCAGTTTACATTAAAAATATTTTCGTTAAAATATTTTATTTACTACAGTGTTGTACAAGAGTATTTTATTTCTTGATCTGAGCAACGTTTGAAAAACCCTTTTCAGTGGTTTTAAATAAGTTAAACCAAAAGAGAAAGATGTGTAGCAGTAGTGAGAGAGATTGCTTCCGTAGGCACCGAAATAACCTTAACGCACACTATTTATTAATTGCCTTTGACAGACAATCAGTGTCTAGTGTATTCTAATGCATGAAAAATACATGCAAATCAGAAGCTTGTTACCGACTGACTACAGAAACTATTTTGAAATTTTGAATTTCCTGAAATACGAGCATATTTTGTATACTTATATGTAATTTTTACTTTTATTAGTATATGTAAATATTCTACATAACTATTCTATGTAAATTTTGTAAAATGTAAGACTGTGTGGAAGTTAAAAAAGAAATAATTTAACTAAATATATAAAAGAATTATTAGCTATAAAGCTGTAAATGTTTAAAATTTCTATGAAATTAACTATTAAAGTTAAAACATTTTCACTTACATTCAGTTACCAAGTATGATTTTAATTACCCACATCTTGAGGAGTACTAATTCAAACACAACGTTTAAAAATCCAGTAATATGCGTAAAAAAATATTCGTTTAACCTGAGCCCTAACCCCGCCATCGGAAACATTCCACCCTCACAAAATCCCCGGTAGCAAACATCACTCCCCCTCCAGCGAAACGACCAACACGCGCGCGCGCGCGCGCGCGTGGTCGCCAGGGTTACCAACTTGGCGGGGCGGGCGGCGGGCGGCGATTCGCCGCGCGGCCGGGGCCGCCCGCCCCGCCGGTGGGGTGGCGTGACCCAGATCGCAGACGCTCAAATAAGCGGGCGCGGGCCGTCGCCAGGCAGACGCAGCCGGCAGGCCGACGCAACAGCCAGCACCCGGGGACCGCACCGCCTCCTCCTCCTCCTCCGCACTCAGTGCAACGCACGTGCCACTCACGTCTCACCAGTGAGTACTCCGCCGCCCAGGGCCTCCGCTCAGGTGACCCTGAATTGGTTTATTGTTCAATGCCACTTGTGCTATATTTAGCTGTTTATAAATAATTAGCTGTCACTGTGGATCAATTATTAATTTTGATAATTTGAAAATTTTGGTATGCAGGTTATCTGAGTTCTTTTTACAATACACTAATTTGTCTTGCTTTTTCTAGAAACCAGTTTGGAGCTGCTCCAAGATTTGGTGGATACTCGTATGAAGTGTCAACGACATTACTTGTTTCTATTTTATGTAGTGACTGTGCGTAAAAATTGATTACAATTCCATTCAATAGTTAATCCGTGTGCTTTATTTTTATACCGTTCTTACTTCGACCTTAACGGGTAATTGAGAGGATTGTCGTCTGCACCCACTGAAACGAGAAATTACACGACGCTACATACGGTTTGTGCCGCGCGAAATCGAATCACGCGGGTATTTCACGGACGATCAGTGCGGGGCGGGCTGTTCGAAGGGCGTTCGTTTCGCATCGTCCCACCCAAAGGGAGCTGATCGGGAGTTGGCGGACGGGGAACCCCAGAACCGGTTTCGCATGTTCGTGTTGTATGCGCTTGCGACACATCTCCCCCGAGTATCTCACTGTCGGACTTTCGTTTTCGTTTGCGAAACGCCGGCGTCTCGATGAAACATTTTTTCTTCTTCTTACAAATGCAATCCTCGCGCAGGAGTGACATTTCATTTACGCACCGGGCGGCGTGAGACAGCGGACGGCAGGCCGAGAACGCGGCTAAGTGCAGAAGGCCGCCAAGCGTAAACTTGGGAACACAAAGGCGTGCTTGTGTTACGCTCGGTGGGAAGATACGGTCACTAAAAGGTCCTCCAACACGCAAACACTCAATTACTACCGGGAACGACCACGCGTGGGGGCTTGTGTGTGTTGACATACAGAAACCTGAGAACTGGGGAGGGGGGGGGGTCGCGGGTCAGTGATCTTTCGGCAATCATACAGTAGAGGGCGGGAAGCAATGATGACATCGAAATCCGTAACCAGTGGTGTAAATAGTTACGTGTCGAACACGTGGGTATGTGATGGAAGACTTGTTTTCATTCTGATGCGAAGATTTTTTTTTGGAGACACTTCTGTCACCTGAGGCGATTCCGGAGGGCCACGACATTCCATATGCGTAGGATGATCACGTGGAAGGACTACTCTATAGTCATCTTTCTCCAACTGCGATTATATAACGGGACGAGTTCGAGGACATTCTCTGACCCACTTGCAGACGCGATTCGCGTCATACCGGGTATTACTCTTACACTTCGCCTTACGCAGGCCCGCCTTCTAGTGAGAGCCAAATGGCACTTCGGTGCCAAGTTACGAAGATAAACACGACGTAATGCAGATGTTTGTAAAGAAACTTCTTGTTACGTCATTTTCACTTTGAAAATTTCTACTTTAGAAGCTAAAATTATCTCGGAAAAAATTCGGTTTTCAAACCAATATGCCTTTGAAAGTTTGAGACCAACTAATAGTCCTGCTAAATATAAGGTGATATACCTAAATATTACTTCTGAGTTGCTTTTATGTCAGTAAGAACTACTGTACTTGGATCTGGTCAGATTATCTATATATTCCATAATGTCCTCGAAAGTTAGATATGGTGTCAACAAGGATTAGTACAATCTTGCGCATATAGTTCGTTCATTCAGAACTTGATTCTTTTAAACCGCTTTCACATAGTTTAGAATAAATGTTTAACGTTATTATAATACAATTTTTCTTCGTTCCCTAATTAGCATCAATTTACAAAATATACAAAGACGATAATAGGTGCCTGGCCTTTAGTTTTCTTCCGTATGACACTCAAAACTCTTCTGGCCAGTAACTCTCCTCCGCGAGAGATGACTAATGAGGCCACTTCACGCGGTCTCTCTGCCCAAACACGTGTTGACCTTCAGAGAAGGGTGTGCGTGACCTTCGGAGAAGGTCAACACTGCATAAGCCAAGACGAGCTCCTGAGAAGACACGTGTACAGCTGCCGGGCATTGTCCTTTGACCATAGCAAGCAGTGGCGACCCGGTGCCTCCAGCGAGCGCCTCGAAACCTGTCCGACCACATACGGAACGCGTTGAAGTCTATGACCGCGTATTTCGTCATATCACACCGGCTCCGCACCACGGTCCTACCCTACTTTTCTCTGATGACTGAGGAACATAAATGGTATCACTTCATCTTGATTTCTTATCATTCCAGAAATAACGAAAGGGATTGTGAAATTTGCTCTTTCAGTCTATTTTACTGCCTCGTATAGTATCCTTGTAATAAGATTTGTCATGAAATTTTCAACAACTTAATTTCGTTCCAACATTAAACTTTACATAGAAGGACAGAAATACTTAACCTCTCCCAGCAAAAATAAATTGCACAATGAATAGTAAATATAAAGGAAAGAAAATATAATTATAAATAAAATCATTTAATCAATTATATGATATTAGTTTTGAATTCGATATTGTATGCTGTCTATTACAATATAGGAAACACATTTTGTGGATAATTGTACAAACTTTCCACGGCGTCGAAGTGAATGTGCTATAAGACATACTATCTAATTTAATCGGTTTTACTCCGATATTTAATTTTGTACGCCCGTTGTGCACAATATCAATAAGCACAATCGAGAACCTTATATTTATTATGCATTTTACTCTTGAGCTAGTAGTTCAAAGTCCCAAATCCATAAGATTTCACATAGTCGTACTAAACATTTTATTATTACGGTAACCGCCGCTTGTTTTTAAGATGCAGTATGTTAACTTCTTCAGCATTGGATTGTGTTGGTATCCTTGGAACGGTGAGAGGCACTAGAAGAAGCGTAATACCGGTGCACAACTTTCAAGGCCTGTCTCGTAGAGAAGGAAAGTATTGTTTTTAACCCTTTTATCTTTCTTATGTTCATGAAACGCGGTTACCTTCAACATACCCTGTTGGGGCGTATCTTTGATCTGCTAGTAACCCCGACACACCTGACTGTTACTCAGCTTTAGGAAAAGAAAGCAAACTCTTCGACAAAACATACAACAAACCTTCAAGAGAATTCGAAACAGCAACCGTATAGAAATAGGATCCTATTGACAGACCAATTTTTATTTCAAAATTTTAAAGTAATATTTTGTTTAATATAATCGTGTATGGCTATGACTTAATAAGACTATATGTTACACGACGCAAATAAGGAAACGAATAAACATTTAAGTCAACGGGAACCTTCAAAGTAGCTTCTCTTTTAACCGACGTTTTAGATAGAGAATGCTTTAAACGTTTTGATAATAAGAGATGGCCTATTTTTTTTCTGTAAAAGTGTGTAAAGTTTGTGATTTGTTTTCGAAAATTTGTATAATATATTTTGGACGTTTTGTAGTGTTGAGCGGTTGGCTAGAACATCTTGACTCGTGATCTACACCTTGGTCCATCCCTTGTACACTTTTATCCTCTTCTTGTGTATACCTTGACCCAACCCTTGTATCATCTCTCTCTATTCCTTTATCTGCCAGCTGTATGTCCCTTCTCTTCCCATTCGCTCTTCGATTACAATGTGTATCTATAACTTTCCAACTTAACCATGGATAATGGTTTTGGGCTTTCGGACGTGTTTTCGATTTTGGATGTTTTGGCAAAGTTTTCGAACGTGTGTCTTTAGGCGACGTTCTTGCGGGGAGTGCTTTCGACGTGGCTCCAGCGGCGAGACCGGTTGCATGCGCCGTGGGCTGGGCGGGGTGGGGTGGGGTGGGGTGGGGTGGGGTGGGGTGGGGTGGGGTGGGGTGGGCGTGAAGGCGGACGAGGGCAGCGCCGGCTAGTTCCTGGGCTCCCTTGCGGTTTTGCAACTCGGCGGTGGCGGCGGCGGCGGCGGCGGCGGCGGCGGCGGCGACGGCGGCGGCGGCGGCGGCGGCGATGGCGGTTTGTCCAGGACGCGCCTCTAGAAGAAAGTCCGCACGTCGATGCTCCGGCGGCCTTGCCTCACGCGGGCGCGGCCCCGGTGCAAACTCTCTGCCGCGCTCTTCGCCGCGAACCGCAGCCTCACGAAAGGCCCTTGCGGGACACCCGGCGCCGCGAGTGGCGCGGTTGCGTTGGCAATTGGAGAAAGCACGCTCTCCCCGGGGCGTGCAAACGAACCGCTGCAGTTGTTAGGCCACTGAGAGATGTACGCATCCAGCTGCAATGCGGATTCTGGTGCTGGTTGTATGAATATTAATGGTGTTACGAAACGTTTGTTGTAATATCACGCTCAACATTTTTAGTTTCTTTTCGTAGTACGGTTTGGGTGGTGCAGAATATTAGCCATTACTATAATCAAAAACCAATAACAAACACAATGTCAAGACACTTCAGGATACTGCAGTTAGTTCTGTAATATGAGTGGAAATTAAATGGCCACTGATCAAAAAATAGTCTTAGATTAAATAATTACTCATACCACATCGGTATAAAGATATTTTTTCCGTTAAAGAATGTAGATTGACAAAATGCAAAGAGATTTTTGAAGTAATGTACAAAAGTGGATTTATATAAGACGTATTCGTAGATTCGCTTATTATTCAAATTGAGGATGCGAAGAAATCTTGACCTTCGAAAACAAAATCGCTTTCCCAACCTTCACAAGTCTGCCGTCCCATTTTCTAGCAAATTTAACTTCAGACATTATAAAGATTGGATTGGGAAGGCCGTGCATTGGTTATAGAAAAGAACTTCAAATAGAAGTTCCTAAAAATCGTGTAGCACGTTGTCGATTTAGTGATGAAATGCCAAATAGGAAACGGTAAGAGAGTTCTAGAGTCCAGAATAGAGAAAGTCCGAACAAATAATATACATTTATTGACTTTTGTTTGTACATGTTTAAAACTTGCAATTTTAACTTCATGTCCTCCGCACTTCAATTTCGCGATTTCTCTTAAACTCACGCTCACTGAATTGTAGATCCTGGTGTGTGTATTGAACACCTACTAGTTTTCTCGGAATCGACGTGAATTTTGGTCATGCTGCTGTGTATATAAGATTGAGAGTTTAAAAACCGATAAGAAAATATATTTTCAGCGCAGCAAACACTTTCAGACTTCATTAGAAAATCGAAAAAAGAAAGAAAATAGAAGAAAAGGAAAAAAAAGGAACTCAAAAATGAAGACCGAACCTGATCGTCCAGAATTTAGCCTGTAAATGGTTTGCTATGCATTCATGAGCTAATACAATTTTCAATTTTTCTGTTGTAGTTTTTTTACATATATTTTGGACGTACGGTCTACTGTTCGTGAGAATAGCCTATTAAAGTCATGCTACTCTATAACTTTGAACCAAATGTACAAATCGTGAAACAAATTTTATTCATCCCTTGCATCATTTACAAGGTGAGAGTTCGGCTGCAATGTGGAGTCGTCCTTGGTAGCGTCGTGCGCGGGGCGGCGGAAATGAAACGGCCTTGCAAGGTCGCGGCGGGACTTTGCCGCCTGGAGGAGACGGAACGCTCCCTGCACAACACGATTACAGCCGCCGCCGGGGAGCAGGTGCTCTCACACGGTGGCTGGGCATGCGTACAATAAGCGGGCAAAATTCGACTTTTTGAAACAGACAAACTTGGTTCAATCACATATCATCGAAAAACTAATATCTTGAGGAATATACATTCAAAAGGTGACATGTTCATTTGACAAAAATTGATTTCTTCTGTTGTTTTTACCTAGAATCGTATTTCCAGGGAAAATCTGTTGTTGTCCAACCTGGAGTTGTGTTAAGTAGTACTTTATTCGTTGAGTTAGTACTTTATTCGTTGAGTTGACTATGTCGAAAGTGTAAAATTTATGCTATCTTTTTAATTTTTATCGCAAAAGTGTGAAGTGGATATGACACGTTTGGTTCTGGTCATTATTTAGTTGTAAAAAAAATTAGAAAATATTTTTTTTTAGTGGTCAAGTCAGCATTTTTAATTGGGGGCTGTAGATTTAGTGTTCAGCCTACCTGATCCTTTCTTATAAAGATTTTTTTATGCAGAATCAACATTTGAATTTAATATTTGGCATCGTAACTAGAACCTAGGATCTCTTGGTGTATGGACCTTCAGTTAGGAATTTTATGGAATTGCAAGAGGATTTTTCGTCCAAATTTATACGACCCCGAGCCACAGTACGGCGGCTGCGAAGACGAAACGGCTTTTTGTACAATATCTCGACTTCGTTGCTTCACCGGTGGCAGCTCGGCGATGGCGGAGCGCCTGCAGGAAGAGAAAGATCACTGCCGTGCGGTACGGGCGCTTGGCAACCGGCAGGGTGATTTCACGCATGCGCGAGCGGACAACTACTGTTAGCAATAGCAGCCCGATTGCTCGGGCACTTATTCGTGAAGCCGGATATTGCAATGAAGCTTCCGGTAACTACTAACCACACACCAGGAAAGAAGATTGATGTGACTGGAGACCTATTACAAAACTGCACATATTATATACATACGCTGTGTAATCATACGTACGAAGATCTCTGAAATTTTGTTTTAATTTTGTATTCAGTGCTAACAAACAGTACAAGAAATGAATTGATTTCCTTAAACTGTTCAGTTTCTAAATCTCATTTTTGAAATAGTATTTTGGGAATAATTGTAATTTAATGTTTGAGAAATACGAATTAAATTGGGCTAATTATCAAGATCTAATGGAATAAACGGACGACCTTTTTAGGAATTTATTTGTATTTGCAGTTTACTTAGAGTAAAATCTATATTATCTGTCACCAATTCATATTCAAAGTTCACGAAACATATAGTGAAAATTGTTTAGGAAATATGTCGCTAAAATCGTATGGAAAGGATTGCATGCATCGTGAGCAACATGCCCATAAGTCATCGCAGTTCCGCGTGAAGACATTTCACAGGCAGTGTAAGAACGTTCAAACGTGCTAATTATGTTTATTAGAAATGTCATACTGAGTGCCGTAACGTATGCGCTTGCGAGTTCGCAACTAAACGGAGTGACAAACCTTTACCAATTTTTATTGTTGGTTAAGACATCTTCCCTTACTACCCGTTTCCCCTGGCAACAAATTAGATCGATAGATCCAATAGATCAATAGTCAAGAAGGCGGTCGTTCTCATCCAAAGTTTGCCTATTTTTCGTCCATACATTGCAGGCGAATGCTGGAGTATTACCTCAACGGGTCACGGAACGTGATAGATCCTGCTTTGTACTCCCTGCTGCCACTCCAATCTCTTCGATTGAACGATGAGCTGATGATCACATACACTTATAAAGCCTAACCCCATGAACCCAAATCACTCCGGCAATATTGCGCAGGCGCGAATGTCAGAAGGAGGTTAAAAGTCAGCTGTAGTTCCATAATTACTAGTGGTGCTAAAAAAAGAACTTACGTTTTCGTCCGTATTTTTACGTGAAAAGGACTCACGATTTTGAAAAATTGTACATGACTTTACTTCAAAATTTATCTTTAAGCAATAGATTTCATTAAGGGAAAACATCTTTATATTTTATATTGCAGTTGTAGGAAGACCAAATTTTTTATTTATTTATTTATTTTCGCAATTTTTGAAAAATTATAGTTTTCAACGAACGTAAGACCTGCACCATTCTCTTAAACGTTCTTCACACTATCCAACATAAAAATCTCATCACAGATGACGGAGCAATTTCTTTGAATATTTTGAAAACGTCCCAGGACCTTGGTACAAAGTGTCTCTCAAAATGTAAATATCGATTTCAAATTCAAGGAGCCATGACATCAGCCAGATCCGTTGAGGAATATCAATTTTGGAGAAAATCGGCTGAACGGTTTAGCCGCTAGCGTTGTTCACTGACGGACCAACGTTTTGCCGCCATTCGATTTTTCGGTGTGAACGGCGCTCAAAATATGGATCTAGCAACACCACGTGATATTTGATCTTTTTGTAAATTTAGCAACTGGATATATCCACGTTTTTGTATCCAGCAATAAGAGTTTTTCTGTTCAATATTCACCGTTTTTCGAGCAGCATTACATTTTCTCTCTACTCCGTAGTAAGATAGTAAAAGTGACGGGCTCCGAGCCAACCAGCAATTGCCTCTCACTTTGTTGCAGCAGCCATGCAGTGCTTGAGGGCGGCCCGTTGGAGCTTGGTGGCGCTGCTTCTGGCGGTGGCCGCGCAGAGTGCGCACGCGTCGCCAGTGGCTGCGCGAGATCTCGCGGTGGCCGAGCAAGCCGCTCCCGTGCCACTCGAGGTGAAATATCTTGCTTTTAGTCCTCTTTTCTGCACTTAATATCCTATTCTTTAAAGAGTTTTATACTTTTCGGAGTATTTCACTGAGTTGCCATTCCGTGTACAATTTTTTGGATGTAGTTACCACATGCTTACTTTTCCTTAATTATATTTAATGTAAAGAAAAATTATTCGAATCAGGGATGAGGTTTCCATGGAAAAATTCGTTTTGAAAGTTCTGAAATGAGAATATGGATTGTAGTAAGCGGTCTTTAAATATTTATGTATGTATTTATGTATTATGCAAACTTTGGGCAGATTCAAAGCCTTTGAGCTCTAATTTGGTACTGCCGTTAAGATTGAAGTCGTTTAGTGCCATTCCAAAGATGTTTAAGATTCAACTAGGTGGCGACATGATATAAAAACTTTAGGTTTGAATAGAACGGTGTAAAATCTGCGAATTATCACTTAAATTCCTTATATGAGAACTGGGACAACACAATATGACATTACAACTGTTCCCAAGTTCACAATTTCCATCACGGACACTTCTGGTCCATAAGACTAACGTGAGAAAATTGATGGGAAAATAAATATCAATGTTAAAATGAAAACTGCCGAATACAGTAAACGTCCTCAGTATAATTCGTACCTAACCTACGGTAGCGCGGCCAGTGGGACGTGCTGTCAGGCATTGCCAGGAAAGGTTTCGGTATTCCACGCATTCGCTCTTTTGTTTGAGATTCCTTCTTTGCCTCTCATTCTGCTACTGTTTCACCATTCCATTTTCATTGCTTCTTATTCATAGCAACATTCTAACAAATACCGATCAAAATCCTTCATTCATGACCTCATTGTCTTTATTGTTGTCATATTTCATAGTTTAAACCTTCCAATTACTCCACAATGTACTGATAAACGTGATGTGGATTGCTCGATCGGGCGCGCGGTCTCTGCCCCAGGCCGTGGAGGTGATCCTGGAGCCGGAGGTGTTCGGCGCCGAGCTGCCCGAGGGCGGCGAGCGCGGCAAACGCGCCTTAGAGGCCGTGCTGGTCAAGCACCTCGGCGTCAAGAACTACGTCCTGGGTCTGCTCTTCGGGGTAAACACACGCTGCACACTTCTAACACAGATCTACACGACACTCGATGCTGGGTAACTGGAGACCAAGTACAGAAGGCTGATCCTTGGCTCTCCTCTGCAATCTTACAATGAGTACTCGTTATTTTAGGAAATACTGTGAATCGTCATTAAGTAATCGCCGTAAGTAATACCGTCACTCGTCATTAAGTAATCGCTAATTGAAAGCGTTCTTGATTCGTTTGCATTCAACGAGCACTTCAACTGCAATTCTTAATTGTTCACTTTACAACAGCTTCGGATATGAAAAGTTTCAAATTAATATAACGATTTAATAGCATCATTCATGTAATTAATCAGTATGAAAAACGTCGGAAAAGTGAAGAAGAAAAAATTAATGTATTGCTAACGAACTACAGATAGTAAATGCAAAATGGTTTTCATTATTCTATCCGGAATCGAAAATATTACACACTCCAAGTTTCCGTGATGATATCACCATCCTACCGTTTACATCGGTACTGATAATATACAGTTAGGTCAAACGTCATTACGTGTTATTACTGTTTCATTTGTTGTTGCATTCCAGAAAGATAGGAAAAATACTTGCAGGTGGACATTAAACACATTCATTTTCTAGTTGTATCCTAATATGACTCAACACTTCACCCCATACACATAATTACGATTGATCTAATCCATTTTTCCTGAATACAAACCAATTTATTACAGAATAAAATATAATTGCTGGTCCGTCTCTTTCCACAGAAAATTAACCAGGCGATTGACCACAAGACAGCTCTTCTAAAGCAGCTCGACCAACTGAACATTCAGAAGAATGAAGCTTTCGGCATCACCGGAAAATCCCAGCCCTGCCAACCGGTAGGCTAAGCTCCCCGCCACATACCACACCCCGCACGGCAAAAGCCGGGCGAACTCCTCATCAAGACCATCCCCGCCAAAATTCGTAAAAGAGAATTAAAAATAACCCAATTGTATATTTGGTTTCTTGGAAAGGCCCGTCCATTTCCCCTGCCTTTCTCCACCTCTGGTCAGTTTCCCACGCTCTCGTTGTATTTCATTGTATTTATTCATCCTCCCAGATCCGCAGTTCCCTGCTTCATTGTGTGATATTGCTAACATATTTCTATATGTTGTACTGTACATAAATATATTATATTTTTATGATACTTGAGGTAAATTATGTTATTGTTAAACATGGAATAGAGAATGGTTTTTCTACGAAACATTTCGTAAAAATATTTGTCTTATTTGTTCTTTCCCCTTGCCTTTCCCAAAAGCGTTGCTTTGCAGCGTATCCTATAATGATGATATCGAAATAAAAACACAGGAGAAATAAATAAATAAATAAATAAATAAATAAATAACAAAAATAATAAAAATTCAAAAATGAAATGAGTACCCCCTAGAAAAAATCCTTAAATAATCCCCAATGCATAATTGCAAAAAAGTCCAATGTAATATATCTGGTCATCGGATACTAGATGAACAGATAGTCTATTACAATATTATTAAACTGGTATAAACATTTCTAGAAATATCTTTTAGTTCTACCGATTTCCAAAATTCAGGATGAGTCATTTGATTATGTAAATATAAGCGATAAAAATATAACGGAAATTAACTAAGCACTGTATTTGGAAGGCTAAAGAGAATCCAATTATATAATGATATATTACTTATAACTCTTTTATGAAGTATTTTTTAATAAAATTTTCACCTAACTTCCATGCCCATGGTTAATGTTTAATGTTTAAACATGCAAAGTGCAAATTAAACAGTGGCAAAAAATTCAAATATAAAAATTATAACAAATAAATGGAGTTAGAATATATATACCCTACAGTTTAAGCAAAACACCCCCTAACTTTTTCGAGCATCATCGCACCATCGTCCATCCCATTCCTAATCCAAATCTTGCCTTGACAAAAGGTGGAATTGAACAATAACATATTGCAAAACAATCACAGAAAAGAAAAGTTTTAGCAACAATAAAACAATTAATTTTCTACAGAGAAGCAATTTCTTTATAAAGTTTTTAAAAATTTAATTTAAAAATTAAAATTAAAAAGCAATTTACATCTAGAAATTTAATTTTATAAATTAAGAGGACAAACCAAAAGCAGTGTTGTGGACGTGTTGCAGCGCACGTGCAACGGCAGAGCCACCACGCCCAGGCCTGCCACCACAACCACCGAGGACCCGGACATTCCGGAATTCGAACGCAACGCCGTGTCACTGGTCATTCCATCGGAGGTGTTCGGAGCCAGCTTCACGCTTCTCAACAACATCGGGATGACACTCGGCACGTTAGTTGAAGTGAGTTGAAGCCCGATAACACGCTCTCCGCCGATCCGGGAAGCCGAGATTGCTAATGCAGTAGTGTCGCGGCGATCTCGGATCGAAGGATCGCGGGTTCGCATCCCGCCTTTGGGCATGGATGTGTTTGTGATCGTCCTTTCACCCATCATCATCATTATCATCATCATCATCATCATCCTATCACTTCATTAAAAAGTATTAATAATTCCTTGCTCAAGCAGGAGGCCCTTACCCTATATGGGATGTGGCTGTTGGCTAAAAAAAATGATCTCTAGAAATATTTAGGTTTTTTGTATTTTTTGAGACAATAAGCTTTTTAACACCGAAGAAAGTTTAATACTTAAATAGTATTTTATTACGGAAAGTGAAATTGATAACAAAAATCGAATCCCTAAGTACGGCGGTACAATTTACAGCCAAAAAAAGAAACCCAAGATCTGTTAACAAATGTTCACTACCAAAATTAGAAATTTTAACCTTCAAATGTACTTTCATTTGTTACTTTAATAGTATGTCCAACAGGCTGTATTTTCTTCTATAGCAGGAGTATTTAAAACGTTACAATTCAAGTTCACTGTTCGGTCTTTTCGAGAAATATTCTGGTTGCCGTAAAGAGCATTACTACTACAAACACTTTATTTTTTTACATTTATTGCATTTCAGAAACTCGGGCCTTAATATACGTTATAATGTGATTATAGAAATTAAGAATAAAGAGATGCCGAGACTAAAATAACGAGAAATTTCATGGAGACGACACAAAATAACGTTTCGTATATTCGCACTCTTCCCACAGTATACTGAGTTTCTCTATGTCTGCAGGTTTTAGTGGGAATAACGTGACTAGTTGCGTAACTCCCGGAACCAATTTTACTTCCCGATTTCAGATTCCAGTAGCTACATGCAGGGAATAGAACGCTTCACGAGAACAGGTTTGGGAGAAATTCATGTATCAGTTTTATGATGGTGATTTCTATTAGTTTGATTTGTTATTATATTTTACATATAATGTATAACCAACAGTAAAAAGTAATATCTATTATTACCTTTATATTACAGGAGCAGTACTCTAAAAAAAGGGTCACAGGCAGCGCGCGATCTTTCCTTCTTCTTCCTTGTCCTATCCTCATCCCTTACTTACACACACACTCACACTTACGCTTACATGCACTACACTACCTCACCTGTCGGGATACAAGTGAGGTAGATGCGATACTTAGCACTTGTTCGTCAGGGGCGGTGCCCCGCTGATGGAAGATTAATGGAGAAACGTTCGCACGCTGTCATAAAAAGTCGGCAACGGATCTCACTATTGTGCTGGATAAAAATACAACAACATGATAAAAACATGAACTATACTTACCGGCGCAATGACCACGAAACGTGAAATTATCAATCAATCCGGTAATTAATCTCACGAAAGTAAGACAGAAGTATTATTCAAGTAGAAATCTGAGAGGACGCTGAAAAAAAGAGTATCCCTTTAGACGAACAGCAGACTTCATCCACCCCTCAACGCTCCTAGTCTTTCCAAACCCGACGAACTGACGCCCTGACCCTAGGGCTGCTGTTTTGAGCAGGCTGCCTTACGACACTACTTAATTGCTGGCTCCTTGAATCTGGAGTCAGCTGAACGTATTGTCAGCTCCGCAACACAACACACGAGCTGGCTTGATTGATTAGTAATTCCTAGCGCTTCAACTGCTTAGGTCATTAGTCCCAAAAGTGTAGTGCATGATTTTCCTCGGGGGTGGCGGTGATCTTCGCTTGCTGGATGGTGAGATCCGACTTCGACCTACTTGTCGGTTAGCGCGTTTTCCTCATCGAGATATCTCCCACCAGCGGGACACCGCCCCTGCCGAGACAAACCCTAAGCTTCCAACTAATCTCCCGACATGTGTGGTAGTGTAGTGCTTGTAAGGGTAAGCGTTTGTAAGTGATGAGGATAAGACAAGGATGAGGACGAAAAGATCGCGCGTGGTCTCTGACCCGTTTGGTAGGATACTGGTCCGGGATTCGCGTCGTGATGATCGGAAAAATCACGGAAAACTACCGATCAGAAGAGCTGCCCGCCAGAATTCTCCTCCATACAGTGACTGAATTCGACCCAGCTATCTAACAAGCGACGAAAATCCTGCTACCATCGAAAATCCAGCTACTTGAACTCAGGACCTTCCGGTCAGAGGCGCGGCAGTGACACCCGTTGATGCTCTAAGTGACCTCTCCCGATACTAGCTAGCTAGAGACAAGCATCTATGGCCAGTAATGGATACAAACCCATTGTATTTCCACTGAAGCGTTCGTTCTGTAGAGGTAAACCTACGAACGGACCTTAAGACGTAATTAAGTCTTATTGTAAAGTATACCAAGTGAGGTTATCTACCTCGGAGATATGAAACAAATACACGTAGTTTAACAATTGTAGTAACAAACGAAGATATCCCTCAGCACTACCGTCGCTAAAAAGTCCAAATCTCTTAACTAACATCTCACTCTCCGAAAGTGCCTGGCATTGCATTTTCGATCGACTCTTCCTGATCACGTAGTGAGCGCTTATTATAACTGGATGTTTGGCCGCAAACCATCCATACACCGCGGCTCTTTTGGCGGACAGAACCGGCTTGGGTGCTGTACACGCTGTGTCGCCATACCGGGGTTTGGTACTCATAATGTGAAGCACAGTCCAGTTCTCTTGCTCCGGCACGTCAGAGCAGTGAGTAAATATTTTGTACTTCAGGCCGCGTTAACTTCTATGGTAATTAGTCATATGAGTTTAATGCAAGCTCTAACACAGACGACGGCGTCCCTTTCCCTTTGTAAAGTGAGATCGGGCCGACCTACATGTCGGCTTGCGGGTTTTCCCTCCAGGTATCCCCCAGAGGGGCACTGCCACAACCGGGACATGATCTAAGCTCCCGACTGTGGGTAGTGACGGAACTGTGTGGCAGTGTAGAGCATATATGTTACAGAGAAGGAGGGGAGAAGAAGGGGCAAGGATGGTGAAGGTTGCGAGCGATCCGTGGCCAGTTTGTTAGGAAAAAGCTCCGCATTCGCCTAGTATTTATCGGAGAAACCACGAAAAACCACCCACGAGAGCAGCCGACTGCTGAATTCGTCTTCAGACCATGGCTGAAATCGAACTAATTATGTTTCTAGTGTCCCTAATCCACCATCATCAGAACTTAAACCCTATGACCTCCTGTTCAGAGACGGCAACTGATGTCCTTGAGCCCCAGTCTCAGCTCAACGGTAGAGCAAATTGTCTGTTTTTATACCGTCCATTGTGTTGCAGAACACCGCTATGCGCACGCAGCGCTTCGTGGAGGCCCTGAAGCCAGTGCTCAGCAACAAGCTGGGCGTCACCACCCGCGGACGCTCCATCCGGGATTCCGTCGACAACAACTTCGTCAGGCGGAGATAGTGGCAGCCGCCAACAGTGCCTCATGGCCGAGCTCGAATCGTGAAGGCTAGAGAACAGGAGATCAAACTTAGATGACAATCTTAGGGAAAACTTAGGGTGAAAGTGGCGGGGATTGGGAACAAGTACTCATAAAATTGCGTCGATGTAGGCAGGACCATGATACTTTGAGCCGAACTGTCGAAGTCTAAGGGTCAAAACGCTGATCCCAAGAAACAGCGTTCACAACGGCTTCCTCTTGCGCTGGTCTTGCTCGACTCGTTAAAATTGAATGAAAGTTCAAATATTTGTGGACATCTATCCCATTGATCCACCTCCCCACCCCAAGTTACTTTATGATGGTAAGTAATATGAAGAATGTTCATTAAAGTATTGATCTCGTCTGCCTCGACGGCGCCAAATGGGCTGGTTCGATCCATTTTCCGGGACCTTCCTCAGGACTGAAATGGGACATCACTACGTTTATAAAACCATCGGTTGTAGGCCATAGATATAATCACAATTACTAAAGGGAAGTCTGCTAGTTAGCTAAATATGATTATACATAAGGTCTACCTCAATGAAATACGTGCCTTAATATGTCAATATCATTCCATCGTTTTAATGTAGCTGTGTAAACCTTCGGGACTTAAAGCAAAGCATAAAATTTGTAAATAATAATTTAAAACAATGTCCCGTTCATGATTTGCGAAAAACAGATTGCGCCGTTTACAACAGAGATCCCATTTACAACCATCATTGCCATCTGCACTGGGTCGGTACACTTCAATGGTCTGGCGTTTAACCTGTTCTCTAGACTTCATGACTTGAATACTCGAATAATCGTCCAGTGTGAACATAATTTATTATCATTTTGTAGGTTACATCTTCTCAGTCAGAAGAATGAGGGATGCGTCAGTCAAATACATGCTCAATACTCTTCGATTAATAATAGTAAATTATGTTTTTTTAAAGAATCATTATGGTTTTAGCCTATTGTATTCGTTTTGTACTTACGATTTTGCACTGCGGCTCATTCCTTGTGAAATAAATTTCCAAATCCTTTCCCTTGTTGAGCCACTGTTTAAAATTATTATTCATTTCAGGAAGAGTAAAAAGGTAAAAAGTTGTAATCTTCACGCTTGTGAACTCAGCGGTAAGTTGTTCATATATTGTGAGTAATAACGGGAATGTATCTATGGAAAATCAATGTGCTAAGATTTCATGAGAAAAGAGAGATATGTATTTCTGTTGTGATCTACTATTTCTTCGTGAGAGTCCCTAATATGTGCCATTCACTCATGTGCACGCTTGTGTAATGAGCTGATGTAAAATACTCCCACGTACATTATTTATTGTGTAGTATCATTACTGAGGTTTTGTATTTTCCCATTTAAGTAATTGTGCTTATTTCAAATGTAAATTTTTGTAAGAATTAAATGGAGGATAATATTTTGAAGAGCTTTATCTCTTACAAAGCAGTAAGATTTTCATCGAATATCTCTATATTCCACTTTACCGAAATCCTCATTCTCTCTCTTGTATATATGCGATAACTCTTGACTAATGGCCTTGAACAGCGAAATGCTGCATAAAAAAATCACAAAAAAGGGTTTTCCAAAACGTAACACGCACACTGCTCAAAAACAACAAGTAAAATACTCTCTTATTACTGCAATAAATAAAATATTTTGAGAAAAACAGTCTTCACGAATACAGCAATAACGTAAGTAAATACAGTACAAAAGTTCTTTACACAATAAGAATATAAAAAAGTTGTTGTTCCAAGAAGCAACATGTGCACAGCAAGTATTTAATGGCGGCGGCCTGTTCGTTGGAAGCGTGGTGTTGCATGACGTCTCCTGTGTTGTAAGCAGTGGCGCAAGGATTACGAGAATTCAGGCGGTATGCATGGTTTAAGAATAGATGGAATAACACAATCAAATATTTGCATTTTTTATCAGTGAAAATCGAAATTGTTTCATCGTTTAGAATTTTTCCCGTGTTTCAAGGTATGTAAATTAATGAAACGATGGGCATCTCTCACATGTCATAGTTTTCTTTGAATTTTTGCACGCAATGTAAATTAGTAAAATACATGGTTTTGAATTTTCCCCCGAGGTTCTTGGTATCTATAGAAATCAAAGACATCTCTCACATGGCCGAAGGATGGAGATTTTTCTTTTAATTTCATTGATAATTAATAATAAAGAAGAAAATGTATCATAGACCGGTTCGTCTCGTCTTGGCAACTCGTCTTGGCGTTGTTTTTCTAGAAATTTTCTTGCTTTTCTGAAAGCGCTACCCCTTGACACACTCACAAATCGATTTAAGTTTCATAAAAAAATCATTCATAAAAGTTTCATGAATTTGTTTTGTAATAAATATGGAAATGAAAGTTGATAGGGGTTGCAACGTCTTTCACTATCTTCCCAACTTGCACCCTGCCTTACCATGGAAATTAAGGCACTTTCGCTTGAACATTGATGAATACCAAAATCTTAATTGGAATTAACATTTTGGATTTAGATTTTATTAATTCATTTTTCATTGTTATCACTTGCTCCTACATTTAAATATGTTATAACATTTTTTTAAATAAACACCCCAATAATTTTTCTGGTATTGTTCTTCGATCTAGAATTCTGGCAGCTGGTAATTTCAAATTTCCAAAGCCAATAAGCGAGACGCCAATTAAAAAGTGACACTTGTAAGAATATCTTATTTCTATAAAGAGCATAATTAGGAGTGAATATTACTATAACGCCTCAAGAAGTTCTATTTCAATGGAAACTATGGACTACTGCTATTGATCTGAGTAACATTTTTTAAATGTTCTTGAAAAGGAAAAAATTGCTAATATAGTGTTTACAAGCTTACACTGATAGTTTTGTGGACATCATTAATAACGTCTTTCATCGATTCAACAAATAGTCCATAAAATGACAGTTTATCGTCAAAACCATTACATCACTTAAGCTGCACGAACTATGAATCATGGCTGACGTATTCATGCGTGACGCAGTCATGCTTTGATTTCAATGTTAACATGTTATAATAACGATCTATCACTATATTAACCATGGAGTAAGTAAGAGTTATCAATGTTAAGGTTATAAAGACAAATATAAATGAGCTGCCGGGATGCTCAACCAAATATAACTCATTCTAACATAAGTAACCCAAAGGCACGTACCGTATTAAATCAAGTTGTCACTTTTTCTTGTTGCATTATATACTTTCTCTGTACTTTGTAGTAAGCTATGATAAACCATTATGATTTTCAAGAACCAAATACAAATTTTAGTGCTCTCTTCATCTCTTTTATTGTCAATGGCATTAATTTGATACTTCACTAGAAGCATGATCAGTGGTGCATTCAATATGCTTTGCTTTGCATACATTCAATATGCTTCAATATTCCATGCTTTATTAAGGGTAACCAAGTTTTGGGTAGATCTCTCTTTTTATATTACTCATGACACTACTGTAATGAGACTGCTCACGCAACACGAGCGTAGCAGTGTAAAATCAAATTTTTCTTTGCCATCAGAAACCGCACACGCTAGGCACACCAGAAATTGGGCTGTTTGGTCACCAGGGAGACGTTTCATGACATTTCGGAATTTGGGGGGAACGCCGGCACTCTCTCGGACAAAGGGCTGTGTTCACCGCATCTGCAAGCCAGACACGCCGTGACACGGGGACGCTACCCACATGACACGCCGTGACACGGGGAGGCCGTAAAAGACACAGTCAAAACTCAAATTTAGGCAAAACGAGCTGTGATTTTCGTATTGCAAACACCCTCTACGACCCTAGAATTATGAAGACGAACACGGCCCACGCCTCACGAGACGTCGGGAGCCTTCGCGCTTTCGCCGAGTAACGGTTCGTTCACTAAGATCCTGAGAGGAACGCTCGCAGGGGCGAGCTGCGACCGCTTCGCAGAGAGCCCGTTCGCTCGCGATGCTCCTTTGAAATGAAATGAATTGAATTGGTGCCTTATTTTACGTTGCAGCCAGCTTTACTTCCCCTCTGAGGAATAGCAAAGTACAAAGGATTTTTTCGCCCCTAAAAATCCATGGCTTTGATGTGGTTTAAATTCGCGAGCTTGAATATAACAGTCCGATACGGTAAAGGCGCATTCACACTGCGAACGTAAACATAAGCATAACCCATATACGTAAACATTAACATAAATGATACACTGAAGCATTCACATGTCTAACATAAACCTAAGCAAAATAGGAGCTTCTATTGGCTGTGAGACATTCTAGAATACTATTGGTTGGATGTAAGAATCGATTTCGAGGTATCTACTGTGTCCATGGACCAAATAGTGTTAGTTCGTCTATCGATTTCGCTCCTCTTTCGATTCTCGATTTTCAGTTAGCGTACTGTGATTATCATTTCTTATGTCTTACTTAAGCATAAGCACAGAAGCTTGAAGATTTTAAGTTAACGTCTTACGTATTATGCTTATGCGAACGCATTGTGAATGAGTCCGCTTATGGACATTTATGTTAATGGCATACTTATATTTATGTTTGCATTGTGAATGGGCCTTTACCGTTACACCATCGCCGCCGCTGATTACAATCCCACGGTCGTCCGTTGGGCACGCTCCGTGAGCTCGTCCACCGCCAAGCCCACGGGACTAGGGCACTGCCATCCACGGGCTGTCGTTGCCACCGCCTGGCTAGTAATATATCGGCGCGTGAGTCAAGCGCTTCACCACAAGCGTAAATTTAAATTAATTAGGAACGCGAAAGAGTGCCTGATGTGTGTGCTTCTAGGAGTCCGCCATGGACTTAAATGGAGAGAATTAATGAGTACTCTCGAACCTAATCTTGTGTCTTAATGACGCATCGACCGCGTTTTGTCGCCAATTCCTTTTTGGCTCCTGCGCTTCCTGCGATGACAGGTCGAGTCAACGGGACGCTGATACTCGGCCGCTCTGTTGATGAAACCAGCCGCCGTCGCAAACGCCGCCTTTCGCGGCCTACCTGCCACTGATCCGACAGCCCAGCCTTACTAACCGCCGAAAATTATCCTTCCTGCAACCGAGAATGGATGGTCCAAAGACCGTTGGACTATCAAAGAGCTGCAAGTTAAGTATAATATGGTTTGTTAGTGTGCTAGCGTTCATTTTATCGTGCATTCTGTGATCATCTCGCATCTATCGTTTTTATTTCAATTCAATAAACCAATATTTACGAATTTAATTTAATTGTACCGTATGGTATACCTTCCTTCCAAAGTCACTTCCCCAAAATTTCAGAGCAGACTAACAAACTGCATCACACACACAGAAGGTAAGTTAGAGAGTTGGATAGACCTCCTCTAACACTCCTCTTGGCGAGATTATGTTATGTAATGAACATTTATTGGTTGAATTATAGAAAGCGACCGACAGATACCCATGGAGGAAAATAACTGATGCCTAGAAGGTAGTTTTTTCGAAGTAGCGAAAAATGAAGTTTGAGAGAGTAATATTTAGAAAGGTTCTCGATCCGTCGATTATGATCCATGGATCATGATTCATTATCCATTCAGGAAGTAATATGGTATAATAACGATGCCAGTCCAATTAAAAACCTGATTCATATCCAAGAATTAGACCAATTCACAAGATGTCTTCTTTAATTCGTGAAAAATATATTAAACATACACAACTTCTTAAAAAATACTGCAGTTCACCGAGACCTCAATATAGCAACAGTTCAAATAAAGATACAAGAAATTAGCACAAAATATCACCCACGTCTGGAAATGTATCCCAATCATCTAGCTCTAAACCTACATGACAATAGCCAAGAAATTTCTCGACTGAATAGAATTTCCTCTCTACATTTCCCCGTTTTATTAATTACTATTTATCATTTTTTTGCTTTGTTCTAAAATTTTCATATTTTTAATCCTCGTAACAATGTAATAGTATTTTAATCATCTTTTTATTATAGATTTGAAAAGTATCCCTACAAAATTACCATTTGGGTACCTTTCTTCATTTTATTTCATTTGTCCTAGTACTTACTTATTGTTTTAAATTTGAAATAGATTGTAATTATTCGTTGAATAAAATAAATTTCCTACTGCATTACTAAGACTATTCCACTCGTGAAATTGAAACTAATAGTATTTAACTACCGATACAAAATGCTCAATTAGGGCGGTGCATCTCAAAAGCTTTATCGCTTTTTCTATTCTATTTTTCTTACCGCTTCTCCCTACTGGCCAATCACAAACTGTGACTCATCTGTCTTAGATGGCGGTATACTACATCGATCACTGTGTCGCATGTTATTTTAACATAGCTTTCAGTTATTTGCTATATTTGGCGCATTTTGGAACTCTGTTGGACATAATTTCACTTGTGAAATAGTCCTATTAAATACCACTCGTAATCACGAGTGGTATTTAATAGGAAATGGAAATTATTTGAACACGAACTCGTAGATATTTTGGTCTTGTAAAAGTTGTTTCCAAATTTAGAAGTCTCCGGCCAAAAAATTATGGGATGAGCATTCTTCGTAGTACTGACTGACTGTTTTCTTAACAACCCTTTCTCAACACGTAGTATGCTAACGTAAATACGTTTGCAGACTAAGACATACAAAACTGATTACTACTACAAGCATTTTAATCACGCATAAACGTGGAAATGATCCATCCTAGGTCATTAACATAAGACTTTCGCCCACCGAGAGGCGCACAAGTTTCGTTGCAACATGAGAATTCTGTGGAGACATCAGTTTTTGGGAGCGGTGACGAAAGTCGAGGGCCAGTTGAAAAATATCAGAGTTTCTGGGTATTGATCAGAAAATTTTATTTCACTGAAATTAGGGTACCCAAAACCTTGAAACTGGATATTGATGGTGAGAATCTATTGATATTAAGAAACCATTTCATTCTCTGCACATGTTAATCAATTAGATATTAAATATTAATCAAGTAACTTCAACTTTATTCGCATTTTTATGTTTATGAAATAGTTTTATGAAATATAGCTGTTCAGTTAAGAAATGTTGTTCAAATGCACACCGAACATTCTCTTCAATAAGGTATCCTATTTATGCGATAATAAGCTATTTTGTGGAAGAATATTGGAGCAGGAAAGCGCACTGATGAACTCTGAAGTTGGAGGGTCGCTAGCGATCTCTAGTGGCGAACCCAGGCACTCCTTACAGGATCTTTAGGTGCTAACTTTCACCGCCTCCGCCCCGGCCGCTGTTGCACGCCTTCGATCCGCTGCCAACTCGCACAGCGGAATTCCCGACCACCGTTCTGAGCTCGAACTCTCGCGGCCAGGGTCCACGCAATGTGAAGCAAGCTCAGAGGAGCACACATGCTCCACAACGCGAAGAAAGTAAGAGTTCCGGAATCCGCCTCTTTTTGCGAAAACGAGGCACTAATTCGTTTAATTTGGAATTGAAGGATTATATCTTTGAAGTAGAACGTCTACACAGTATATTGGGATATTTCATTTTGTTTAACTTCTTACAAAAGCTTTTTTTGGATACAAAACTCTTTGTGGCTTTATGACCAAATATATATTTATTAGCACGTTATGTATCACAAGACAAATAAGACATAAGATGAAAGCATATTATAAAACATTACCGAATTCATTGTTTGTGAAAAGTACAAAACTAAAATAATAAATAGGAAGTAATATTAACTTATCAGACATTTTCACTCAATTTTTACCTAACATTACAAATTAGCCAAAACATCATTGCTATTAAATTTAACTATTAGATAACAACTTGACGATAGAAAATTCTCAAACCGCATGTCAGAATACAAAATCTGAAAGCGTTATTTATAGACTATTCTTGTTTGTTCTAAAATACTGTTATTAAAATAATGTAGGCATCATTTGTTTATCACAGTCGTTTGTCTAACCAACAACTAAATGAGAATTGAATGGTATAGATTTATTGCAACGTTATTTTCTTCACCAGACACTTGCAAATATTAAACACAACAAATTAACTATTGCATTAGAACCGAAATAAAATTTTAATTTATTTTCATTGGCCACACAATTTTCTATTTTTGCATATTATATATTATTTATTCATAATAATTCTCCATTTTGAATTGAGGACTAGAGTTCTCACACAAACGATACTACTGGCAACTTTCGAAGCAAATACCTTTTCAAAAATATAAGGGCACATAAAAAAAGTTCCATGACAGGAACTTTTACAGAGATAATATTTTCTGCAGTATCGCACTTGATACATATTAAGAAAACAACAGTCCATTTTACTTCTCTTCCTACTTGTTTATCAGTAGACCAAGGCACCATTATGGACATTTTATAAATGAGAGTCAATTTGGTATAGTCATGTCAATTTTGAATTGGCTACCACATAAGTACTTATTTATTGGCAAGAGTCATGCAATGTTGCGTTTTATTAGAAAATATTGACATTCGAGCATCATACAGTTAGAGAATTGAGTATCAGTACACCATGTGTTTCCGGAGATGCAGCAAGCGTTCATAGACATGGAGAGACTCTGTTTGCCACAATCCAAGGAATACAAAACCGTTCCATTCCCGATGAAAATAACGGCAATGTCATGTTAGATCCCACGGTCGTGTTCTAGTTTGAGATCCTTACCTGAAAAGTCAGCGATTAAGCGTAAGGTCACTCACTGAAACGCTCCCAAAATGCAATGAGCAGAATGCCACCTGTATTTCCCGTACTGTTGCTGTTCCATATTGCTCGTCCACAAAGTGCATACTCTTTTCCGTTCGAAAAGACGGCGCGGTTCGAAAAGACGTCAGTCATCGCACTTAGTAGTGGCCCGGCCTAGCAATTAGCAGATTGTCATCTCTTCGGCGGCATTTAAACACTTCGTGGGTGTTCGGCAATTGAACAATGTTTCAGCAATTTAAAATCTTGGTGGAAGAACAGAACAACAAAGTCGATATGTAGCATTGTGAATTTGTCCCCGATTTTTTAAGTGCCGGCATCAGTGCACGGTATATCATTGGAATACATTTTCGGAAAATTCATATTGACTAAATTGAAAATTAGTGAGTATTTGTGCCTTCCTAATATACATTAATCAATGTGTCTGTTAAATAAATTGTATTTGCATGAGTTCTTGATTCTTTACTTTTTCATACTTGCAGGTATTTTCAGAAATTATTGCACCATAACCTAATTAATTAAATCATTATCACAAACTTAATATCGTGAAGAATTACATGTATACCAATCCTAGAAAGTAATTATATATATATATATATATATATATATATATATATATATATATATATATATATATATATATATATCTTGAAATCAGTGGTACATATAGATTCATATCACCACCTTTGATTCTTAGCTTCACAAGAATTCGTTTGTTTATTATACTGTGTAGTATATGAAATGCTTTTAATGAACATCATAATACTACTAATGCACTTCAATGTATGTCGTATCCCACATTATTAGAACTTTCATTATAAAGTCGTTGAGAACATTTGACCCAAACAAACATTAGCACACACATCAATTCCACGAACGTCCTGCAGGTTGTAACGAAACTCATCCCCCGGCGAAACGACGCACGTCTTCAAGGTCCCCGGATTAGGCCGTCGGCGACCGGACGCAGCAGCGGCCGCGCCGAGTTACGCGATGCCCAGGGGGCGCCGGCGTTGCGTCACGCGGGATGCAGAGAAAGCGATCCGGCCGCGCGGCGGTTCGTAGCCTTTCAAATTGGGTGGTGCGGGGCGGGACGGGGCGGGGCGGGGCGGGGCTCGTCGGGTGCGCATCCTCGTGCGGTTAGTTCCACTGCGCCCGCGATTGCTGCACGCGCCAAGGACAACCGAGCGCAGCCGCTTCCTCGCGCGGTTCGTCGCCTACACGCGCATTCAATTCTCCTTCCGAGAAATGGAATGGACGAGAACTGATAGGAGGGTTTGTGTAGTGTTTCAGGAGAAGGAGCTGTAGTAATCAATAGGAGGCGGATTTTAATGAAATGTCATTCTTTTATTTTCCACGTTAGAACAATGCCTTTTAGTACAGACATTAATGTTACAATATGACAAAAGGAAATGACCCATTTTTATATGATTTTTCGATTTCGACTAGAAAGCTATTTTTAATATTTTCCAGTCATTTTAAAGCATTTTACTCTGATTTCGTTGATTTTAACATGATTTTATGGTACTTGCTTCATGCAATATTTACGAGATGCACCAAATGTTCCCCAGAGAATTCCTGAATAGCCTACTCGATTTCTTCGCTCATGAATTGTAATGCCAGCTATTGTACGTGTGTATCTTGTGTAATCTACGGTACTTGTGACACCAATTAGAATCAGTGACGTTTTTGCGATAACTAAAGATTTGCTTTTCTTGAACTTAAGGAAGAAGCTTCAATTACACCAGTAACACATCCAAGAGCTGATTAGTTCATCTGAACAGTTGTTCAAATGTTTTGTCATTTTTATTTGTTTTTAGGACATTTTTAAAACATTTCTCGAGTAATTTATTGATCATCTATAAAAAGATACCCCAACTCATCTATACGTAAAGGCGGCTCCACATATGCGGTATTCGGTGAATCCCGAGCAATCGCTCGACGAATCCCGAGTAGTGCGGACGAGTTGCTTGCTATTCACGCCGAACATTCGGTATTCGCCCTACCCACTGCGTGTCGGACTTTCGGACACATCAAAGGAAGCGAACATTCACCGAACAAATCAGCTCTTCGGGATTGGGCGAGCAGTAGCTCGCTACTCGGCGAACGCCGAGTGTGTGAAGCCGCCTTATGTCTAGTTGCTGGGACAAAATAATGAAGTGATCGTCTTCCGGCCTACCTCCTACGTAATAAAAAGTGCTGGGAATCTTCTGTTTTTCTATGTTCTTCTATATGTTCCCAGCTTCTACAGTTAATTTCGACTCCCATAATATCCGCCAGGGAACTCCTCAACAACGGTACCGGAAAGATCTATCATCTTTCATTTAAATTATACCATAAAATGGTTGAAAATGT
This sequence comes from Gryllus longicercus, assembly GCA_038098605.1. Taxonomy (NCBI): domain Eukaryota; kingdom Metazoa; phylum Arthropoda; class Insecta; order Orthoptera; family Gryllidae; genus Gryllus; species Gryllus longicercus. The sequence goes on along the minus strand of JAZDUA010000059.1, from coordinate 2,334,395 downwards.
TTAAAATAAAGTAGGGCAACAGAATGGCATAGACTTTCTCGTACTAGTTAGTTTCTTTATTCTTTTAGTTTAGGCTACCCCATTATCGTTCCAGGTGCCACATAGGCACCTAAGAGACATGTTTTCAACTTTTCTGAATTTTCGGTCCCTTGATGGTCGATTTAAAATATGACTCTAAGAATCTTATAGAACAGTAAAATCTGAACTTATATGCAATTTTCATCGACCAAAATTGAAGCCGTTGATAAAATGTCATTTAAGCATTTCTGGAAATGCACACTTTTAAGCTCGTTTTCACAGAAAAGTTTTCATTTTCGAGAAAACTCATCCGAAATAATTTGAAGCACTTAAACCACAAATGAAATAATGTATGAAACACGCAATGTAAATATTGACGACATGAAAGAGAAAAATATTTTAAAAAATAATTTTGAAATGTTTGAATAACAAAAAATATGTATCAAAATGTCATTTGTGTCAAGTTATTTAGTGCATTTAACGTTATCCGTATAAGAAGAAAATGTCTTTGGAAAGTTTGTTTTATTTTTCTGACATTTCAGTCAAAATTGCGCAATAACTAATAATATTATCAAAAACATTTAATGACATCAATTAAGAAACTAATGCTGGAGAATAAATTTCATTAAAAACGGTCTTCAATACTGTCGTTGTAAGATGTGAATTAAAAGTTTTAAACTTTCGCAATTTTCGATAATTCAATGTCAAATCACATCTATTGATATGTGTATTTTTTACAAAACTTCTAAAGAAAAATATTGAAGCCATTTTTTATGTTATTGATTTTTAAAGTTTTGAAAATGATCCAGGGGCTTATTAAAAGAAGAAGACTCACCCAAAATTCAAAAAATATTTTCAAATTCGCAGAATCTCGAACCAGTCCAAAAACATTTTAATACATTTATTTCGGCGAAATGCCTTCGAATAGTTTACCCCTAGTGTTGTTCATAGACGGATAGAAGAACAGACGTTTTGCCAAAACCCACTTTTTCGGTACCAAGGATCCACAAATTGTTTATTTAGACTTCTCAACGTGTTAGAGGAAGTAAGGGACTACAAAGGTCAAGATTTATCCACTTTTTAGGTATCAGGATGCTTAAATCCGATATACGTATGTATACGGGAAAGTAAAAATCGAATGTTTACTTTCTCGTGAACGTAGCTTAGAGTTTTGTAATGCTGAAAAATATAGATATCGGGTTTTTAACGGACATTTTGGGGTCCCTCTTACCGACAAAGAGTTTTTTTAAACGGCCTTCCATCTTTCTGTCTGTCCATCAGTAAACCCGTTTGTCCGTGAATCAGTCTCCATGCGTCTGCCAACCCGTCCGTCCGTTCTTCTCTGTCCGTCCATCCCTTTCTTATATGTACGTGTTTATATATTAATAATTACATTTATTATTCACTTTGTTAATTTTAATGCTTACTTCTCCAACTCCCTACTCGCTGATGAAATTCATGTCGAAGTTCACGTCCCGAAAATTCCATTTAAGGGGAAATCTATCTTTCCGGTTTCTTGTTAGTCAGGAACTGGTACTTTCACAAGAGATCTTCGACCTCACACTGAAGTCGAATGGTGTCGTCAGCATACACTGAGTATGTATTTGAAGCGAGGAAGCAAAGTTTACGTTTAAAGAGCACGTGTGTGAATACATACTCCTTCATTTGAAGAAACTAAACAGTTTCACGAGACACGAAATACTTCGAACCATTCAGCAAATAACATATTTACCACATTCTCTTTACATATTGTTACACTTTCTGAACGAATATGTCTTGGCTCTTATCTAAACAAAAAGTAAGTATATTAAAGTAAAATTTTATTTGACAAGTTAATTGTATTCGCGTGTGTTTTGGATTCTATACTGCATTTGTCGCTTTGATGACAGTGATTTTTAGGCTTTAAAACTACAATTTTTTAGTAAAAGAACTTGAAAAGAGGCAGTTATTATCAAGTAATGCAGAAAGAAGAGTCAGAAAATAATGTATTTATTCAGGAACTACTTAACGCTCTCTACAAGTTTTCCATGAGGGTCAACAGCCGACCTTTAATCCGCAACCCACGCGCACCTTACACGGATGTGCTTGTTTTGAACTCTCGCGGTGAATGCCGGCTAAAACTTTCGCCTATTCTCTCATTCGTTTATCGGTTTTTCCATAATTTTCAAACCCGCAGATCGAAAAATGAAACTAGCAATGTATAAGGAAAAGAGAATCACGAAATATTTTTAATAACAGTTGAAATGCCAGATAGTCTCAAGAAGTTTATCAGAAATAAATCTAAATAATAGTACTGTTTTGAAAATAATTATTACTAAATAGTTATTAGATCGCGTTTGCCAGTATAGTCAATCATGAATATACATCTCCCATTCATGAAAAGTATTATCAGTTGTTTTTACTACCTATGCAATGCTTTACTTTTCTTGGGAACATAATTTAACTCAACAGAGAAATAAAAAATCGGAACTGTCGCAGTCTTTTAATTTTTTTGCCAGCCACCGGCATTTAAGATTAATCGAAACAAAATCAAGGTGTTGCAATAAAAGGTGTCGTATGAGTATTTCTATTTAATGCAACCATTACATGATTTAATGTACTTTCTTGAGCTTTAATAAGCTTGGGCTTACTTACTTGAATTTGTCTTAGGCTTTGTTTCTATAATTCATTAAAATAAGAGAACTTTTCGTCAATATTTTATGAAAAGGCATTTTGAGAGCATATAAAATGAAAAAAAAGACATGTTGGATTTTAAAGACGTTCCAGCTTTTAGCTTTTATTCTATCTCGTCTTGCACTGGTTCTGTTTTGACAGCTCGTGAAGGACAGTAAGAACAAAATTAACGATTTCGAAAGTTGGCTCTGGGATCCGACTCTCGTAGTTGCCAACTCTCCCAGGACTATCTTTTCTAGAAAGATCATCATCTCGCAGACAGTGAAGTAAAACAGGTCAGTTAATAAAAACATTTGAAAATGTTACTAAAAACAGCTAAAATACAACATTTTTAAGCATTCAATTTTCTTCACAATAGTTTTATGAATCCCTGCGTCATGAAATGCGTTTGCGTCAAAAAATGTGTTTAAGTTAAGTTTACTGAGGAAAGTGAAAAATTTCTGCATTATCGATATTGTACTGGGCAAAAATTTTTATTATTCGAAGTTTGCGAGAAAATTATTTTCAATGTAAATCCACCGTGGAAAAAATCTTAAAATGTATATTTTGAAAAAAGTTGATAATATTTTGTCCTGTTCTAAAGCATTGATTTCAATGATACAGATTCAAATAAAAATAAGTATCTTCTAACTTTTCATTCCCTAGTATTTATACCGAAGCCAGAGCAAGTGAGAAGATAATTAACAACAGTTCACATGTTTTAATTTCTCATTTTCTTTTTTCTCATTGAAATGCCATTTTTAGGGATTAGTTCTCTGAATCATTGCAATTTTTTCTCGTTCTTTATATTTTCTTTTTAGGATAGGACAGAAACTAGTAAATATTCAGCAAAAGAAGATTTAAATATAAAAAATAGTAATTAAATATTACATAATGAAAAAAGGTAAATTAAGAAAATATTTAATTTATATTAAGAAATAATAAAAAAATGAAAAGTAGGGTAGATGTAGAAATGTAGGAAAAGAGGCTGCGAGTCTTAGTAGTAAGAATGAAGAGATAAATCAACAAGGAGGTTTGGAATAGATAAAATTGACTGGAAGATCGGAGAAGATAATAGAAAAAGAGAAATGGAAAAATGAAAATCCAAAGAGGAAAATATGAGCCATACTAATAAATTGAGAAAAATGGGAAAAGAATTTGTAAAGACAATTGACAAAAATACATAAAATTTAAGAACGATCGAAATAAGGCTACAGAGCTTAGGAATTAGAGAAAGAAAAATCAACATCCAAATTAATGAGTTTATTAGTGTTAATATATTGCAATTTGTTATCATTCTGGAGTCACATTTTCCGTCGCAGCTTCCAAAACGCTCTATCTGACAAGTCTTCAAATTGAATATTCCTTAAACAGATTGCATTTTTTACGCCGCCTTTCCATGTTTACGAGGCCGTTGTTTTTTCCCGTTCTGAACAGGAATTCAGACCATCATCTACTCACACCGTCTATTCTAGTCATACGTTCCCATAGAATCTTAAACATTATTCTTCTTCGATCGTCCTAATTGCCTGTATAAAGCTGTTATCGTTAATCAGACGGCAAATTTCCTTATTTTATACCTTGACAAATAATGTGAGATTGCAGCATCTTGTCCAAAATTGTTACTGCAATATGCAGATTGTAGAAAAATCTCCACTACAATGTAATCTATTGTTAACTTTCTCTCGTGTTTGCCATAGTCGAGCTCCAGAAGCCGTAACTTCATACTCCACTCGTAGTACGTCATAAAAGAGCTACATAAACAAAGCAAACAAAACTAAAACGAAAGCCAGAGGCACAACTTCGAGTTTAGAATTCAATGACTCAACACACCAAAATACCCCCATCAAAGAAGCAGATCTCGTCAGAGCAATCGCGGCGCCCGTGTCCTCAATTTCCCGGGCGGTCCGTGAAAATGCTCCGGGGGCGGCGGAGGAGTGGGGGCGGCCGCGGCGTGAGGTGTAGAAGAGACGGCGAGGTGGGAGGGGAGGGGAGGGGAGGAGAAGGGGTGGGGATTCCGCGCAGGCGTGGTGGCGTGGGGCGCGGGCGCGCAGAGCAGTGCACGTGTGGAAGCCGAGGACGCGCGGTGTGTTCAACGACGTCTCGCAGAGGAAACGGAGAACCCGCCCGGCGCAATACCAACAAGTCCCGCGCCGCACCTGCAGGTAGGTCGATTTCTTCACCAGCTACTCCAGCGGCGGTTGGAGAAGAGCCTGGTTATACGCTGCGATGTAAACAGTTTTTATTTGATGGATTGTTGATTCCGGCTACATCAACTGCTAAGTCATTAGTCTCGTAAGAGTAGTGCACGCATTTTTCTCGTGAGATGGCGGCGATCTTTTCCCACTAAATGGTGAGATCTGGCGCCGGCCTACTGCCGGCTTGCGGGTTTCCCCAACCAGGTATCTCCCACCAGCCCCCGCTGGTCTCTCGACCGCCCCAGCCGGGATAGGCTTTAAGCTCCCGACCGGTCTCTCGACATGTGTGGTAGTGCATATAAGTGTAAATGTATATATGCTTGGTGGGAGGATAGAACAAGGAAGAGGAAGGAAAGATCGCTCGCAGTCAGTTAGTTAGGATACTGCTCCGGCATTCGTCTGTTGTTGATTGGAGAAACCAAGGAAAACTACCGATCAGAGCAACCGACAGAGTTCTCTTCCAGACAGCTACTGAATTCGATCTTGTTATTTATCTCGTGTGGAAAAGCCTGCTGCCGCCGGGACTCAAACATAGGATCTCTCGGTCAGAGGAACTGCAGTGACGTCCGTTGATGCCGTGAGCTACCTCTCCCGGTGCGATTAAATTAGGGCTGACGGGGAGTGACACATATCGACGATGCACAAGAATAGTGAATGCGTCTAAGAAATCGCCATTTTTGTGCAAGATGGAGGAAAATGATTAGAAAGCGTCTTATTACAAATAGTGGAATATTAATATTATTGCATCAAAATCGAGTTTCTATTCCTTTCAATGTCATACAGCTTTTTAGGTCTTTTGGAACGGTTTTGATCCTGTGACACGTTTTAGAGGAGAATGATCTTTCATAATTTGTTGCAGGAGGATCTATACGAACTTTTAACAATACTGTTCTTGTTGAAGTCTAAGTCAGGCAAAAGTTAACATTATGTATACGAGTGTTAAATGATGTAATCGACGTAACACAAAATATTGCAAGTCACCTATGTTAAATCAAGGCCAAATGGAGAGTTAAAAAACTACAATGTAAACTTAAGAATGCAAAAAAAAAAAAACAAATATTCATAGCAATGAAATCAAAGGCGCAATTCTGCTCCTTGTTCTAACAATGGCATCGATTTTTATACAAATTAATTTCTAAAAAATACTTCTAAGATACTTTAGAGGGGATATACGTGAATGTCATCTCGACAATGCACCACTGAAAAATGATGTTGCACCACTTACAAGAAACTTTCGGGACAAAATCACTTCAGTCACTATCTGCTTTTGCTGGACTGGGAGTCGCCTCTGATTGGTGTTTCCAGGCGCGTCAAAGCTAAGTGTAATTAATGTTTAGTGTAATGAATGTTTTTATCCCGCGAGGACGCGATTTTCCTCCCCCGCTGAATGGTGAGAACCGTCGGCGAACTACACGTCCGCTTTCTGGTAATTTCTTTCTCGTGCGTTAAAGCGTAAATGTCAAGGAATACGAAGGAAAGATTTCTCGCGGTCCGTGTCACTTTTGATAGGTTACAACTCCGACAATCGTTTGCTATTAATCGCAGAAACCACGGGAAACACCCGATCACAGCACCCGACTGCTGGAATTCACCAGACAGCTGTTGAATTCCACCTAGCAATCCTGTTAGAATTGAAAATACTTCACTGTCGAGACTCCCACTTTATCGCCTCCCGGTCAGTGCCACTGCACAGGCAAGGATAATGCTGGTTTTAAACTACCTCAGTCAAGTCTTGGATCATATACTAGATTTGTTCTACTCTCCTTGTATAATTCTGTTTTTTGATGGCTACAACCCGTTGCATAATGATACTTATTAAAATACAGATTTCATTATGATACAGGTTCTTGAACAATCACTGAGAAGTTTACAAACCAAGTATTGACACTTCATTAATCGTTGAGAATTGTTCTAGTAAATGTTTCGTTCGATTATGTACATTAAAAATGCATTTAGTATTACATTATGCTTGTTAATTTAAAATTCTTTTATTATTAATACTTTTTTACGTGCAATATTATTTTAAATAAATTGGATTGTAATTTCCCTTTCATCCAATTTGACTAGCGCAGTGGTAAACAAAAGCTACCTGCGCTGGGGTGGGTAGGAACCCGTCCGCTAGGTGGGCATGGCTGAATCCTGCATGTCAACCGCCACGAAACGATTCAATGTAAACGTTTAACATACAAAAGTTACAATAATTAATTATTGTAATTAGAAAAATTACCGTATGAAACTCGATGTAATGGGTATAAATAGACTCGTGTAAGGTTTACAATACTCTCTCGTTCCTATCAGGTATCGTAATATCACACTTGTGTATTAATACCCACCACTACATCATCGTGTCATAATGTACTATAACTCTGCAACTATAAACTTATTTGAAAAATTTGCATGAACAAAAAATGCAAACTGTAATTTAAAATGTCAAAATTATCACATATTTTAAGGTAATCTCATTCTTCAGTGCTTAACAGAATTATGACAACATATGACGTAGATTTATGGTCATCGCAAATTTATTGTCCACACAACTCATAACCATTGTATTTCTGTCTCTTATTGCTGTCAGGTAACATCTGCTTCTTGACTAGTGATTGAGTCCTTCATTCAGGATGATCAACGCTGAGAATTTACTGACCGACAAGTCTTAGGTTTCTTCGTATGCTGGTACTTCATGTCTTTTCTTCAATGACTCAATCAAAGAAGACAATTATTTCATAAAATATAGTAATAATCACAAATTTCAACAACGCTTTATTTTGGCATGTATAACAAAAATATTCAACCTGAACATCAACCTGAATATTCAATCAGAAACTACACTCCAGGAAACTACTCACATCACTGACGAAATAGCTTCTATCCTCGGCTATGCATTGATAACAACGAAGATTGTAAATCGCATGAAACCAAGCTAAAGGTTCAATACAACGTTTACGTGAAGAGTTTTGCGGAGATGTTCAGAAATTTTTACTCTGTGTAAAATTGAAATGATTTTGGGATACACTAAACGTCAGTACATAGTTGCAAGGTTAATATGAAAAAATAGAATTTTGTTAAATAAAAAATATATTTATAAGGGAGGCAGCAGGCACATATACAAACCGTAAAACGCGTTCTAGTAGTCAGGCTCATATCGTGCTTAACCAGGAAATAATGTATCTTAGACAATTAAAACACATGAGCATACCCCATACAAAGAATGTTTCTTATGCCTCAACTTCACAATTGAACCTTAAATAGTTTCCTTTCGCTTTTGACCTTTGTAGCGTGGGTTGACAGAAAGATTCAATGTTGGGTTTCAATATATAGCAATTTTCACTTTTAAAATTATGACTTACAAAGTCCGAAATGCTCTCACTGATTCATGTTGATGCTACAATTATATCCTGGAATATTTAAGCGGTATTTTAAAATACGTTATAGCAGCGAAAATATCTATTTGCAATATATTTAACATTACGTGTGAAAAATAAAATATTGAGATATAATTGTTTCATAAAAACTTCGAAAGTTCATTGTAGCTGTATGCAGGTGTCTCAATAAATGTTAGAAAGTTCTACGGCATATAGAGGGGTAAAAAATGATAACGTTTTCCAATAAAAATGCAGTCGGAAATTTCAGCCAAAAGAAATACTCATGTGCAGGGCTCGAATTCCAAAGACCTAAAATTTCTTGTATAATCTAAAAATTAACCTCTAAAATGACAAAAATAAGAGGAAAATGACAGAATTTAAAAAAAAACCTTGAACATTTTTATGAAAATGTTTAATTATTCAATGAATTTAATAATTTTAAATAAAATGTATTTATATAAAATTATATTGAAAGTCTATTTTAGGAGGAAATGTAATCCTTAGTTCCAGTCTTCCAACCGTCAGTTTTAAAAAGCTTGAGGAAGTTAACGAAATAAATCCATGTAATTTTGAGAGTTCGAAAAAACAAGAGTCCATTACTGTAGTGAATTTCGTCATGAACTGACGATATTTGTTACATGAACTGACGAAACTTCGTTTTTGTGTGTCATTGTAAATTAATGAAACATTCGCTAATAAAAAAAGACGAAAAAGAAACAAAATGGATAAAAATGACAAAAAATATGCAAAAGTCCGCAAATGACCTAAAGTTTTTAAAAAATGAGAAAAATGACCTAATAACTACACATTTCTATCACCTATAAGTCGTGATAAACAATCATGTACATGTTACCATCGTCTAGAATGCACCAATAAAAAGATATGTCATCACAATTCGAACCCTGCTCAGAGATATTTTACTTTGATTTTTAGACAACTCCTTATGCACAGTGTTCGGCAAGTCACATCCATATGCCATCAAGGATATTTCTTGTACCTGACGAACATCTGTGCTTATGCGGGTTGCTTAATATTCAGGGGTAAAAACAATCATGCGTATAACTTCGTCATATGTAATTGAGCATAGTTTGTTCACTGGAAAAAATGATTATTTTCGACTCATCTACTTGCAAGTTACAAGTTTGTAACACTTATACTGAGGCATACGAGATGTTACCCAAAATATCTGAGAATTTCATTGTACCAGTCAAGCCAGTATCAATACGATTATGCGCCACGAAATATCCCTAGGTTCACGTCTCCACTTCCATACAAAGTTGTATAATGTTTGGCGCATGTCGTTGTGAATTATAATGGTGAGTATCAAGATGTGTTTCAGGGCATCCGTGAACTGACAATTGGATAACGTGAAGGGGCAACGAATTTGCATCAAATTCTGTTTAAAGTTGAAGAAAACTGCAGCTGAAACGCCATGCTGATTGAGGCATTTGGTGAGAGTACACCGAGTCAAACAAGAACATTTGAGTGGTTCCACAGAGAATCTGCGGAAGATGTCAAACATTCTGGTCGACCGTCAACATGCACAACATCGGAAATGATGATGAATGTGTGAGACGTACTTCATGAAGACACACGGCAGACAATTCACGATGTTTGTAACAGGCTGGGGCTGACGTATGGTGCATGTAAACGAATTCTAGACGATGAGTCATTTCTAGAACCCAATTCTAGAACCTAATTCTAGAACTCATTTCTAGACCCAATTCTAGAACATGAGACGAATTGTCAGCATCGACCGACGATACCTCAAGATTCACACGTACACTGAACAGGAACAAACGGTTACGGAGTGTCCCAACTTCTTATCCAGGGTCATAACAGATGATGAATCGTGAGTCTACGGTTATGACCCTGAAATGTAACAACAACCGTCACAATGGAAGATGCCATATTCTCCAAGACCGAAAAAAGATCGACAATTTCGCAGCAAAATGAAATTAATGCTGATCTTTTTTCATATTCGGAGAATTGTGCATAAGGAGTTTGTTCCACCGGATCAGGCTGCCAACTATCAGTTTTACTGCGAGGTTTTGAGATGACAGAGGGAAAATATTCGGCGCGATCGGCCACAGTTGGGGAAAAAGAAAGGCTGGTTGGCGCACCATGACAACGAACCCACGCACACCTTCCTCGTTGTGAGGGAATTCCTGACCAATAACAATATGGCAACGTTGCCCCACCCTCTCTACTCGCCAGGCTTAACCCCGTACGACTTTGCGGTGAAACGGTGACGTTTCTACTTCATTGAAGATATCCAAATGAAATCGCAAAGGGTTATGAATACCTTTCAACCTGCGGACTTCCAGAAGTGCTTCCAAAAAAGGTAACCACGCTGATACCATTGAATACTTATCCAAGGTGACTACTTTGAAGGAGGATATTATCGCGTAAGTATAGTTCTGTGATCTTTACAATAAAATTCTCGAATATTTTGGGTAGCACCTCGTTTATTAAAATATAGATGTAAACTATGCCGGATAAGTTCACTAAGTAAGAATTGAAATAAATGCTTCTGTTCTTTTGTATTGAAACGTAAGTTACCGTACTTGTGGCTCAATCCATGAAGAAATATGAAAACTTATACCAGATACTGAATTTTTTTATTATGTCCATATTTATCTGCAAATATTGTGTTAATAGCATTTAGATAATGTTGTGTTATGAAGATATTAAAGCGAGAGTAGGGAGAGGAAAGAGGTTTCGGAGAGGGAGAGGGAGAAGAAGAGGGAGAGCGAGAGGGAGAGGGGGAGGGAGAAGTAGAGAAAATAGAAAGATCGAAGAGAAGGTGGAAGGGAGATGACAAAATGCTCCTAAGAGAAACAAAAAAAGGGTTGGAAAATTAGTGGTGAATATGGTAGATGTAATGGGAATAAAAACCACTACATAGAAGACGCTCATTGAAATTCAGGGACAAAGAGTAAATAGAAGAACTGTGGAGGTCAAACGGAAGGAGGCCAAAGAGGGAAACATGAAATTGAAGTCAGCTAATGTCACAAGCTCTTGTGCATGGCTTCCACGTATAATTCTATTTATGGTCGAAACTCTGAAAAACTGATATTTTTTCGGAACTGAAGATATATTTTTCTCAGAATACATTTTTTTCTTAATGACTTTAAAAAATTGAAATGCCTTCACAATGTCTTCGGTTCTTTTACTTCTAACACAGAGCTCAGTGAAAAGAAATCCCCGCGAAAGTTGTGTAACATCTCTTTCTTGTGCTTGTGGTATTGGTGTCAAGGTAAGCTGGGCAATACACATGGGGAAATGTACTTAAACGTTTAAGGGAATTATACCATGTGTGTGAGTCTTTCTATATATCACCATTAGTAGTTCAATATAGCCACAGCTGATAGATATTGAAGGTAAATGGTTAATTGAAAAAAATGTAGGTTAATATTTCTTGTTTATGTTCGTAAAGAAATGATTTAAAATTGTAAATAATTTTTAATTTTCATTTTGAGTTGAATTTGGAAAAGGTTTTTAAGAAATCTTTAACTTAACAAAATTAGAGAGAGGGAGAGAGTGAGAGGGAGTGGGAGGGAGAGGGAGGGAGAGGGAGAGAGGGAGAGGGAGAGAAAGAGAGAGAGAGAGATATGGGTTGAGAAAAATGTTTAGCAGGAAAGTCTACATTAAAAGCCGCAATTATCGCTTATTGGAAAAAGGAAGAATATCCATTTATATAGTTTTTTTCTTCTTGAGCCATCTATCCATTGACCAGCGAAAAAGGAAAGAATGAGCCCAAACGATGCTGTATTAGCCTGATAAATTTTTCAATTGAGGGAATCAAGGCAAATGTTCGAACTTTATCCTGATTTTCAGTCATGATTGTGGAAGACAGAATTCACACGATACCTGTACGATACCTGTTGTTTCTAGCAATGCAAAGATGCTTCTAGCTAGCTCAAAGTAATCGAACATAATTTTCCTGTACGAGGCCATTCCTATTTCTCTTGTGGCAGCGATTTCTCCGTAATAAAGAGTGTGGTCGGAAAACAAGATCGAGTTTATTCTGTGAAACAGAACGTTCAGATAATTCTTAATACAAGATAAACACAGAATGATTTCCAAGTGAAGATTATTAAACAATAAGACGACATTGATTTCAAAGAGTGATAGCCTACTGCTTAACTTACTACATATCTTCAATTACCCCAAATAGTCAAAACAAGGGCAAGTTTTCACTTGCTATATTATGGCATATTATATACATCTGTGCAAACAAAGGCTATGTCGCCTCTTGGGAATTGAAAGATGGAATGGTTCTCAACACCTTCATACTTAAGAAACTAGAGTTGCCACAACTGCACATCTTTTCTATTTTTTTCTAAAATTGTAAGTTTCCAAAATTCAAAGAGTTAAACGAAAATGACACACACGGTATTCCATTAAGCGCTTCTTCTTCTATTAGTAGAACAAAAACTGAAGAAAAAATTGGAGCGATGTTCGTGAAATTGTTTTTTACAAATTGCAGTAATTTCAAGCACAAATTAAACGAATACCACTCATTTCTTCAAAAAATTGTACATGACGTTTTTTAAAGAGTTGATTTGTACAACAGACTAAGTCTAAGGCAAGCACAAGCTTGAATTTTGTAGTTTTGAAATGTTAATTGTTTTGCAATTTATAAAATACGGAGGGTTTGCCCGAAAATGAAGATAGTACCATTTTGTTACCGTCTGTTGATACATATGAGGACAATATTTGAAGCAAAAATTTGGAGCGGTTTTTGAGGGGGGAAATGGTTTTTAAAAAATTAAAAATTGCCTATATTTCGTGCAAAAATTACACGAAAAATACTCATATTTTCGAAAAATTGAAAATAAATTATTTCAAGATCTGTCTTTAAAGAACAGATTTCATTGGAGGAAAAATATCTTTCTTCAATATTTTATTTGTAGGAAGACGACCCCCAAAAAAGGCACTTTGCAATTTTTGAAATATGAAGGATTTAAACGAACTTGAGACCTGCACCATTCTATGAATCATTCCGAGGCATGCTATCCGAGGACGAAGTTCAATCAAACCATTTGGAGCAATGTTTGAGAAAATTTTGAAAATGTTGAGGCACATGTAGAGTACACTTAAAATCAAAATATCTGTCTAAAAATTATCTGTCCCAAAGCTTTGAATTCGTTAATATTGATCGGGGATTGTCAATTTTGGAGAAAATCTGATGAACGGTTTAGCCGCTAGCTTTGACCACAAGCGGACAGGCGTTTTGCCACAATCGATTTTTTCGATATCAAGGACCCACAACAGATTCTGAATACTCTACGTTCAATTCAATTTTATATAGGAAGTAATTTTCTATGTATGGGAACGTGATTTATCTACTTTGTCGTTACCAAGGCCCCACAATAGGAATTTTTCTGTCGAAAATTCGCGGCTCACAATACTTTCTCATCTTACATTTGTAAGGTCTAGAAAGTAAAAATAAATGCCATGACCTTCAAAAACTGACGTACAATTCTACAGTTTCAATAAATCACATGAAGCTGCGAGATATTAAAAATAATTATATTCTATCAGAATACCAGGAGTTTTATAATAACACAGACAATGGCACAACGTTAGATAATCTGATGAAGATGATCTTCCCTCTATCCATTTTTTTAATCAAAATTATTGATTTAATACATCACAATAATGTGGTTTAAAGTTATTGCGAGAAATGAAATATTTCGCACCGTGTAATCAATAACAAATTAAGCAACTATCAAACTCAACCTGAGTTTATTCCTTCTTGGTACTACACTTGTATGACAATTTATTGCAAAAAGAAAGTCCTTCGGGTTCAAAAGAGAAATATTTCAGAAATATTTATTGATCGTGTTGTAAAGACTCACCAACCGGTACAAGTAACTTGGTTTCGCGAGTTTGTAATACATTACAAAACTGCATGAACAAAGGGTACTTGGCTGTCCGGGGCGAGCCGCGTCTCAGTCAATTGAGCTGACGTTTCTGCCATCGTGATGTGGCTTTCTTCAGAGATATTCTGCAGCTTCAACAGTACAGCTCTGAAGAAGGCCACATCGACAGAGACGCGGCTCATCCCGGACAGCCAAGTATTCAAGACTCCGGCCGTGGAAGCCTACAAACTGCGTGAACATTATCGTAAGCAATAGTATTTTTTCTTAATTTTCTCTAAACATAGGTGAATGGATTCTCTTACTTTTTTCAACAAGTTACAATTGTAATTACAACCGCAAGGATGTAAAATAAGTCGAAGCAAACTCACGAAACATTAGAAGAAAACAAGGGTAAGAAAGCGAACAGTCCAAATCTGAGATGATGAAGGTAATGATGTTGATGTAATCAATTTGATTGTCTTAATGTCTTAAGCTGTCTAACTGAAATTCATTTGAATTATTATTATTATTATTATTATTATTATTATTATTATTATTATTATTATTATTATTATTATTAGCAGCAGCAGCAGCCAACAAAGATCCCATTAGGAACAAGAGAAAGGGTTTCCTGCCTTTTGCAAGGAATGCTGATTGAAGTGATAGGGTGATGATGAGGGGTGAAAGGACTATGATGATGGTGGAAGGTAGCAGGTGGGGTGGTGGAAGGTGATCGTGGCATTTTTTAACCATCTCAGCATCTGCCTTATGACCGAGGGAAACCGCGAAAAATCCCGGTCCGAATGGCCGGTCCAGGGATCAAACCCGGACCTCCCGACTGCGAAGTGAGCGCGCTACTCAGCCACTTCACTCAGTCCATTGGCATTATTTATATTAAATTTTTGAATGTATATTCTTAATTTTTTATCGTATATGAAAACTTGACTGAACTTAGTGCTTGATTAATGAATTGCTCCTGTAGGCGTAGCAAATATTCTGTACCTTAATTTTTTGTTCTAGTGAATTGAATTTATAAATATTCCGTTTCTTCCCGCTCGTTTCCTCATTTGTCACAATAAATATTGCAGTGATGTTCATAAAAGAGATGTAATTGTACATTTGGTCTCTGGGTATATTACGGAGAACATGAAGGCTATTTGCTTCCTGAAATTGCTAAAGCGTGCTTTCCTCAAGCCCATTTTCCGAAACACTTTTTTCATTATGATAGTCTCTTACTTCCCCTGTTACGTCATTCTTTTCTCAGACTTGATGGTGCAGTTTCCCAGCGCAGTCACCGAGTCGTTCAGCTCTCTTGAAAATGATCCGGAAACAAAGAAACTTCGTGAATTGTTCAACAGCTTTTACCTCGATTTTTCTCTCTATTATGTTTTTGCTGTATTTGCGTAGCCAAAAATCGGAACCAGAAACGTAAGCTTCTTTGATAATTTTCAGGGAAGAGGTTTTCATACATTTGTTTTGTTATTGTATTTCGCTATTTAAAAACTCATTATTTATACTTTTAAATAGTGACTGAGCTGTGAAACTGTTTTTTTCTTTTCTTCAGAAATTCCGTTGAAATTGAAGTGCTACAGATCAAATCACAGTACTGACATAGCAAGTTTCCTCGCATCTTTCTTATTATAACATTAGCTGTACATGAAAATAAGGTCTTGAACTGGGAGTTGTAGAAATTAATTATTCACAGGCACATTAATTTAATTAATTATTAATTACTTCAAAATTTATTGATTTTGGCATACTTCTAATATTCACAATAGTATACACTCGTATCTCAGTGTATGAGCAACAATACTGATAACACTGTTCGGTTATGGTTTCTCCTCGCGTTAAAAAATCAGATTTGCAGATGTGAAGGTCGTGTTAGTCATATTCAGAACATCACCTGGAGATGAAGCTACGCCCACGAAAAATCATTGAAAATTCGACCAAGCGACGGACTATTTGATTTATAGAAACCGGTCCTGGTGTCTATTATTTAAACATTGTTTCAAAAAGACATCATTGTCACAGTGATCCAAGTGTTTTGACTGATAAATTCAATAGCACCCCCACACGTAATATTTGTAGACAGACGTATGTACAGATAGAGGCATTTAAACAGACACATAGGCAACAGGCACATACCCCCAGGCTATGTAAATTCGTAGTCATTCATAGTCAAAAAGGGACAAAGACATCAGAGACAGACGCAGAAAGAGTCAGACAGAGACTGACAATGACAAACGAGGACAGCCACTGACAGGTTCGCACTAGCAGAGAGAGAAAGAGAGAGAGAGAGAGAGAGAGAGAGAGAGAGAGAGAGAACGATAGACTATAGGCAATGGCAGACAATGACAGACGGAGCCAAACAGACATATTGAGACAGAGCAACAGAGACAGTAACAATGACTGAGACAACGGTAGAGGCAGATGTGTTTCGAAAAAACACTTTTTAGGTATCAATGACACCTAAAATGTGGATTATGATTGTACTTGTTAACTAAAAATTAAGCTAAGCTACTACTTACGTATATTAGCAAAATGTCCACTTTCCTTGGATCCTCAAAAAGCAGATTTCTTTCAAGAATTCGTCATTTTTTCTTCCTACATTATAATTCATTTTCTGTTTCTGTACGGAAAAGAATGAAATATTTATACAAAATAAAATTTATTGTGAAATTTCATTTCATAATGTTTCTAAACGCTACAAAAAGCAATTTTCGGAAGTCATCTTTTATCTTTTTTGGTCAATTTTTGGTGGTTCACTTTGGATCATTTTTGATCATCATTTGAAATTTAAGGAAAATCTGGCATTTATAACAGTTTAAACAGTTCGTTGAATTTTTATGAATCGACAACATAAAAATAAGTGTTTTGTTAATTCTATGTGACATACATGACAATTGACACAAAATAAAATCTGTTAAAATGTATCATGTTAATTAGGCAAACACACGTTTCGTACATATCAGTAAAGCATCAGATTGAAGACTAAATACAAAAATTTCTATTTACTGTCACTATTGTTTATTAAATTTTTTAAAATTTAATTGAGACCTGTCCAACAAAGAAATACAGAAGCCCCAAAAAGCAGAATTATTTGAATGGAAAACCTCTCCACATATATAACGAATACAAATATATTACACATATAGTATTGCTAACAATGAATATAAGTTTTGAGTATAGCTTTCTATATCTCAGAGAAAAAAGAATAGCTGAATCAAGAGAAGAAAATACCTGTGACCTTCACATCGGACTGGATATCATATATCATATGTGATATCTACATATCACAGGCGAATATATGATAAGCTGTTAGAAAATTGTTTCTCAATCACAGATATTCTATTTTGATGAAAAAGCATACCAATACCATGAATTCTTGAACTTTTGATATTAAAGAGCGATGTTGAACTATTTTGATGTATCGTATACAACAAAATAGCTTCTTAAGATATACTATTAATGAGGAATTTAACATCTGCTTCATTTTCCAAAATTGTAAATTTACATGCTATGTAATAAAATTGTCACAGAAATTTTGTTTCAGATATTTTAAATTCTTGATTTTCGTGTCAGAAAATTCAAGCGGGGTTTTAGCCAACCAGGTATCTCCCAATAGCGAAGCACCGCCCAAGCCGGGACAAGCTCTAAGCTCCCGATCGGTCTCCTGGCATGTGTGCTTGTGTAGTGCGTGTTAGCGTGTGTGTGTAAGGGGAGAGGATAGGACAAGGAAGAAGTAGGAAAGATCGCGCGGTTCGTGGCCCGTTTGGGAGAGTATTGCTTCGGCATTTCCCTGGGGTTCATCGGAGAAACCACGGAACACTTCTGATCCGAGCATCCGGCCGCTAGAATTCTCCTCCAGGCAGAGACTGAACTCGACCTAGCAGACAAGTCAGTGTCGAAAATCCTGCCTCTGTCGGGATTCGAACCTCGGACCACCGATCAGAGAGACTGCTATACATCAGTTTGTTGCCCTGAGCCATCTCACATGTGTTCATATTTGGAACTGTACTACCAACATATCCGTATTATAAAAAAATAAGGAAGAATCAGCTTTTTAACTCAAATTATCTGTTCAAAATACATTTTCATTTACAATTTTACCATTATAATAAACATTAATGGTATAGTACAATACTATTAGTGAAGATATTGGAAACAGAAACTCAGAGTAAATATTTTTAATCAGAGTCTATTTCATTTTGGAATACTTTTTTGCAAAATTAGAAATATAAAATTAATCACACTGAACTAACATTTATGGAATTGCTGTTGTAATTCGAAATTTTTAATTAATATATTTCGAATATATATCACTCTTGAAAACAATGAAAATGATTTACAAAGAAAACTTCTATATCCTTAATTGAACTTCACTAATTATTTTTTTAGGGAGTAAACCGCTTTTCATTGAGATATCAGAGACCTTCCTCCCATTAAACATTAAAAATCTTGGTTCTACTCTTATAATGTTTGTACAGATATAAGAAAAAATATTGATTGTATTTCTTATTTCTTTCATGAATAGTTTTGCTTCGACCTACGGTATCGCAGAAAAACAAACAACAACTCTAAATCTTGAACATGAAAACAAAAACAATCACTACGTGTACTTACTATAATGAAAATATTTTGGTCTTATCCGGCACTTTATTCCCGCCCCCATTGGACCATCCCAGACGGTACATTTTATTATTTTCTTTCTTGTCAAAATGCTACGTAAAATGTTGTCTCAACACCTCGTCGTAGTTGTGTAGCTTAAAAATGAAGTGATGGTTACATACTTTCTTTTCTTTTCCACGAGAAGAAAACGTTGGACGATGGCCTACTGCAAAATGGGTGTAGCTGGCACACAGTACCATCGCTACGAAGAATTTCTTTTGAACTAAAGTAGGGTCGATAGAGTAACCTTCAGACGGTAGACTCAAATTACTATTCAATACACCTCTACGTTCATTTTTCAATTGTTCGTTTATCGATATCTCGGACGATGAGTTCAAGAGAACAATGAACCGTCTCAACAAACGGATGCATAAAGTTAATAAATTTACAGCACGATCTGGAAAGCCACTCACATGAGGTATTGGACAGGGGTTCTATTTCTCATGGATTGTAAACTATTCTGTAGGCCCTTTCGTCAGCAAGCTGGCAGCTGTCTCCTTAAGGCGACATATTTAGTTTAACAAAACTTCTACGTAAATATTTTACGGTTTCAGCTGCAGGTGATGAACAAAATTCACTTACATCTTGTAGAAATATCTATTGCCACTTCAGCATTCACCGGGAGGTCCTAACGTTCGAGTGTGGACGGTGGCGGATATTCGAAGCTAGCTTCGTTTAATTCAGCCTCTGTCTAGCGAAGAATTCTCGTAGCCTGCCGTTATGACCGATAATCTTGTGAAGATTCTTCATTCCATACCAGACGAATGTCGGAGCAGCACTCTACCTTACAAACGGGCTACGGACTCCGCCCGATCCATGCTGGTTAATTATCTAAAATATCGCCAGTAATAACTTTATACCGTGGGAGATATAGAAAAAAATATGTCTCTAGTATTATCCTGTCAAAGCCATAGTACAAACCACGCATATCATTGTCTCTTAGATACCATGACTGGCTATAAAAATGTATTTCATATGTATGAAAATCAAGTTGTGTTGTTAGTTTTAAGTGACGATTAGATAATAAGAAAGAATAAAAAGAAGAGCATGGCCATGAATGAATACAGTAATAAGATAACGTATACATATGTTAGATAATGTATGTTTATAAATAGAATATGAATGGATAAATGGAATTGTGATAATATTTAAACTTTCTTGTTGTTTTGTGCTTTTTAGCAATCATAGCGAGGATCAGAAATTGTAAAATAAATGGTAAGAAATGGAAATTATTATGCATTTTAGAAAGACGAACACGTTTATTTTTTTGTTTATTTCAATAAATTAATTTAAAGAAATAAAATATTCCTTACGTAAAGCTTTCGTCCTTGCGTTTCCATATGAAGATAACTGTCGACTCGCGATATAATTCTTTCTGTGACCCGCAACGATTCCCTTGTTCAATAATAGACACAATACCGAGCAAGCCAAGGCAGGCGAACCTTTGATGCTTGTCTTTTAAATAAAGTAATATTAATTGCATAATAAAGGGGAGCGATGCGGGGTATGTATGATGCACTAAAGTCACCTGTTTGATTGTGCAGCTCATAAAATCTTTTGCATGTTATGCTGCAAACGAAGAAGTGACATTGGACCTTTGCGCAGCTCCTCGCCCGTCACGAGCAATGGGCCGCGAGGGCTCTCGCTTCTGACCGGCCGCGAACCGGAAGCGCAGCCAGGAGGAAGGTGAGTTCGACGCCGCGCCCGTGGCGGTCTGAGCGACTTCCTCGGAAAGTAAAAGTTGTGGTGGCAGTGGCGGAGGCGGTGGCGGGGCGATGGTGGCTATGGGTGGCTGCGGTGGAAGCGGTGGTGGTGGTGGCGGTGGTGGTGGTGGCGGTCGTGGCGGTGGCGGTGGTGGCGGTGGTGGCGGTGGTGGTGGCGGCGGTGGGGGCGGTGGCGGCGGTGGCGGCGGTGGGGGCGGTGGGGGCGGTGGGGGCGGTGGGGGCGGTGGAGGCGGTGGGGGCGGTGGGGACAGTGGGGACAGTGGGGGCAGTGGGGGCAGTGGGGGCAGTGGGGGCAGTGGGGGCGGTGGGGGCGGTGGTGGGGGCGGTAACAGTGCTTCGGGCGCAGTCAGGCGAAGCGACGATCGTTTACAGGTTACGTAACCATCTCGAACGCTCAACGCTTCCAAGCCTTTTTCTTCTCGGGTCCCAGAAACACCGGTGTTTGACCACGAGTTGCTACGTTGATGTCTAATTGGAAAGTAATTTAGTAGTAATAGCAGTTGCATGGAAAGAAGAGAAAGATAGATTATTTTATTGAGCCATTTCATATAAATCTGATTTAGTGTTGATCACATACCATGTATAGAATTCTCAGAAAAAAGTCACTAATTTCTAGAGTTAGGAGAAGGGTCGAGTATGATTGCTTTTTGACTTTGAACATTTGATGGGAAATTTCGTATAATGAATAATCACATATGTTGCCCCTGGTTGCGCGGTAATGATTCAGGCACTGCTGTTGTTCAGCAGGTCACGTTGTTTTTCAGCCAAAGATACTGACGTACCCGTCAAGCATCACAGGGGAGCTTGCAGGAAAGGTTGCTTAAAAATCAGGGTCATTTGCCACATGGATTACTTCGGTCAATGTTTGATTAGTGATTCCCGGCCCTTATGCTATGGTTATTAGTCCTGTAAGGGTAGTACATGTTATTCTCGGGTGATCTTCCCCTACTAGATGAGATCCGCTACCCATCTACGCCGCTGCCCACCACCACTGCCCACCAAAACACCTAGCAGGGTTTTTGTCAACCAGGTATATCCCAACAGCACCACCTCAGTCGGGACAAGCTCTAAATTCTCGACCGGTCTTCCGGCATGTGTAGTATTGTGCATGTAATGTGCAAGTGTGTGTGACCAAGAAGTGATGATAGGACAAGGAAGAGGAAGGGAAGGTACTGCGAGTTCTTCGGTATTCGCCTGGTGTTGATCAGATAAACCACGAAAAACTACCGATCAAAGCTGCCGGACGCTAGAATTCTCCTTCAGATAGCGATTAAACTCGACCTAGTTAGTGTCCAAAATCATACTACAGTCGGAACTCGAATCTAAGAACTACAGTGCTATTACTTGATGCGCTGAGCCAATATCCCGTTATCCGAGATTTCCCATCACATGTTCATTATCAAAAAGTTCTCATTTGACCCTTCACCATGCCTCAGATATCTGGCCAAAAGTGGTCGTCTTCTACCCATTTATTTGCTGTAGAAGTTAGTAACTTTTATTCTGAGACATCTATATAATACGATTTCAATTTATTTCTTAAAATTAAATTCTACATTCACATTGAAGTTCACTCACGCACCATTCGTAATGTTTTTATGACTACTATACCGTCTCTGCCCAATCTCTTCCACCTTATTCCTTGCCACAATGTGAACTGCTGCCTTAATAAATTACAAATAATGCGACCGCATTCTCTTTGCTTTCCATGAGAATTCTTCCAACTACAAAATTCAGAGCATAAATACTATACAAAAATAATGTAGTCACTAGCAATGTACATTCCAAGAAAGAATAAGAAATATTTAGGGTGATCAGTGTAATATAGGAATAGTAAGAAAGTAGGCAATTTCGATACTTTACTTGCAATCATAAATTCACAGTGACCGGATATTTTCCCCTTGAAAATTAGCAATGCATTTGCCGATAATCCAGACACAGTTTCAGGTTGAAAGATTGTAAGCATGGCATAATAGTAAAGCAAATATTGGGGAAACGTGTTGCATATGTGCGGATGATAGATTTAAAAACTAATAGCTCTCCCTGAATATCAAATGCTTCTGATTCTTAATGAAGCTTCCAAATATTGGTACCTAAAAGACATTGACATCTTTGTGTGAGCGGGGCACGCGGGTATCAAACTAAGGCCTGAATTGCGCTGAAGCGCTATCGCAAACAGGAAAACAAGTTCTTGTTCGTGTTTTAATGTAGATGAACTGCTTTTTCTGCTGCAGGCGACTGTACCAGGTGACTTATTAACTGGAAATTATTATTGATATTGTAATGGGTTACCAGATTTCAATAACTCATCATTAAGAAGTTATAGAAGAATATGTTATGATAGACAACAATGGAGGTTATCGTTTGCCGTCTAATAGAAATAGATATAAATGACAGATAAATTACTAATATTAAACTGCATAGATACTAAATATAGAAATTAATGAAAGGAAGGATAATAACAAAACAGCGGAGAATAGTGTTTATTTTAATAGTAAATTAGTAATGGGCAAGTGAGAAATTTCCATGAATAATAATTAGAATTAGAGAATTATAAGATCGGATATCAAGGAGTAAGAAGCGTGATATGCTAGTAGTTAGTTAGCCAATCAGGATGAGCATGGACATTAGACAGTGGGGGAAATGAGCAGGATTGACTAACAAGAAACGAGTTTGTGACGATTCTGTGCATATTGGAAGACAAATTAACGGCACGGATTACAATTTGCCGCAATACAGAACGGCGTAGGCTTTGGTTGTGAGCAGACGAGTTGTGATGCTGTAGTAAAACAGAACAATGTATGAATTGTTTTGGTAGAGGCCAGATGTATTGTAGCGCGCAGAAAACTGTGTGATTTTGTAGAGTTCAGAATGTTTTAACGTCAAACACGTAGAATGCATGGAGCTATGTCAGAATTTAAGTTGTTAGAGTGCGAGTTAATTGCGAAAAAATTAATTATTAAGAGAATGCAAAATATCGTACGGGATTTTTGTACTTAAAAAACAAAAACTTTAATGCCATATAACAGGTGAAATATGAGTAATTATGTACAGATACAATTTAAAATGAAACATTGGGGATCAAGACATTAGAAAATGAAAATATTATATTGATTACATTTTGGACAATTAATTTTTAATCGAAAACAAAGCATATTAAAAACATGGGACATTGTTGATATAAGGCAAGAGAGAGAGATACATGGTTGCGAGGGCGACAAGAGCGTTTTAGTTTTTTGAGAGATACAAAACGAACATGTGGTCACGATTATTAGAGACTAGGTGAATAAGTAAGCTAAAACTAATTAGGAAGAAAAGAAATTCGCGACAAGTTCAGATCGAGAATTGTAATAACACGTATAAATTCATTGTGGTAATATGAAGAGCTCCAGTATGGAAATAGTCACTGATCCCATCACAACGCCAAGATTGCAGAAATATTTTTGCAAAGGAAAGATTAGACGAAAAGTTGCAAAAATTACTTTATAAACAATGTTGCGATGTCAAGACATGCTTATTTATACGGTATATAATTACATAAAGAATTAGAAAAATAATTACATTTTTTCCATATAGATATTCCAATAGCCATAAAAAATAAGTAACATTAGAGAAAATACATGGAGATAGAGTTAATTTTTTTAAAACAAAAAGAATATCCAAATAAAGATTAATTCTGCAGCCGACACTTCATGTCACTGATAATTTCATAAATTACAAAGTGTTTGATTTTGATTAGAATTAGTTAGAGGAATGATTAACACTAAATTTCCTAACAAATTTAAATTATCACCATCCGATACTCGTATGAGCGGTGTTTTCTAGCTCACGTGAAGCAAGACCAAAATACCTTGAGATAATTTAAGTATGTAAATGATAAATAATTAAGTAACGTAGGAAAAAATATAAATGAAATTATATTTATAATAGGGAAAAGATGAATTGTCACAGTTGATTATATTAGGGAGCTGAGTATTGAATTGCCTCAAAGGCATGCTCAACGCGGGGCAATATATAGTAGATTTTATTTGAGTGAAAAGATGAATTATTACAGTATCAAAAGGGTTTCAAAATCGATGGACGCAAAATCGGATTGAACGAAATCCGGCGAAACATGGTATGTCATTGCCGATGGTAGGTGGTAAACGATAACTATTGTTCAAGTATGCAGAGGAATCGCAAAGGGAAGTGACAAAGAGAAAGTGAATCGAAAAGGGAAGTGAAAAATTAATTGTCCACAATGTTATCAATATAATATTTTCATTTTCTAATATCTTTATCCCCGATGTCTCATTTTAAATTGTACGTAATTCTCATATTTCACCTGTTATATGGCATTAATGTTTTTGTTTTTCAAATACACAAATCCCGTACGATATTTTGCATTCTCTTAATATTAATTTTTCGCAATTATCATTCTCACATGTATCAAGCTCAAGTATTGTCATTAGGTTTATAAGTTAATATGGATTTAAGGAAAACAAATGCAAACATGACTTTGTGTGAAGAACGTCTGTTTGTTGAAGAACGCCTGGTGTGTCGAAGTACGTCTGGGTTGTAAATACGGCGTGCACGAGAGGAATTGATAGGTAAAAAAAATGTTATTTTTGTGTCATTGGAATTGTTATTTTGATTGTGTATGAGAAATTTACAACGAGGATAAAAGATTGTAAATTTTGGGAAAGAAGCTGAAATTAGGTTTTTCAGAAAGACGAATCTGTTTGGATTTCTTGGAATGTTATTCCAATGATTAAAAAGCACAGTACAGAAAATTATTCCTTACGTAATATTTTCCTTATCGCAATTCCGGATGGATGATTCTATCGTCCCACGAAAATAAATTTTCTATTCCTTGCAACAATCCCCTTTCGTGATTAAGACGAATTTAGACGAAATTATTGAGCGAGACATAAAAGGAAAACATATTTCAACGTGTAAATAAACAAGGAAACCTAATAGGCTCTAAGATTTATTTTTTTGTTTATTTATTTATTATTTAGTAATCAAATTAGAGAATAGTTGGGGCTGAATATAATTAAAATAAATATTAAATTCAATGTTCAAAGGGAGATACATTTCAATATTAAAATTAATTATTTAATCTTTCGAATATGCCACTCTTGAATTAGTCACGCAAAACAAAACGAGAACTAATTACATAATCCGTAGCTTTTTTACGAATGCAGATAGTTTCTTTTACAAGCGAGAGAATAGTCCTAGTTATCAAATGTTGCCACAACGTCGATACTATTATTCAAAATTCAACTTAGTGTAATAAAAGAGTAGTATTGTGGAGCTCAAGAAAGTGTGCATATTTCGTTTCCCGCACAAGCCATAAACAGCCCTTTAATTATTTTGAACAAATAAATAAATAAATAAATAAATAAATAAATAAATAAATAAATAAATAAATAAATAAATAAATAAATAAATAAATAAATAAATAAATAAATAAATAAATAAATAAATAAATAAATAAATAAATAAATAAATAAATAAATAAATAAATAAATAAATAAATAAATAAATAAATAAATAAATAAATAAATAAATAAATAAATAAATAAATAAATAAATAAATAAATAAATAAAAATAAATGAAAATAAATAAATAAAAATAAATAACGCCAGACGAATGTCTGGGAGAGATTCAACATGTCGACGTATATTTCCTTTTCAATAAATTAATCTAACAGAGACAATGTAGGATGCTATGCAATTACAATCAATGATATGGGTGAGGTCTTATGAAATGGTATTTTCAAGAAGTGACAGGTCCCGAAGTTCAAATGTCTTATGTTGTTTGATATTTTTTGCTGCATGTCAAAACAGAACACGCTCTTTCTGACAGCGGTTTGTGACGCAACAGGTCTCCTAACGTTTTGGTGAGAATTTACTTGTGAAATATATTTGTTTAGCTTTTTATTACCTTTACGTTTTATATCTCTTTATTCCTGATAACTCGCCACACGATCATACAACAATTAAAATATCTATTATAAATCAATAATTTCCGGTTCCGAATATTAATTAAACAATTCAGGATTGTGTTTGTTCGGCACAATTTTCACCAGGAAAATGTTGTATATTTCAGCTATTTTTGAGGCAATGAAGAACTCCTCTGCTATCTGCTTGATTCTGTAGAAACAAACTTAAATAAAGAAATCTGTTTCATTCAAAGATTATTTTGCTCACCGTATCTAAAAAAATGCATTAAAACGAGATACAAGGACGATAGTAAATAAATCAAAATGACGGAAGTAGTACTGTGACCAAAGCTATCTTGAAACTTAATTCGACCAGATAAAATAAATTGTTGGTTGGAGATTGTCGTAGTGATATTTTAGATAACAGAAAAATCACAACCACTCACAATCATCACAATCACACCAAGAATTTATGTTCTTGACGAGTCAAGTTGAAAATCCTATACGCTACAAAATATAGAAATAAACTTAAATAAGGAAACCTGTTTTATTGAAGGATAATTTTATTCCATGTATCTAAAAATATGCATTAAAATGAGTTAGAATGGCGGCAGTAAATAAGTCAAAATGAAGTAGTACTGTGACCAAAGCTATCTTGAAACTAAATTCGAGCAGATAAAATAAACTGTCACAAAAAAAATAGAAAAATCACAATTACAATCTCATCAAAAAATTCATGTTCTTGACGAGTCAAAGGTGAAAGTCCTAAACGCTACAAAATATAGAAAAAAATCTAACATGATAAAACAATAAAACTCTTACTTACGTTGGTCATTTCATCAATGATTTCATCTTTAGTCCCACATGTAGTAGTTTACCAGCCACAGATTGTTTCAAAGCGCAAAACGGCAACGATGGTGATGGGCGCTACTCTCATTACTGAGAGTAGACAATGAGACTTCTTTATCATTTTTGTCAATCGCACAAAATGGATAATTTCCATTGCGTCCCACTCGAAGATAATATCAAACTGATCATGATTGGTGAAATATGCGTACAGCTGATTTATTATGAATATAATGATGGATTAGATGACATTCAAGATATCAAGATCCTTTATAGGGATCTAAGCAAATGAGATTTACACCGTTTTTACTTAATGTATCGTACAAACCGATCATGCAAGAGAATCTATTGAAGGAAGTCGAAAAATTATCTTCCTTACGTGGCCCTAAAAGTCAGGATTATTTTCGTAGACATAAGATGAAAATTATCCAGAAGCACTTCAGGAAATACTTTCTGTATTGTGAAAATAATAAAGATATTATGAAACAATGGAAATTTGGGTATGGTAAATTACCTGCGAAAACGATAGCGTTATGCAAAAGTTAATAAAAAAACATGAGGTGTCTTTCAGAAAGCATATATCTGTTCTGAAACATGCGTACTCTTCACCTAAACAAATACGTAGTTTGGTTCCCACACGCCAATGTACTCCGTTCACAAAGCAGTACTAACAACCCACTAGGTATTATCTAAGAAGTGACAATGAGGCAACGCAACCATACGATTGCAGAGACTTGTGAGCAAGAAACATCATGGGACGGTTACAGATCTTGCGCAAGAAAAGTGAGGTATCCTTGAGAAGACAAGCTCGGTTCAGTCCCAACACAAGGGTAATTTAATGTTCCAAATAGGAGAAAAGACAAAAAAAATTGATAGTATAAGACTTTATTTGAGCTCATTGAATAATAAATTTTAAATAAATATACATACACGTAAAATCTAAGACAGCAAAAACAAGCCAGAGCGCGTCGATTCGCATTTAGCAGAAAAAATTCCAAAGTTCTTTCTTATTTCATTATGGAGCTTCAAGAGCTCGAAAAAGAGAAGCAACTCGTACACATCACCACTTTCTGACCGTCTCGTATATGTGTTCATCCAAAGGGCTGTGACCGCGTTCCCAGGAACCAGGTGTTCGTAAGAGCGTAGGCTTCCGCGGCCGGAGTCAGTATTTACTAGGCTGTCCGGGTGACGCCTCGTCCATGGCGAAGGTGCCGGCGTTTCGGTAGCCATTCTGCGACCTTCCGCAGGGCGTAATGCGCGGAGATGTACTGAGTACATCTAATAATAATAATAATAATAATAATAATAATAATAATAATAATAATAATAATAATACAGTACATCTCCGACGGATAGTCTCAGGGGCTGAGGCGGGTGCGTGGGAGTGTTACGTCGTCCCAGGCGGGGAAGTGCGTGGTTAGAAAATATTTGTTGACAACCCCGGATCGACGCTTGTCTGTCTAAGGGTAGGCCTAACATGCCTCTGAAAAAATAATCGATTTCTTGACCTAGAGGTTAATCGTGGGTGAAGAGGGAGGGAGTTCTGAGAAAAAAAGCATGGACAAGGGGCGTAAAAATTTCTTAGCTTGCTAGGCCCATGGAATTATGTAATACTACAATAATATTTTATTTACACTAAAGATACATAGATGGCGAAGGTTATGTGCCACTAATAAAGTGTCTAAATTATTAGAGACAGTACTAAGTTTAAATAGATCTATTGCAAGCATGAGTTCAAATAGAGCTATTGAACCAATATTTCCTGATGTTTTTCATTTTCATGGCAATGGTAGTTTAAGTCTATCAGTACACACCTTCCCATTATATAACCACTATCTTTTCCACAACTTCAATCAATAATATAAATC
Organism: Gryllus longicercus; assembly: GCA_038098605.1. Taxonomy (NCBI): domain Eukaryota; kingdom Metazoa; phylum Arthropoda; class Insecta; order Orthoptera; family Gryllidae; genus Gryllus; species Gryllus longicercus. The sequence goes on along the minus strand of JAZDUA010000059.1, from coordinate 2,305,265 downwards.
CTCTAAACAATTACCATTACCAAAGAATCTGTTACCGTCGCTGTTACAGTCAATATTGACACTTGAACTAACATCTCAGATATGACCGTCGCAGTTTTACCACCGTGAAAGTATCAAGGGCTGAGAAGTTGGCAGTGCTGGGGACCGTTGCCTCCCCGGCCTACCGGAAGGCTTCACTCGAGGAGGTGAGATGTAGAGTAATCGCCAGGGAAAAAGTTGATCTGGCAGGCTTCTTTCACTAAGGATAGGGAGAATGTCTTGGCACTTGCCTCTGTTTTCTCTCTCTCTCCCTCTCGATCTCTCTCTCTCCCTCTCGATCTCTCTCTCTCCCTCTCGATCTCTCTCTCCCTCTCGATCTCTCTCTCCCTCTCGATCTCTCTCTCCCTCTCGATCTTTCTCTCTCTCCCTCTCTCTCGATCTCTCTCTCTCCCTCTCTCGATCTCTCTCTCTCCCTCTCGATCTCTCTCTCTCCCTCTCGATCTCTCTCTCTCCCTCTCGATCTCTCTCTCTCCCTCTCGATCTCTCTCTCTCCCTCTCGATCTCTCTCTCTCCCTCTCGATCTCTCTCTCTCCCTCTCGATCTCTCTCCCTCTCGATCTCTCTCTCCCTCTCGATCTCTCTCTCCCTCTCGATCTCTCTCTCCCTCTCGATCTCTCTCTCCCTCTCGATCTCTCCCTCTCCCTCTCTCCCTCTCTCCCTCTCTCCCTCTCTCCCTCTCGATCTCTCCCTCTCCCTCTCTCTTTCTGTCTTATTCAATTTCTCTCTTTCTCTTTTATAAAAAATGACCACATAGATTGTATCTGTATATTGGTAATGTAATATAGTGAGCCTGAATAATGTGCTTTCTTCTCATTCGGGAATTCTCGCCCAATTTCAAGCTATCGCTGATTATAGAGCGTGTAAAAGTCTCTTGCTTGGACAGTTGCATTGCTGAATGGTCTTTAAACACACATACACACTGTTTTTTATAAACCTTAATAAAAGAAATAACATCCTTAAATTACAGTACATTTAATCAAGGTGGCATTTGTCTAACGTAGGAAAGAATAGTGGTTAAGTATGTGCAAGTGAATATGTTGGTGTTTCTGTATGTAGGTGTGTGTCTCTGGGTGTGTGCGTATGTATACACTTGATTGTGCGCGCTCACATGATGCCGCCCTTGAAAGCTCTTCCATATTGCCTACCTGACTTTAGGTACTCGATTTTTTGCGAAAACTAGCGTCTTTCAGCATTAACAATTGAGAACTACTTTGCACTTCGAAGTGATTTGTCCCTTTCAGCTCAAAACCCTTAGTCGCAATACACAACTCTGAAGACGAAATTATGGGTTTGGGGACAGATTGTACTAAACAATAAAAGAAAACAAAACATTGCCATGATGAACGAGTTACCTCCTTCAGTGAACGTGGATGCATATTTAAGAAATTGATATTTTTACATTTAAAATGTTAAAAGCATGAGTAGCATATTTTATACGTTATAAATAAGAAAGCGATTATTTCTTTAAATAATCTATCATTCTACATAATGTATGACTCAACAGAACACAACTCGACCCGACAGAATTTGTTAAGTCTCAGCCATACATGGTAAGCTTTGATATTCGATAGTCTCTCTGTATTAAAGGTAATTGTTGTAAGAATACATTTTTGTTATCATTTAAATATGTTTACTTTCTCGCCGGTAACGTCCTGGTAACGAAAAAGTGGATTAATTCAGTTGCTAAATATAGACAATATTTTATAAACATTCCTCTAACGTGTGATGTAGCCAGAATTCATATTTTGTGCGTCCTTCATACCGAAAAATCGATTGACGGCAAAACGTTTGTCCGTCCGTCCGTCCGTCCGTCCGTCCGTCCGTCGGTAATGATAATGGCGCAAGTCTCAATTTCATTAATATCCCTAATTTTTCGAAAATTGAAAAAAAAAGTTAAAACTTCAAAATTGGAGATAGAGATATTTGTCTCAGCCGAAGTCTGTTGTACAAAATTGCCTCTTCAAAAAAAGGTCATATACAATGTTTTGAAAAAAAGTAGGTTTTGCGTATTTTGTTATAGAAATTTCGAAAAAAAAAGTTCTCGAAAAGATCTCCAATTTTTTTAGTTAAATTTTCACCACATATATAACAAGGAACTATAAGAAATATGACATTAGACTCTTTTCGGGTTTTGCTCGTTTTTTTTGAAAATTGCGAAATAATATTATTACATAACCGTTACTAAAGGGCGAGAAGTATGTGCTGTAGCACCACAAGTTTGAGACTGATGTACTCTTCCATAAACATTCAATCTATTTAAAGATCTTGTTGACAGTGTGACTTCCTAACAACTGTGGCGAGTTTTCCATTCATACCTGCCCTACTCGTGCAGGGATAAAGGCAACAAGTCCAGCCGACTATAAAAAGTTAAATGGAATAAAGAAAAAGGTAAAAACAAACTGCATAATAATTATTTTTGTAACAAGTCCTTTAAATTAGTCTATAAGGACGTGGCTCGTACAAGGTTTTTTGCTATGTCTAGTTATACAAAATAAATATTTAACACTTTGATGAGTTAAGAATTGTCATTATTCTCGATGTTCTGTAGCAGGGGTTATTGGTACACGGTCTTGGAGCCGTTTTTAAATAAATAACAATCGTAGTGCGAGGAAGGACTAAAACGACGAAAGGGGACAAGTGGGACAATGCGGAGAAAGGAGGATGAAAATGGCCAGCGGTCAAAATGAGACAAAATGAAAAAATGAAAAAGGGAAGGAGAGAGATAAAATGAGGAAAGGGGGACAAAATTACTCAACGGGGGCAAATCAACAAATGGGACAATGTGACAAAATAGAACAATGATATAAAACGGGAGCAAATGTAGCAAGGAGACAAAATGGGACAATGGGACAACAGGGGAAGTGAACAAATGGGACAAGTGTACACTGGGAATGGGGACAAAATGGGACATAAAATATTTATTTATATTTATTTTTTACAATCAACTGCCTTTTTAAATTCAATTTGTATTAATTTTGAAGTTATTGCTTAGATATGATATAAATCTAAAATTTAATAAGTCAGTCCACCACTCCATTCTTACATGCAAAATTCCTTGTAAAAGGTTATTTCCATTTTACGTGTGTTTTAGCTGAGCAAATAGTAATGACTTACGAAACCCCTTAATATTCCAGAGAACCCTAAGGTTGAAGGTGTAAGGGAACCCTAACACCTGTTGTATATGAAAAGAGACAAGTAGGTCTTACTTCTGTCATATTTACCAAGTTTCAGCTCAAAAGCTTGTAAGGTGACAGGATTATGCGTGACTTTCCCATCCATTTTTCCTTACATAAATCCCAATTTTCGCGAATGCGGATTTAAGGGAACACTGGGACGATTTCAGGTGCAACATTCGAGTGTTTTTCGGATGAACTGAGTCGGACGATTTCGCTGGGAGTCGTCCGGTAGCGAGCGACCGCTATTTCGGCTGCCCCGTGAGCGCAGCCTTAATCCGGCGCTGCCGGTAGCGGCGACGGGGGCCGAGGCGGGGCGCAGGAAAGCTGCCGAGGCGGTGGCGGCGCTGTCGGGGCGATGGTGTGGGAGACGCCTCCGGTCGCGGCGCGTGCGCGTGCGCCAGCAGGAACACACGCGCGTTTCTCTTCCGGTGCGCCGGTTACGACACGAGACACACGAACGCTCCTTTCCGCGCTTCCAATGCGGGACTCGCAAGCAACGATTAGCACGGCCATTTGTTTGGAGAAGTGTTTGACACTGCGTCATTCATGTCAAACAGAGCATATTAAAAGATCTGCTCATTAACATACAGTATAAATAAATTAAAGAAAAAATAGAAATTAAATACTTCAAGATTATTCCCATTCTCAATCAATTTGGGTAAGCCCAAAATGATCCAACTAGCTTTCACCAGATTAGTTTACTAGCCACAATGGGAAAGATATTCGAAAAATGTATACACTCTCGACTAAATTTTTATCTCAGCTCAGTAAAAGCCATACTAGCTCATCAGTTTGGATTCTAACCCGTTTTGTCTACGTATCAAATCTTACGGCTAACTGAATATAGTACGTATCAAATCTTACGCCTAACTGTAAGCCCAAAATGATCCAACTAGCTTTCACCAGATTAGTTTGCTACCCACAATGGGAAAGATATTCGAAAAATGTGTACTCTCTCGACTAAATTCTTATCTCAGCTCAGTAAAAGCCATACTCGCTCATCAGTTTGGATTCCAACCCGTTTTGTCTACGTATCAAATCTTACGCCTAACTGAATATATCACCGAAGAATTCCGTGACCACAAGTATATCTATGTAGGTTTTCTAGATGTAGCGAAAGCTTTCGATACCGTTTGGGATCCAGGGTTAATTTTTAAATTCCGCAGTATAGGTACTCCATTATATATCTCACACATATTTGAAAGTTTTCTTACCAACCAAACATTTTCTGTACGTCTCCTCGGCGCTCTCTCCGCACCTTTCACCATCAAACCAGGAGTTCACCAAGGATTCAACCTCTCTCCCCTTTATTTAATGTATACACATCGAATATACCAATAACCCAAAATACTGTAATAGCTCTATTTGCTGATGATTCAGTACTTTATTCCTCCAACAGCAATCTTGAATCTGCTGTGAAAGATCTGCAACATTACCTTAAATTGTTTTTTAACTAGGCCAAAAACTGAAACAACAAAATAAATCCAAATAAAAGCCGGACAAAAATATTTACCTTCTATAGACCAGAAGTCACCCCAAATCGCACATAGCAATCACAAAACATCACCTAGCTCCCTCCCAACCACACTGTCAAATATCTTGGAGTTCTTTTCGATGAAAGACTTATATGGCGGCACAATATTAAACACCGAATAGTACTAGCAAGTAATAGCGACCTCCAATTATATCCGAATCTCAAATAATAATCCCCCCTACAACTACAAGTTGCTATTGACCTCTATAAACCAACGATACAACCCATACTTTCCTATGCTTCCTCAGTCGGATCCATCCCAAATCGAACATCAACAAAATGCATTTTTTTCAAACTAGATTCCTACTCACCATTACAAAAGCTCCCTGATTCATTCCGAATGTGCAATTACATAATGAACTTGGCATTACACCCATCCCCGTCCACTTCTCCCTCTTATCTGCAAAATTCTATTCCAAAATATTCCAGATCCATTCAGCTATTTTCACATAGGTAAGCAAAAACCGCATCGCAAAAGATTAAAAACAAAGTTACCAAGATAATTTTTCGATCCCCCATAGACATGAACTAATATATCATTTCTCATTATAAAGTACGAACTATATAACCACTGTATTGTAATATATCTTAACTAGAATTGAGTATATAATGTATCAAATGATTCCTGTATACATCTCATATCATTGTAATTGTCTTATTCAGCTGCAGAGGGCAAATTGGCCAAGCTGGAATACTTTTTTTTAAATACTTCACCAAATAAGAGTCTTGCTGGATCGTATGACCTTAAACTTTCTGAGGAAAAGTGAAACTGAACAAGTTACAAAATATCTGCCAGTAAGGCGCTGGTGTTAGGCGATTCAATCGGCTTGGAAAAATGAAGTTTTTTTTTCAGCAAGAGATTTCAGACACAATTTCATATCAGAGGTTTATACATATATTTCAGCAAAAAAAGTTTCTTCGTCAAATAATTAACATTGTTTTAATCATAATTGAAGTAACCAATACTACGTCAGTTACTAATAATTTAGACCCTGAATGATAAAAGGATTACATTCACACAAAACGTAGCACAATGTTGTGTACATCATTTTTATGAAAAGATTTGTTTTTTCTCTAGTGGTCTTAGGAATTGTTGAACAACAGTTATGAAACCCAAAAATTAATTTATTGACTCTGTGCTGTATTTAAAAATTAAAGAAAGTGGTCTAAGAATACAGACGCTCCAAGATTTCCAAAACAGATATATAGTGGTTTTAAAATCTCCATGCAAAAGCTTGGTAACTGGAAAGACTAACATTTAAACTTCAAGTCGCAATGCGCTAAGCGGACTTATCTCAAAATTGAAAAATTCAGTGATATACGATTGCTCTATTTCACGAATAAGTTATTAAGCATTAACCAATCCAATATTATAATTGAAATTACTCAAAATTATACCTATAAAGAATGTTGCAGAGGTTATATTGAATACAGCACCTTTGGTCAAGGAACAAATGTTTATTAAAAGTTACAACGAAATAAACAATTGACAACAGCAAAAAACATTACAAATGGGATGAATGTCCAGATTTTCACACTTTGTAGAAAAGCTAACCAAAAAGCCGTGATCGCGAGTGACGATGTGAACTGATCATTTCCCTTCTCTTCAGAACCGATTTACTGTTTGAGCCAGGGTGTTGATATATTTTTAATCAATATTTGTCAGTTTTTCGTAGCCTTTACATCTGATTATCGTAGTAATTTTCACACTCTTATATAAGTATGAATATTCGGAGGAAATTATGCTTAGATTAAGAGTGAGTTTAATAATGCTTGATTAAAGCCTTTATCGGAAATACATGTTCTGCTGAAAAAGAGTTCGTGCATCCAGCTTTCTGGTCATCCTGTGGAAGACCGTCCATTTTTCTCTCTGCGCCCGACTGTCTCTCCGTCCTCCCGTCCGCCCCTCTGGCTGGCTGTTCGTCTTCCTGTCCGTCTGACCGACCCGTATGTCTAGCCTGTTCGTAAAAAATAGCCTTCATGACGGATATTTACAGAAATTGACGACAGAGAATCTCATATTATAGGGTCCTCATGCCGAAAAAGTGGATAAATTATGTTCCAAGTAAATAACCTCTGACACGTTCTCAATATCCGTGTTTTGGTCCTTCATACCGTAAATTGGCCGAAGCAAGTCTGTTCGACCGTCTGTCATTTCGTCCGTCCGCTGGCTTCTTTCCGTATAGCTGCCGTGCACCGTGTCAGGATGCCCGGCCAGCTGTCCATCGGTCTGTCCGTTCGTCCATATGTGAACCGCAGAAGAGCCGCGTGATTATCGCACGATTTCGGTTCAAAAATAATATTCCCGCAACAATCTGGCAGACTCAAAATCCTACGATTTCGAAAAGAATTATCTAATTTTCGGGGTTCATGAAGCGCCTGAAACATTCTTTTTTAAATTTCTCAAGAATAGCTTTTTTAAAAAGTTCTTGTAAACATAGAGTGATATAAAGTTGTAAAGTTGCACAATAGAGTGATATAAAATTGTAAAGTTGCACGGTATCTACTTGGCTGTCCAGAATATGCCGCGTTCTACGGCGCAGATGCACACGTTTCGGCCATCATGCTGCTCGCAGCTTGACGGTCAAAACTTCGGCCAAGGAAGGGCCACAGCCAAGAAAGCTTACGCCATTAAAGTTGCACAATTCCTATTTGCATAGTTACACGTGAATTTCCAAAACGGGAGAAGTTCAAATAGTTTGAACCCCCTCGTACCACTAGATAATCAAGATAGACACGTTTTCTTCAAACAAAATTTGTTCTCAAGAATTAGTTTCTTAATTAATGGCATGAACTTTTTTTAAACACGAGAACCTTTCGCGCAGTTTTTAGAAAAAATGGGAAATATTAAAAGCATGATAGTTTCATATACTGATCCATTTTTTTTTCTTCAAACGTTTTGTATGCACAGTATGCCATACATACACCCTATAATTCATGACGTGTTTATCGTATTGTGTATTAAGAAAGAGAAATCGCATTGTGTATTAAGAAATATCTTAAGGGATTAAAAAATCTGTTGGCCTCCTGAACCTCTGAGCTACTATGAATTCGCACCGTCTATGCCCATTTAACGCTGTATAGGTTTATATGCGTCTCTTATGGACGAAACGGTGCCAGATTCGAATTGGAACAGAAGTTCTCGTTCTCCACCATAGAGTGCACGAATGGCACTGTCTTCATCCCGCAGACTATCTCGCTCAGGCTGCCCTGATACTTTGCGCGTCTGTCCTTGTGTTTTGCATATGGAGAGGCAGCGTATGCCCACCGCTACGTGGGCGTAAGACTTCCCCTCTTCTTCCCGTACCCTTTTTCAGCGAACTCAGGAAGCTGTGACCTCTTAAGATAACTGTGGGCGCTCAGTCTATCAGGCTGAGAATTTTTATTAGTTATTATTATTTTTTGTTTATTTTCAGTTTAATCGTCATTATAATTTATTAAACATGGTCACTATAAAATTAAATTTTGGTAAGAAAAGACTGTAAGATGGAGACTTAACTCCGGTATTGAAAGCATGGTGGTGGTAGGTACATAAAACATCGGGAGCTCAACCAGTGCCGTCTGGTATTCCAGAATGCGTTGTGACAATTGAACTTCAGCGATATCACGCGGAGAATGCAGGAACTTATCTCGCCTTTTTTCGACCAATAATGACGTGCGTATACCAAGGTCATTATACTTGTACATGTGTATAATGACCTTGGCATACCCGTACTTGACCAAAGCCAATACTTGCAGATGACACCTACAAACACTCAACTGTAGATGGCGTTGACATGGCACATGAGCTTGGTGACAATTGGCCGAAAGTTCCTTTGAATGGTTTTCCCATTGACCACGTGCTGTCGCTGACGGTCAGATAAACTGATTAACTGCCGACGCTTTTCATGCACATATCCGCCTCCCCACTTCAATCCCTTCCTTAGCCTTCATGAATAGCACATACCACTATCGACATATTCCCAAATGTCCGTTAAGTTAGCATACCCACTTATCACAAAATTGAAAAACAGTATCTCAGAATTTTGTTCTAATTTATACCCACATTCAAAAATTTCCTACCGATGCACAGCATCAAAATATTCAACACTAATGGTGGGTACGCTAACTTAACGTTAAGTTAGCGTACACACTCTTTAGTGTTGAATATTTTTATGTTGTGCATCGTTTCAAAATTTTTAAATTAGGGTGTACAATAGTTCATAATTTGATCAAAATTCTGGTACATTTAGTTTTTATTTTTCATGGGTTTTTCTTGGGTGGGTATGCTAACTTAACGTTAAGTTAGTTAGCATATCCTCCTTTAGTGTTGAATATTTTGATGTTGTGCACGGTAGAACATTTTTAAATTTGGATATAAATTAGTTCTTAATTAGAACAAAATTCTGGGATCCTGCTTTTCAGTTTTGTGATAAGTGGGTATGCTAACTCTACGGACATTATTCCCACTCCACGCCACAAACCTGTATCATGTGTCCGGCGCAGCACAGAACAGTTGAGTTGCGCGCCAGGCAGTAGCAAAAACCCGCAATGTCTCCATAACGGAATGTTTTGACAAGAAATCAATTGTGCTAACAGTCTCCAAATAAAAAGAGTATTCATGATTTTTATTCAGTATTGTAAAGGCACTCCATTAAAATACTTTTGTATAAAAACCTATTGCAAGATTATCGCGAACCTTTTCCTCAACTTCCAACATACTGTCACAATATCTGGACCGCAGAAGAAGATTAGGATACAATAAAGATGAAAATCTATAAGATTCTTCTGTTTCAATTCACATAAAAGTGTTACAAAAATGTTTTATTTATCTACCATGGACCCTTTAAATAAATAAATAAATAAATAAATAAATAAATAAATAAATAAATAAATAAATAAATAAATAAATAAATAAATAAATAAATAAATAAATAAATAAATAAATAAATAAATAAATAAATAAATAAATAAATAAATAAATAAATAAATAAATAAATAAATAAATAAATAAATAAATAAATAAATAAATAAATAAATAAATAAATAAATAAATAAATAAATAAATAAATAAATAAATAAATAAATAAATAAATAAATAAATAAATAAATAAATAAATAAATAAATAAATAAATAAATAAATAAATAAAAATTCCTGAGGATACAGTTTGAAATTTAGCTCATCGTCGAATTTGTTTAGCAACGTCCGCACGCACACGTCTTCGTGAGCCACGTGTGAGCGTACGAGGCGCGTGACTGGCGCGTACGCGACCTGCGTGCCTCTTACACACGTGAGATAGACGCGCACGTGTGTGCACTTAGCTTCTCTCGCAATTGAATAGTTTATTTCAGAAACCCGTCAAACGCCAATATCTAAAACACGCATTCGCGGCAGATTATTGTTCCAAGAAGATAGACACCCGTTTAGTGTGTATTTATTTGAAAAATATTCACATATCATCTGCTTTAATAAATGAAAATATTTTGAAATCAGATAAATTGGGAGACTATTTTTTTAGTTTTCTCGAGATGAGGAATGAGTTTGTGAAATAAATGATTCAATTATCATGACCAGAGCGCCATAAATAGTGAGGAAGCTATTGTACAGACTCTCATGCTCAATCGGTGGTGGTGTTAATTGTATTAACGTATCTCAGGAAAAAAATATCAGATGCTCCAATTTAGAAATTCAATTCAGCTAATAATGATACACTTAATGATAAGGAAACTGTAAACATTGTTTATTGTTTCCTTATCATTTATATTAATAACTTATATTATCATATATTTTCTTATCATTATATTTAAACAATGTTTACGACATGAGCAACGTAAAAGCGTGTGTCGTAATTTCTGAGTGAATAATAACCATTATCTGCGAGTAGAAGACTACTCTTTTTCCGTATTCAAGTATCCAACACAATTTTCATAATTGATATTTGACCCTTGCGGCTGGCATAATCGAGACTAAACGAATGCAAAATAAACGGTGAATAGCATGCAATTATCAGGTGTTATCGGGGAGTCCACGCTAGCACATACAATTTCGCATCACGGTGAAGTTGAAATTGTGATATCGAGAATTTAAATATCTATCAAAGAGAAGCATAAAATATTTCCATGCCTACCAAAAAGTAAGTTAAGTCAATTTTATTCGATTATATTACATAATTTACTATTTTAGTGTTCAGAATAAGATTTTTCTCTTTGAATGCTCTAAAAACTGAAAATATTGTTGTGAAATCGAGCTTATGTCGTGTAGTTTTATGTGATAAATTAAGTTCGTGCACAAATGATTTCTTTGTTGGTGACATACACATTTTATTTTCATTATCATTGCTTTCAATTTATATTTTCTAATCAATGAACAGTGTGAAATGTAATGAAAATATTGAGCAACATGTGTATACAATTGTAAAATCATATTTGTGTACCGCGGTTCAAAAGAAGCGCTAAATGCAAAGACAATACAATTTTGACGTGGATACCGAAAATTCTAGTAGCGTGATTGGTGAACAGGCCCTGAATTTTTGAATTTGAATCCGTGGCATGTGGTCCTGATGCCATTCGATTTGATTTAATTTGATTTATTTAGTCAAAAAGTTGTATGTGACGTAGGGAACAGAAGTAACATCTGCACACGTTTTCTTGAGCTCTTTTTCTCTTCCCAACATTTTAATTATAAATACATATTTGGAAGATGAATAAAAGTTAAAAATAAAATCAAAATAATTTTAAATCAATTAAAATTCAATAAGTTTAAAAATAATATAATGCATACTCGTACATTCGTCTATTAAATATATAGGTTAGATTGCAAAGTCGATCTGTACATCAAGCATTATTACAAATGCGTAGTTATTAGGCAAAGGCGTAGTTATTTAGGTAAAATTTTACTTTAGGTCAAAATAATGAAAAACTAATTTTTGCAATGAAAAACTAAATTAATGGACTGAACATGTTTTATTACATGTTCAAAATTACAAAATACATTTTAAAGGTTTTTAGAGGTACGCACATATAAATGACTTGTATCTCACAGCAGACACTTGCTAGGTGCAGTTCACCCATGGATTTTTGAGAAACGTCTGCAGAAGTACCTTGTCATGCGACCTTATTTTGGAACTCCACCGTCCCATTATGATTGCTAAATGATCAGAACCAAACTTAAATGCTATAAAACAAGAAGTGTGTAATCATCATTTACAGTATTAGCCAATATAGCACCAAAAATATCACTGATATAACTACAAAGACGTAGTCTACTGGACGAAGCGTGTTAAAATGGCGTATACCGGAAATAGGCACGCCCTCAACGTTACCTGTATTTCACTGGAGTGTCACACAATGAAGGTACACAGAGTTTCAGAAACGGGAAGTCAGGGTAAGGAGGTGGGGGAAGCTTTCGACACTAGTTTGTCGTCTGACAGACGACGCCTTTGTAATCTAGTGTCCAAAAGGTCGTAGAGAAAATTAATTCGGATACAAACGTATCAAATTATATTTGAATTTAAGAAAACGTGTGCGCAAAGTGTTAATACTCATAGTCTAAATATTCGCTGCTTGTGTGTGTTGCAGAGCCGCTGCTGAACCAGCGGAGATGCTCGTGCAGCGCCTGATCGCCGTGGCCCTGGCGGCCGTTGTGCTGGCCAATGCTGCCACCGCAGCAGTAGGCGATGCGGAGGTACGGCACATTGCACACTAGGGAGCGGCGATTATTAAATAATAATCGATTAATGTCTAATCGATTATTTTTCCTTCGATTAATCGTTTCGAAGTAATCGATTAGCCCTATATTATCGATTGATATTTCGCATGTTTTAAATAACGCGTAAATCGTTAATTTTTAATTTGTCAATCAATTAATCGTTTAGTAAATTATTTTAAGAAAACACATCACGATGAAACGAATCACTCTCATTTTCACCACGATTTAATTAATAATATTGGCAATTTATAAACTATTATTTACTAAAAAGGCTCCAATTTTTTCTTTAATTTTTTTCTCGAACAGAGCTGGTTTATAAAAACGACACATGTGTTACTTTCGATAAACTCTATATATTTTCGAATATTAAAAAACATTAAAATTGCCAAACTATAATATTAATAATACAGAATGTTTGTTAATAAATTCTGTTCTAAAAAAACTAGTCCTTTAATTAATGCCATGGGTAGTAGTTTTCTATTAATGTTTGTTTACATTTAAGGCGATTAAAAAATATTTTTTGAAAAATGGATCAAATTTTCTATTTGTAAAGAGAGGCTTATGAAATTGAACAGGGTTCATTTTCAGAAAAATTATGTAGTTAAGACAATTTCAAAAAAATTACATTCGTAAATTACAATAATGATTATGAAGATATTTTCCTGTGTGAAATCTGTTAACCGAAATTATAATTTTAAATAAGGTCATATACAATATTTTTGACGAGAGGAATTTCACGTAATATTTGCAATTTCGAAATTGCAAATTCCAATTTCCCGAGTTTCTTTTACTGTACAGTAACATCCCCAGTAACATACAATGACAGATACATATCTGGGAATCTTTAACGAAATATTAGGTAGAATTACAACAGTGATAACGTTGTGTCACGTTTTTACTTTCTCGCCTTTTTTCGTAAGAAGAGAAAGTATTATAAACGAGCACCAGAAAACAACGATTTTCCGACAGAATAACTCTGGTTTCAGGGCGCTGCGAATGAAAAAGTTGATAACTCTTGTTCCCATATGTAGTCAATTACGTTCTCTAATACGTTGTGAAGTCCGAATCTATGTTCGCATCTAATGTTAACATCTAAATCTAATGATTTGTAATTAGTTTTTCAAGAAATTAAGATATAATATGTCGCAACCTTTACTATGTGCGAGACAAATAGTGCTGTTTATCCCCACTAGTTTGAAATTAAAAGAATTACTTTGACGCAATAATGGATTGCAGAATTCATGTTGATGTATTAGTTTGTTTGTTAATTAAATGTATTAGTTTTCGCTCAAATGTGCAGTGATTTTACAAGTATATTAAAATGGACAGAAATTACAGTATTAAAATACACTTAGGTGACAAAGTCATGGGATAGCAATTCGCAAATATACAGATGGCAGTAGTATCGCGCGAAAATGGTATAAAAGGGCAGTGCACTGGCAGAGCTTTCATTTGTACTCAAGTGATCAATGTGAAAAAGTTTCTGACGTGATCATGACGGCATGACGGAAATTAAAAGACTATAAACGCAGAATGGTGGCTGGAGCTACACGCAGGAGACATTCTATTTCGGAAATCATAAAGGAACTCAATATTCCGAGATCCATTGTGTCAAGAGTGTGACGACAATATCTGATATCAGGCATTACTCCCCTGCCCTACAATTCAGACGTCCTTTATCACAATTCACAAGCTGAAAAATTTCGCAAGCGCTGGTTCTACACTTTTCGTGCGTTTCTACACTTTTTACCTTCTGATGCAAGGAATGCACTTGAGATCGAACAACACTGAATACAAAGTCATCGTATGCTGCAATCACAGTTTCTAGCGCTTTCTTTTCTTTTCTGGCGTTTGTAGTTGTCCCTTTCCAGGGTGAACTCTGCGATTTGCTTCACCGGTAACGACGGATTCCTATTTAATAACAAATTGAAAAAATTCAGAACGATGTGCATTTTGCTACTCCGAAGAAACTTTCCACACTTGTGAATAATTATTGAAGAGCCAGACACGCTCTCAGACATTCTAAAACGAACTGAATAGCAGGGCTTTGCAGACTGATGGGTGGCGCGGCGCCGTGGTCCCAAGAACCGCGTTCCACGCGCTCGACCCGTGTCGATAAGCACGTTCGTGGGCTGAACTATCAGAGGCTCGTAACCTTATCGTCCTGCAAAACGCATTCAGTTCATTGTCTCCTTTCTCGAAACCGTTGCAATAGTTTTGACGCAAGGTTAATCTAACGAACGATGGCAGATAAATTAGTTCTTATACAGAGAACTTTTTCCTTTAGCGCCAGGATCCCGACAACAGCAGATCTCACATTGCAAACCAATGAGAATCGTCCTAACACACGTGCATTTGTTTACATTAGGATTTTCTTAGAATGAACGGATAATAGGACAGTGTTTGCCAACTGGTGGAGAAATGACGTCACGGCTGCGTTCCCCTCCGCGATATTGCTCTCGGAGAAGCAGAGCGAGGGGAGAGACGGAGGGAGGGATAGGCAGCCTTGGCAGTGGGCTATTGCCCGCATTTCAAGCAAAGTGAGAGTCCATTTACGCCCGTTAATTTTCTTTCAATTTGGGAAAAAATGTTTCTTTTTGCATATACCGCAGCAATGGCGAAGTGTTACAGAAACATTCCGTAGCTTTGAAACCCGCGAGATGAAAGTAACTTCTCAGAATTGACAGATGATTATCATGAGATGAGCATCATTTCATGTGCAATCATGTGATGAGTACAGGATTTTGCAGATGGAAGAATACGGAAAAGTTTCTGAAAATCACGAGTATTTACAATATTCTCAAACAAAACTGCACATGAACTGCACAAACACTAACAACTGCCTGGAGTCCAACTTCTCCCACGTGCTCCTCCCGGGTATCGATTTGTATCTAGTATTTGTGAACATTAGTTATTGGTTCGGGACGAACTAAAATTGTTATATTATATAACATTTTATAAAATATTATTGTACTGGAAAGTTAAAACAGTCTCCTCCAAAAATGTTCTGTATTAGAAGAATGAAAGTGGAATTAAAAGTACTGGTTACTATAACCAGAAACGGATATTGCTTTGAGTTATATAATAATCTATGTTCTTTTTTATTTTTCATATTTTTATTTAATCGAACATTTAAATACTAATTACAATTTAAAAACGTAATTATCTAGCGAACGTTTTTCCCCCACTTCCGTACCCTCATTAGAACACTGTATGCCCGTCGCCGCGTCGGGCACTTCTCTTGTCCCGCGTCTCGACTCGGAGCAGGAGAGCAGATTTTTGTGAAGTCACGGAGCATTGAGTTCGCAAGCACTGCACTATGGCTTTACGAAGCTTTCAGGCACGGGAGCTTGACCCAGAGGGGAGCAAAGACTCTTGAAGGACTCTCGAAGTCTTCCACATCGAGAGCGATCGTCACCAAGAATTGTGTTTTTTTAAATCAATAACTTTCCCTGAGTAAAATAAAATCTCTTATTTCCAAAGGAGGCCAGGGGGACTGTCGTCAGCAATTCCACGATGCATTTTCACTAATGTCTTTAGCGAGAACTAGACTTCCATCGGTTTTACCATAGGAGAATACAGGGAGCTTGAATTGCAATTTACAATATCTAAAGTACAATTCACAAATCTGAAATACAATTATTTTTTTAAATAAAGTTGGTTAATCTTACATACAATTGTTTTCAGAAATACAGCTGGAAAAGGTGTGCATTGAGCACTTGATGCATTGGGTTAATTTATCTCTTTTCCAGGAAGAAATGGTTTCAGAATTACATGATTTTACTACCGGCCAAATAGAAGTGGTAAACTTGCACAGAGAGAAAAGGCAGTCAAGAAGAAACCCCAATATTTTTGGGTTATTGTTTCAACTCATTGGTGAGGTGAGAGAATGATTTCTGTGAATAATCCAATATTTTGAAGAAGTTATTTGCCTTGCAAATTTTGCCTATAAAGCAATTCTCATTTGAGTATTTCCAAAAATTTTTAAAAAATGTATCCATATCATTTCGGATTCATGTAATTTAATCAATTAAGTAGTTTTATGGTATTAATATTTTTCACTTCAAATGGTTTCAAAAAATGATTGCAGTTCTACAAATGGTAACTATTCATATTTTCATAATTCAGTTGCACTTCGGTTTCATACAACTTAAAAAAATCAGGTTCAGACATTCCTAAATTCAAAATGGATTTAATCCTCCAAATATTTTATGTATTTTTCTGAAGGGCACTTCCTGGGTATCCTTAATAGTTAGTTTCTAATATTATTGATTTCAAACATTGTTCATGTACGATGAAATGTAGTTCAAAAACCGCATATGTACACCATGTAACCTGAAAATCCTTGATAGGCTTAATTTTGTCGAACAAGGATACTAAAACATTTTTTTAAATACAATTAAGAATGTGCTGCATTATCTGATAAAGGATTTCCAAGCAGAAAATTAGTTGGTTGTCAATTTAATACTAAATGTGAAATTAATTAGCACTGCTGATTTAGAGACAGCATCAAATGCTGGTACTCATGATTGGTATAGAGATATAAGTACATTGGTCGTTCATTTACAGGAAAAAAAGTTTTTTATATTCTCAGAAAAATTTTAATTGAATAAATTTGATACGTATTTCCTAGATACGAAGGATTAATGACACTATTTTTTTCAGACTCGACGTGATATTCAGAGGACGTTCAATGAAATAGCGCGAACTGTGGAGTCTGGTATTGTGGACGAAAACACAATCGTAAGTAACTTCAACACATCTTACACGAAAAATTATTGGTAGTTCATTTCAACCAAGTCTCGACTATGTCAAATTGTCTCCAATTGTATCCCTGATTGAAGTAATCAATGACACTATTGATTAGCTAATTATTATGTATTGTTAATCGATAAACATGAAATAAAATTGAATAATTACTAACGTAACAGATTGTATGTCTGACATCAAATCACTGTAGCTGTAATGTTAAAAACATATCGTAAACCTATAAGTACAGCAGTGAACACTATTGTCTTCTTACACTTATGTTGGGCATCATTAATAAAAATAATATTATTGCCAAATATATTACACCTATCATTCCAAGCTGTTTGTTGCAGAATATAATAAAAAAGGTTCATCATCATTAACTTTTAATCACATATCAGCTAATTGCAAATGAGTTTTTCTTACCTTTATATGAAGCTTCACTTCTTTCTGAACCGACGTCTTCTCTGTCTGACAATTTCTGCCTGTATATCAAGACAAAGGAGTCATGTTAACAATAACAACTAATCCCTTCTCACTTTCCTAATTCTAACAAATATATTCTTTCGAAATGCCCGAGCATCGACTCTTCAAATCACTCGTATTATGATAGCAAACAGATCTTGAAAACAAACTCACAATGTCTATGTCAGATCATGCATGGTTCGCCGACAAATGAATACACCATGGGGATGAATGTACCTACATTCTATCCTTTGCCCCAAGAGTAAATAGTGTTCATTTCTGGCGCGAATTTTTCAAATTATTGTGTTTCATAGAAGTACATATGTTTTATGATAGTAGGATCAGTGAGAGGGAAATTTGGAATACAATTACAATAATGTTTTATTTTTAATGGCAGGATTGTCACATCACATTGTAAGCATGTTTTCTTCTATCAGTCTTTGGGGTAGACCTCGAACCTTTCAACAGCGACTCCCAACCTGGCCGTTTTCTCGCACCCGAGCCCACCAGAACACGATGCCATTCCGCAAAATCGAAAGACAAAAACAAACACCCATGCTAAAACGAATATCCACGCAATAAACGATGTGACTCCGATGTGACTCCGCGAAACAGAGAGTCGTTCAATTGTTACGCTAGATTTGTATTTCAAGCCCTTCTCTAAGAGAAACTTTTTAAAACATTTTTTGACTTCGTATTTGACTGAATTTTAAATAAACAACTAATCAAGAGATAATGAAATACTTAGGTCATCCTCAGGCAAATGTGGTATTACCGGCTCACGTTTTCTTGAGCCCTCAATTCACTACATGCGAGAAGAGCGGGACGTTTGATTATTTTGTCGACAGGACTATTATATCAAACATGTAACTCGTTTTTCGATGCGAAATAGTTTCTATTACGTGGGAGCGAATATTTCTGATACCAGATTTTGTCAACAACGCGCATTCCTATTATTTATTCTGAATCCAACTGATGTTAGTAAAGTAGTGGGGATAGGTATTCCATGGCTCAAGAAAACGTGCAGGTATAATACACGAGATGTACTTCTCAAGGCGTATTAATCGATTTTAACATTAAATTGGTTCATAGTGGAAAGATATGGGTGAGTTACTCCCGGGCACCGATTTGTGGATGACCTGCACAACATAACTTTGCGTCACGAACCACGTGACCACAGCACGGGCACTTCGTTTGAATAGCCAGACCAGTCGCTGGCTGCTATATTGCATGGAGAGGGAAATGTGTTAAGAAACGTTTTGAAAGTGGCATAAAATGACAATTTGCAACCAAAAATAACACCAAGAAGGTGTAACAGATGCAATATTAAAACAAATGCTTCATATATCTGCTTCCATAACTTGTAACAAGATGATAATTTTGGTATTTGGTTGCATTGAAACTTCCCGCTAATATTGTGGCGTGATCAGATGCGTGAAGCTCTTTGGCTGAAGTCGGACACAATGCGCAAGAGACCCCCCCCCCCCAATGTGTTATTCAGAAAGGAGGAAGACGGAAGAAGTAAGTTAGATGCTCAAAACGGTTAGTAGTCCAAACTGTATGGTGGACGGAAGAGGGACCTTCGCGAAGCACTATCGGCTATGAAGTGGGAGGAGTGCTTTCTGGTCCAGGTGATAGGTAGAAGTACTGGAGCGTTGGAATAGGACAGTTGAATATTTTAGATGCGTTGAATATCGATTCGGAAACTGATGAGATTTAAAGCTCTTCGTGCATTTGAGAGTTTTTAATGAACCATGTGGCTTTAAGTCTAAAATATTAATTTTGTGCTATCTGCAGCTTTTGCAAATTAGTTGGGGCTATTCTATTTTGCCATGCTGGGTAGGCATATATCATCGTAGGCGTTATTATAGACTTAAATATTTATAGGATTTAGTCTACTTTGCGAGAGGAATTTCTGCTAAAAAAAGAGGGAAGAGCTTGGATATTAGGAGTTAAGCAGGATTTATATATATTCACTGATGAGCCCCGACCCTTTAGATGTGATTATTTGAGAGTAACAAAATACAAAGATATACAAAATTTATCGTAGAACGATGCGAGAAATTTGCGGTTAACCCAATTGGAATCCTGCAGAATTTGTATTGTTTAAGATATACATATATCATATTTTGGTTGGCATTCACGTAATAGGGTTTCTTAGGAGAGGAATCATAAGGTGACGATATTTTTAATTATTTATTTACTCTTGTACTTTTTAGTACTGGAAATTTAATTTACTTTGAGGCTAAAGGATGTTAGGAATACTGTCCTTCAGCATTTTCCGGTTACTTACTACTTCCATGGCCCTCTGCACAATTATAATAACGGGTCTTTTTACTTGGTCTTATGTCTAGGAGTGGGGTAAAGGTGAGGAAAGTATCCTGATTAAAACCAATATTTACTGTTAATAAATCCAGTAAGTATTGGAACAATTTTGAAACAAGGCTGAGTCCTTAAGGCGACTTTGAATAAGTCATGACGGGATAAAAATACTCAGCTATAATTTGAACCCGGGTTCCTCAGGTTAGCAAACGACCACTAAACTGCCCAGTTCTCTGGAGATCGTGGTCTACAACTCCACACTTCACTCATGTTCTACCAGGTGGCACACGTCTCCGGGGTGGACGCTTTTGGCTTCATGGCTTTATCCGCACCCCCCCCCCCACCGCGCCGACGCTCAAGTACACCGACAGGCTGGTTTACCCGCCGGAACACAGTTTACCCTCAAGACAACCTCCACAATCGATGACTGGATTGGGCCGCCCTGCCTGATAGTTCAGAGCTACTATCTATCCAAGCTAGTACCGGAGTCTAAACAATGCTCTACACAAATGCACCGAGAACAAGTCTCTTCGCTTTGCCCAGAGTATCGGGTCACTGCCACTACGAAGCCGAGAGCCCTACTGAGGACAACCCGTACTAAGGTCCGGCCTGCTCGGGGCCCCCTTCCCGACTCCTCACTACCTCCACCTCGAGGCTATCGGCGTATCGTCAGGACCTAGGCTACCCAAAGGGGAGGTCAATCTTCCCCTTCTCGACTTCTATATGTGGGATCCAGAACGGTCATGCGAACCTCCCTTGGCCCAATCCAGTATAGGCCATTGACCCAACTGGTGCGTTACGGGGCGAGCTCGGCTCACGGGGTGTAGCATGTGCCTTCTTAATACCTCCATCCATCCAATGCCATCCAATGCTTCTTAATGCCAAGCTAACAATGCGAGTTGAACCATGAAACTCAGGATTTGGGTGGTCGTCTACAACTCTGCACCAAAGATCGTATCAACCTACGCAGCCACGATCCCCCCTGCGGGGATCTGGAGGTGTTTTTAACTGTTATTTTTTTCAAGAATAAATAGTTAAAGTGGAGTTGCGTTGCAGGGCAACTCGACAGCGGCCGCCTCGGATGGCGAGGGCACGTCCGAGCGGCCGCGGGTCACGCGACAAGAGCTGACGCGCATCCTCAGCCGCAACTGGCGCGGCCTCACGCGCCTCTTCAACCAGGAGGTGGAGATCGCCGTCAACGTGAGTTTCTGGGGATTTCCACGTCAGGTTGGCTGCTTGGTAGAGATTCCGGGCGCGTCAACTACTGAGGACATTATGGGTTCGTAGGCTTCCGCGGCCGGAGTCAATGCATTCTTGGCTATCCGGGATGCGCCGCGTCTCAGTCAAATGTATTGACATTTCGGCCATCTTGCTGTGGACTTCTTCAGAGCTATACTGCTGATAGCTCTGTAGAAGGCCACAGCAAGATGGCAAGATGGCTATACTGCTGATAGCTCTGAAGAAGGCCACAGCAAGATGGCCGAAACGTCAGTACAATTGACCGAGACGCGGCTCATCTCGGATAGCCAAGAATGTACTGAGGACATTGGTCCCATTACGTGTAGTCCCATTTACTTGGGAGGTGGCGGTAATCTTCGCCCGCTGCATGGCGAGATCCGACGCCAAACTACCGTCGGCTAGCAGGTTTTCCCTCAACTAGATATCTCCTATCAGCGGGGCACCGCTCCACCCGGGACAAGATCTAAGCTCCCACCCAGTCTCCTGGTAATGTAGTGCATGTTAGTCTAAGTGTGTGTAAGAGGTGAAGATAGGGCAAGGAAGAGAAAGGAAAGATCGCGCGCGGTCCGTGGCATTTTTGTTAGGGTACTGTTCTGGCATTCTCCTGGTGTTGATCGGAGAAACGACGGAAAACTACCGAGCAGCCTGACTCTAGAATTCTACTTCAGACTCCGATTGAATTCGACCTGGCTGACCAACTAGTGCTGGAAATCTTGCCATTGTCGGGACTCGAACCTCCCGGCCAGAGTCACTGCAGTGACATCAGTTCATGCAATGAGTCACCTCTCCCGGTTTCAACGGCAGAAAACAGTTTTAAACGAGTGGCACTAAAATACTACTTACTTTCTCGTGTTATCTGAAAAGTTTGCAATTTATTGTATTGTAAAAATACTTTTTTCATGAGTGTGATCTCTTGAAAAACTTTTCCACAAACGATGCGAGAGAGATCAGTATACAAAGTTGGATTTAAGCGTGGACATGGGGGCTGGATTTAAGGCTAATCAATTAATCATTAAATGCATAAATCAATGCATTTATGATTGATTGAGTATGCATTTACCTTTTGTATAACTGAAAGTTTTAGAATTTCGGTTCAAAAGTAAATTGATATTAGAACTTTTTATAATTTAATAATTCTCTCTTTATCAAATTATCGGGAGAGATGGCTCAGGGCATCAACTGATGTCACTGCAGTGCCTCTGATCGGCAGGTCCTAGGTTCGAGTCCCGACGGTGGCAGGATTTTCGACACAAGCTTGTCAGCTAGGTCGAATTCAGTCGCTGTTTGGAGGGGAACTCTAGCGTCCGGCTCTCATTAGTAGTTTTCCGTGATTTCTCCGATCAACACCCGAGACCGATCGGGAGTTAAGTGCTGGATTATACCTGGTTGAGGAACACCTCGCTAGGTTGGGGCCTGATCTCGCCATACAGCGGGGGAAGACCACCGCCACCTTCCTAGCAAAAGAATGCACTAAACTTACGGGACTAATATCCCTAGTGGTTGACACCCGTAATCACTAACAATCAATCATCTTTATGAAATTTCAAATCGTTTGCTAGACTGAATTCGCAGTTTCCGCTTTAAATTTCCTGATCCCTGCTTCCCTCTTCTGGGAACCCCTCGCCTCGCGCCACACCGCGTAGGCGGCTCACGGATGAGAAGCTCATTTGACGGCCCTGCTCTAACACGTGTCTCATGTGTGTTCCAGCAATCAAACAGAAACGCGGCGGAAGCGCGCAGGGCTTTCTGGGACTCGTTGGCGCCCTTCTTGCAGCCTGCCACCACCACGGCGCGCAGTAACGCCACGGCTCGCTCCGGATAGGGCGCCTGAAGCAGTCGACGAAGAAGGGAGCTCTCAAGCGTGCCAGTTGTTTATGTTTTCTAAGATTTTATTTTGGTACACCAACATATGAAGCAGGAAATTTAACAAAAGTTCTTAAAATTGTTAAACTTTTATTCTGCGTTTTAGAATTGTTAAACTAAATTCGCCAGTTTTTCCTAAAACATGTTGCAATGAAAATATATTTTTTCACATTAAATTATTTTTATATGGACAATTAAATATGAAAGTATAACTTATAAAGATAGCGGTTAAAGAGTAATACAAAATATTTTATTTTTTTACAACAGTTAATATACGGTTATAAAGCTTTGAAAAACAACTCTAGCTCAGCAACACAACTTTTTTGAAGAAACTAAAAATTGACGTGGAATATGAACATTCATAACATGATTTGGCAATCAGAAGTTTTTGTGAAGGTAGATACATGTCAACATACATGTCAACAATGGTTGTTTTAAGATACCTCTGTTCCCGAAGAAACTAACTATTTATATTACGACATTGAAACTTAAGCAGAAGCCATTACAAAAAACTCCGTTCTTTTGCTTTCAGAATTTATCATTACTTAGCAATGCAAGAAATTGAGAAACAAAGAATTAGACTACGCATTTTATATTTCTAAACATTTATAATAATAATTTCGTGTTATCTAACTTCTATTCTTTACTTACTGAAGCACTCAATATCATTTTCCACAGCTGTTTTCATCAATGAATGTGCATCATCTTTCATGGAAACATCTACTACAGTACCTACTAAGTTTAGGTAATAATTCTTACTTATTGCGTATTGCAAGCGTCTGAAATTTTCCTCGCAAAACTTTGTTACAATAACGAAGTATACAGCCGATTAAATTCCAATTAACTGGACATATTTTTGTTTCTAATACAAACTGTATACCATGGTCCGATGTACGACTATCTGGTTTTGATAAAAATCATTCCAAGAAAATATTAATTCTAAATGCTGTAGCTTTTTACAGAAACAAAGATTTCCGAAAAAAATGTAACTGAAAAATTCTGGTCAAAAGGTATTTTTTTAAAGATTGAGACCCACTGCGATAAATTCAATAAATATTTCCTCTTCGAGTGATGCTTGCTAAAATACCTCAAGCATCTGAAATTAAATGCGTTACAATGAATACAACTGTTCTTGTATTGAGTTTAAAAGAAATGAAATTTTATTAAAATAAACCGTAATTTAAACACTGTTTTGACCATATCAATATCAATATGAAATTTCTAGTTCAGATATTTACAATTTTGGTAGGAAAACAAATACCCCCATCCTCTCAATTCAACACTGCTGGCTTCATGCGTGGCATTATAAATTTATTTTTCTTGAACTAAGCTTGTGCTTTTGAAGAAAATACTTCAAATATAGATATGTCACTTTCAGTTTGAACTGATTATATTATTTATGTTCTAGTGAAAAAGATTGTCAAAGGCAAATTGAAAGGTTATATCTTAATGCTAATGTTATATAAAACTTTTATTGTAGTTACAATTCACAACCAATCTTGTCGTGTAAATGTCATATTGTTGTATTTATATTTATTAAAACAATCATTACACTACTTTAAAGGTACTAAAATTACATTATTTAATTTGTATCACAAACTTGAGAGCAGGGGGAAATAATTATGTGTTTTGTTTGCATAGCTGAAAACGCAAGGTGATAATCCAACACCTTTAAATATTATTAAAAGTGAAGAGGGAAAGAAATACAATAATAAACTTACATGATCAAAGGAAAAAATGAGATTAGGAGATTTGTATTTCAATTTTCTCTTGTGGTTTGACGGGTATTTTCAGCAATTTCATCAGACTGTATTGTTAATTGCCAATGCGCGCAGAAATTGAAAACGAACTACTCCTCAAAATATGTTGAAGACAAAGGCCAAAAGGCGTAAGCCAAATGGCAAAGGCGAATGCTTCGTGGAGAACAAAGTTTGATCCTAAGGTTTCCAGAATCTCCCCACTACTGTCCTTGGGTATGCGGTCAGCCATGATGCTGATCTCCACACCTCCCAAGCTGATGAGACGAATTGAAGTCGGAACAGTATAGCAAAAGATGACATAGGCTTGAACCAAAGAATATGTTTGCTAGTGTTTGCCAAAAGGTATCTTATTCAAATGCCATGACCAATGGTTCCCAAATACCATTCAGAAATTTTGAGTTTGGTATGGCTGACCGCATACCAAAGGACAGTAGGGGGGATATTCTGCAAACCTTAGGGTCAAACTACGCAGCCTCCTACTATGTGAGAGGTCAATGGTTTTGTTAGATACCCATGAACTCGGGACATCCAAAACCCATGAAATAGTTTCAATAGAAACAGTTTGGCCTGAAAATCGCAAATTTGTGATTGTGTTATTTTGTTATATTCTCGTATTGCGCGTACCGCCTTAATTCTCGGGGCCGTACATCTCACGACGCAGCTGAGAAGCGATGACAGAGGACCCCGCCATTTGCTTCTTAGGTGTTGCGTTATGGAACAACATTTTTGATATCCTTAGCATTTATAGTTGCGCTATATATATATATATATATATATATATATATATATATATATATATTATTCTCTGTTATTCGTGAAGATAATTATTATTATTACTATTATTATCATCATCATTATTATAGCCCGGTACAATCCCGTAGAGGGCAAGGGCCTCCGGTTGTCGGGTGGGCTACACAGTGGTAGAATTCCCTAGCACCCAATTCGGGAACTTCACGTGAAGATTACTTGTGTTAAATTGTTTAATTTATTTCAGTGTTATACGCGAGTATTTTATTTGTTGTTTTTGAGCAGCGTGATTGTTACATTTGTTCTGCAGCATTTTTGAAGGTTGTTGGTTGATATTAGTATTTTACACGACACTTAATTTCACTCATTCGCCCCACGCCGCGTTACATAATAGACATAAATCAAGCTATTAATAAACTATTATTCACGTTTCTGGCGATGGTCTTTTCAAATTAGTCAGACTGTATTTGGCCCTTATTTTAAAGACAGAAAGTCTTTACTACTGTATTATGTCAATATATTATATGTGTTACATAATAACAACGTTTTGGAAATAAATTACTTCCATCTTCAGTCTTAGTGCCAAAAACAAATAATTAATATAATATTTTAAATAGTGGGCAGATGGTCAGATTTTAACACGGTCAGAATTACATACATAAACTAATGTACACAAGTTACAACGAAACGCTACTTTCTGTCTTATTGGATTTTGTAATGTCCCTCTCAACCTCTCTCTACCAACATCCTTTCATACAGTCATGCGATACCATTCTGAGATCAAACATTTTTTATAAAGGTACGATTCGTTGTGACTTGTGTACATTAATTTATGTATTTCTTCTGTTAAAATCTGACCAAGAGCTTGTTCATTCCGATAAGCCAGACTGAATAAGTGTGTGTGCTCTGTTGCATGTGTTAGTGTATACCCTATCAATCGCAATAATTTTCAAAAGGCCAGATTTTCAGAAGACAAAGATGTCCTATCATCCTATGCATCTTAGTCTCACAACCGTTTTCAATGCAAAAGTGATGAAGGCTCCAAATGCCAGAGCCCAGGTCCGGCGGATAATGTGGGTATAGTATGTACACCCACTTGGAACTTGGGGTGACAGATAACATAAACGTGATATTCCAGAAATTACCATAGATTCTTGGTATTGTGTCGACTTAAAAAGTATATGCGATCAACTATGTTGCAAAATCGGATCGACAGTATTGAGATTTTACTTGTTTATAGGGACATGACCAACAAAATTGATTTGCAAAATTGTTAAATGAGTTTGTGCAAGAAATGCAAAGTGCAGCACTACTTTTGCATTGCAAAAATGAACTACTGAAATTACAAACAAATGCACTAAGCCCGGACGTTTACGAAAAATCATATTTTTAATTATGAGATTTATTAAAAAGCTAATTATCAAATGTCCACAAAACATAATCAAACGAACAGAAATTCGGCGATTTTATGTAGCATATTTGTGCATATTTAGTGCATTTTATGTTCATACATCATATTTCCATTATATTTAAGTTATTATTCATATTTTATTTCTTTTTTGTTTTTAATATAGCGTATTTCTCTTGAAATTTCAATTAATATTCATATTTGTCTCCTCAAGAAATAAAAGTGAGTGTTACAAATGTGAAGCGAATGCTATTCAAGAGAAATCATGGGAAGTTCTTTCGTTCGTTGCAACAATATTTTCTTAACTTATTTTAGATAATATCATGACGCTGGTTCTCGAAAACATTTGTCCAATTATGAATGACGTGGTAATTGATCTTTGATAAAGAATTTGTGGCAATGGACGTGGTACTTCGTCGATGATACAGATGAAATCATTATATTTTACTTCAAAAATTATAGCTGAAATACTAAATGGAGACAAAATTTCAAAATTATTTTTAAAAATTAAAACTTTTGCAATTGCTGTTCATGAATACATAAATCTGTTTATTGTTAGAGGATATTTCATTAGTTCTAGCCCATATCTGACAAATGTTAGAGGATATTTGCATGCATATTTCTTCTTCTGATACAGCATTAACTTCCGAGCCTTAGTGATAACAATTTGATGACAATTTAATAATAAACAAGACAATTTAAAAAAAAAATATTTTGTAATTTTCCTCTTTATTCACATTTTTGGTGGGGGATGGAGGGGTTGGGGGATTTACCCAATACCCACTACACCACGGTCAACTATTCACTCAGGCTTAACACCAATCGCTGGCCCTGCCAGAGTGTACACTGTCTGAGACAGTTGCAATAAAGTAGGAAGTACAAGATGTGAGAGATACAAAGATGAGATACATGAATGTCGTGTATAAGAAAAGCATCAATAAATATAAATAAAGAAAGGAAAAGCAATTTAATTTTATGTGAAGTCTATGGTTAGACTCTGCCTTGCAACCTATTTTTCAAAAGATATTATCTCCTCACTTCACTATAAGAAACACATAAGAGTTAAAAAGAGGAAGTAATGCGCTGTATTCATCATGTGTTTACATCCCTCACAACACTTTTATTGATTCCTAATGTGACATACCCGAATATCACACGGGTGTAATAGGGGAATTGATGCATCGAGTATGTTAAAATCCAGGGAATACGCGCAGCATGGCAACGGACTAATAAACATAAAAGCGTGCCGTGCTGGATGATAGAAACGAATAGTCTTATCGAGGGACGGCACGGCCTAGTGGTATGAACATGGGATTGATGAGGGGAGGGCATTGAAAATTCGGGTCAGGCGAGGAGAAACAAATCCTCATTCTCACGGAAGCAGCCAAACCGTTCAGATGGTAATGAACATTACGACATAGTAATATTGCCGTAGGAAATTTGTGTTGTGGGTGAATGTTAGTTTGAATAGTTCAGAATAGTATAGGCTAAGCAGTGTTGTTTATTTTGGTTCAAGTGGATAAATGTTTGCATTTCTTTAATGATAACATTTGTTGTAGAGTGAGAATTTTGCATCTTAACTATTTAGACTTCGTGTTTGTGAGTGTACACGAGGATAATTCCGTGGTGGGGAATTGTAAATTGTGAACTGAAAGGAAAATACTAGTCGCGAATAGGAGTTGCACCCTAAGCCCGGTGAGGGAAAGTCGCGACGCGATAATTTTAAAGCAGGTTTAGGGATTTCCGAATAGCGGACTGTATAATTAGCAACAGTCGGGAAACATTTATAGTTTACACGGACAATAGGTACATAAACCACACCGCAAGAGAACCCAGAACATTCCCTTTCGGAGAAGACGGCGGCATCAAATCAACCGAGAAGACATTCCGTATGCTTACGAACTTTATCAAAACCGTACGGTTTAATATTTCGAGGCCATAGAATAATTAATTAATAATGAGCTCGAGACAAGTTATAAGAATTTTGCAATAAACATTAATGTTTCAAAAAAAGGGTTGACATTTCATTGGATTGCCATCAATTCAGTAAGTAATAAATTCCACAGAATTTCCAGGAATCGTTATTTCTGTTTAGAGTCACACACATATACCAGGAATATATACAATATGCAGAAGGCAGTCATGTTGAATACATGCCGTATTGTGTAATAATAATAATGATAATAATAATAACAACAACAATAATAATAATAATAATAATAATAATAATAATAATAATAATAATAATAATAATAATAATAATAATAATAATAATAATAGTGAAAAGCGCGAGAAAAGATCAATTTTCGGTAGAAAAACTCTTATTACAGGGCCCTTGTAACGAAAAAGTGGGTAAATCCAGCTGCTAATTTTAGAAAAAAACACGGGGTTGGGCAGAATATATGTTTCGTGGGTTCTTGAAACCGAAAAATCGAATGATGGCAAAATGTCTGTCTGTTCGTCTGTGAACAATGCTAGCGATTACACCATTAGGCTGATTTTCTCCAAACTTGATAGTCCCCAAACGTTTTGACTGACGTCACGGCCCTTGATTTTTGAAACCGATATTTTAATTTTGGTGGGTTTTTTACATGAATCTCCTGGAATATTTAAAAAAATTTGTTTACAGAAAGGCTTCATGTATTTTTTTGTTTGATACTCTGAAGAACGTTTAAGAGAACGGTACAAGTTTCGTTAAAAATCCTGATTTTTCGAAAATTACAAAAGCTCAAAATTTTTTCGGAGTCTTCCTACAACTAAAATATTAAAGATAGAGATTTTTCTCGTAATGAAATTTGTTCCTTAAAGAAGGATTTTGATATAAGGCCATGTACAATTTTTCGAAAATTTTAGTACTTTTCGCGTAATTTTGCGAGAAAATACGAGCGAGAAAGTACGTGCTGTTTTAGCACCACTAGTTAATTAAGAGTTTCGTGAAAAATTAAAATTATTGGTTACTAAAATTTTTTTGGGAGGGGCGGGAATTTCCCTCAACCCCCCGTGATTTCACG
This sequence comes from Gryllus longicercus, assembly GCA_038098605.1. NCBI lineage: Eukaryota > Metazoa > Arthropoda > Insecta > Orthoptera > Gryllidae > Gryllus > Gryllus longicercus. Next base: position 2,275,265 of record JAZDUA010000059.1, on the reverse strand, counting down.
CCTGTAATAATATTGCCACTACCCATGGTACAGTGGTACCAAGGTAAAATTACAAAGGATAGGCTAAGAATTGAACATGTTAAAAGATATCTCAGAAATATAGAAGATTGGGTTAACATTTGGTGATGAAAAATAAGATACTTTTTTATAAAAAAATTTGTCACATAAATACAGCATACACCATGTATGACAAGTCAGGATATGTACATAATCATACAATGCACCATACAGGTATTTCTAAAAATTAAATGCAAGGTATAAATTAAAATTCAATTCAATTTTCGTACTAAATACAATTTCATGGAATGCAAATAAATTTTATAGATGGTAGTGAAAGAAGACTTGAGTTAATAATCAATAATAATAAAAAACGAAAGGAAAAAAAAAGAGAGAGAAAAGTCCTCATAGATTTGTGCCTGGGCAGGGTCTGACCTGTATATCCAACAACCAGTTTATGCGGGTTTCAAAACAAGCAACAGAAAACTGTAGAATGTATGGTTTAACAGGAAAGTTTTCAGTTTATTTTTGAATGTGAGTATTGAGTTTAAGCTTTTAAATTCACTAGGGAGTCTGTTATATAGTGTAATGCCTTCTATAAGGGTACATATTTGAATGAAGTTTAACAGTGTTGGACGTGCAGATTTCTTTTTTGTCTAGCATTATAGTTATGAACTTCTGTGTTTAGAGTAACAGAATCCTTGTTTCCCACAAGTGTCTTCTTTGTGAAGATTAATATTTCAAATATGTTCATTCTTGGGAGTGGTAGTATTTGTAATTTTTTGAACAGAGGTTTGCAGGACTCATGTTTGTGTTTGTCATTAAGTTCTTCTTGTGATTCCCAAGATGTGTCTTAGAAATCTCATATGCACCGCCTGTAGTTTTTGTTTGGGTCTTTCATTACCCATGTTTCAGAGCCATACATAATTCTAGGTTTAGCAGCTATATTGTGGAGTTTCAGTTTTGTTTCTGGTTCCATGTCTCTGCCAGAGTGTTTATTGATTGTTCCACATATTCTATTGTAGTTATGAAGTTTGTTATCTATGTCTTCTTGAGTTTGATGTATACACTTATGATATTTCCAAGATATGAAAATTTACTTGTTCCTCTAATTTTCCATTTATTACTATTTTGGCTCTCCTTTTTGCCTTGTCTTGTATTGCCATAACGTTTCTTTTAAGGATTGCTATCTTCATTGAATATTCTTGGGCTACTTTTGTCAATTCAAACACATGTTTAATTTTATTTCTTTTTGAGTTAATCCCCTCACAATCCATGTTCCCACTTTTAGCAGAGTGTTAGTTCTATCTTTTTTAGTGTTGTTTTGTTTTCTTATGGAACATTTTTTTAAAATTTGCTGTCTTGATTTCTCTGGAGTGAAAGCAAAATCAAAACTGCGAATTATCACTCCTTGAAGCCAAAAGTCTGGATCTTGTATTGTTTCTACCTCTTTAAAATCCATTCCTAACTTAAAGGATTTATTATTATTGTATCTTGTTTGCAACTGTTCACATGAGATTGCGTCAGTTATTCCATTTTCCTGTAGATACGTTGTAATGTTATCCTCTTTGTTGTTGACATTGACCACTTCCTATGAATAGCCAGACAGTTTTCTGACCTGCTTGAAATGGGCCTTGGGCTCGTTTTGATCCCATTACAGTATTTTTTGACTTGTAGCAATCTGCTGTTTCTCTGGTATCTCTGATTACCCAACTTATTTCTTCACCACATTAATTGGTTTTTATTTTTTCATTTTCACTTGTCTTCTCTTCGGTTTGTTCCTTTTCTTCCCTTGTAACTTCTTCCAACAGGGTTATATCATTTCCATTCTGTGTTCCAGACATCTGGGAGCTTATTAGAGGATGTTCCACATCCTTCTCTGGTTTGTCAAGTGTCTTTGGTTCTTCTTCTTCCATTCCTTGTCCTCCATTTTCTTACTAGTTGTCCCATTCTGTTGTTGGATGATTACAGTCTCTATATGAGCCGTATTTCATTCTTCCTTTGTTTTTGGTTCTGGGTTTTCTGTTTGATTCATATTATTTCTCGGTGTCTCCTTTATTTTTGTGTTATCCAGTGCTTCATTTCTGAGATAGTTTCTCAGATGTATTGGTAATTTGCTGAAGAATTTCATTCCTGTTGATAATGTACCCTTTTGGTATAGTGTGCTTGTGCACAATGGTTGATGATGGTTATACGCTTGCCTTATGTTGTAAGAGTGTAAGCTTGAGTTAAATGAGTAAGGTGTGTCATTGTTTATTAGATTTTTCTTTACGAACATGAGAAGTTTTTTGATGTCAACAGAATTCTGTTCTTTTTTGATTTGTTATTGTCCAGATGATACTCTTTTGTATTTTGAATGTTTGCTTGGCCTCTGATGCTCAGCCCCAGATTATTATTCTGTATTTGAGAACAGAGTGCATATTTGGGAAGTATACTGTTCGGACTGTTTCAATGGTGCTATTTCTTGTTATAGATGCTATAAAATTTTCCTCAATTTTGAATTAATATCTTCAAGGTGTGAGTTCCATTTCAGGTTGGATTGTATGGAGATTCCAAGAAATTTTATTTTCAGTGCTTGTGATGCTGTTGCCTTCTTCGATGAGTATTGTTGTGTTGAGTGGGAGTTGTGGAAGGGCACTGTTATTGTTTTGTCTTTGTAATGAATTTGTTTGTTTTCATGGATCCATTGAATGAGATTGTCAATGGCTGAATTGGCTTTGTCTTGTCAAGCGTTAGTTGTTCTTTCTTTGAATATTATATTAGTGTTATCAGCAAAAGTACAGTTTTATTGTTTTCCATTATTGATAGGGGGTCATTTACAAATACAAGAAATGCAATTGGGACTAGTGTGGATCCTTGCGGGATCCTATATGTCACATCTCTTGCCTCGGAGTAATGTTTTTTTTTTTATTGTCTTTTTGGTAAGGTAACACTACTTTGTTTTCTGTCGGTTAGATATGATTTTATCTACTTGTATGCAATCTCCTCAGACTCCATGAGATTTTGACAATAGAATTTTATGGTCTATTGTGTCAAAGGCTTTTGATAGATCAAGGAAGAGACCAACAGGAATTTCTTTTTGCTCCTTGCCATAATGATTTTGTTTACAAATGTGAAAATATCAGTTTAAGTTGATCAATTTTCCTTAAATCCATCTTGTAAGTTAGTGATAATATAACAGCATATCAGCTAACTTTTTGACCTTTCATTGAAGAGTTTTTCTGATATTTTTGAAAATTCTGACAAGAGTGAAATTGGTCTATAATTCATTACATCCTGTTTTTAACCTTTTTGGTGGATAGGTTTAATTACTTCAGTTTTGAAAATGTTTGTGAAGAAGCCATGAATTAGTGATTGGTTGTATACATCTGTTTATGGTTTGATGTTGTATTTAATGATCTTTTTAATTAAAATGTCTGGAAAGATGTCTATCTTAGCAGATTGTTTATTTTGCATTTTGTTACAAATTGAAGTATTTCCTTATCTGTTGCTTCTGTGATGTACATACTAGAAAGCGAGATTTTAAAGAAAAGTGGTGGTAGTAGAGGTATAGTGTTTGGATTACTTGTTTGCAGAAGTCTGCCAGCAATTTCAGAGAAACATTTGTTGAATATACTGACTTTCATTAGGATTTGTTATTCTTCTGTGTTCATGGACTAGTTCAAAATGTGTTGTTTTGTTATTTGCTGATAAGGTTCTTTTTATGATACACATACTAGCTTTTGTTTTATTTTTGGCTTTTTTAAGGTATGCATCATTTGACACTAGTTTTGCCTTTATTATAACGTTTTTAAGTATGGCTTATTGTAGTTGAGAGTAGCGCCTATAGTAGTTGACTATTCGATGATTGCAAGAATGTTGTTTTGTATGTATGTAGCTTTCTTTTTCTTTCACAAGAAATTTTAATACCTTTTGTTATCCATGCTTTGTTGTTTTGTTTGTTGTATGTTTTGTGATACTGTAGTGGATGTGAGATATTGGAATAGCGTTTGATTGTATTAAAGAAAATGTTGAACTTTAGATTGATGACAGATATTTCATCTTTCACCTGACCACGATTCATTGGTTAACAGTGTGTTGAATTTGCTCAAGTTTTTGCATCAAGCTTTCTAGTCTCCTTTGTTGGATTTGCTTTTAGTGAGGTGGAATTTATTTTAAGAGTGACTATTTTTGCATTACGGTCACTAAGCCCTTAATCATTAATGCATACATGCATGGTAGAGGAAGAATGTTTAGTTTTTTGAAGAAAAGTTAGTGAGACTCCAGCTCATGAGTGCTGGTCATTGTTCATAGTAGTCTTTTTTTAAACAAGCACGGTTTACCTTAGCACACGCAAGGCTTTGTGAGTTTCTTTTTCTAATAATTGTTGTGGTTTTGCATTGATGATTATTTTTATGTCATCTGCAAAATTGTTTTATTTCTTAGAGTCAAATGTACTCGTGTCATTTAAGCAATTTAAGCAAAAGTATGCCTTTCAGAATGGATCCTTGAGGGACTTTACAATTCATTATCTGAGGACAGGAGAAGTATGAGGAGATCTTGTTTTCTTTAACATGCTGGAAGTTAACTATTTGGCTACAGTTTTATAAATAAAATTCATTCATTAGTCTATGATACTTCAGATTCCTAACATTAGTAGTTTTGTTAAAAGTATGCGATAGTCAATAAAAGTTTTTGACAAATTTAAGAAAAGTCAATGAAAATTTCCTTCTGATTCAGTGCAACAAGTATGTCATTTAAGAAGAAGAAGAAGAAATTTTTGTATCTTGAAGCCATGTTGTGCATTTGTTAGCACAATATTTGCATTGAGTCTATCAATGAAAAGTCTTTAGAAAGTTTTTGAAAATCCTGATAGCAGCAATGCGAGCGTACCCAGGTCAAAGACGGCCTACTTTCAGGCTGAAGGTTTTGGGATTGTAAAAAATATTAATTACTTGATACTTCACGATAGTTGATACAATAAAAGATTAAAAATAGCATCTTTCAGAACAATGATTTTTCCCACTTTGGTAGCTTATGTAACAATGATACTAAATCAATAAAGGTAAGAAATTCATTTAGATTTTATAACATTTTTAATTTCATAAAATTAACTGATGAATTCGAAAATTTTAAAGGATATTTTTATTATTTAAGGTACTGATACTACCTGGGTTTACTATATACCTTTATAAAGAGGGCCCAGATAAAAGTTTTGTGCGTGGGCTCACATTCATTTTGTTGGGGTTCTAATTATAACTACAATCCTTTTCAAACAATGATTTAACTTTTACAATTTTGAAAACATCTGGGAAGATCACTCACTGTTAGTAAGTAATTGCAAATACCAGAGAATGATTGCACTACATATTAAGGACCTTACTTGATAAGAAAATCTGGAATGGTGTCCAATCTGCTGAGCATTTATTCTTCATTGGTCTTATGATTTTAAAAAAATTTAGAGGGTGCATGTATCATGTAATAATATGGAATTGATGATTGGTTGATATGTCTTACTTGAAGTGAGTGTTAAGATAATACATTTTCACCAATTTGTGAAAAGAGCTCATTGAATATATCATCCATTACTTGTGTGTCTTGTTAAGGTTTATTTTTGCAGTTAAGTTCTACATTTTTCTGTTATTACAAATTGGTACAATAGTCTTTTTAATTACCTGCATAAATTTTGTTTCTATACATTCGTTTAATAATAATACCGATTAGAACAATTATAATAATAATATTTTTATTTGCTGATTGGCTTCTAAAATAGAAGTTTCTAGCTTTGTCAATCTACTGCAAATACATCACAAAATAATAAACAATCCTAGTAATGAATAATACAAGTACTTAGTGTAGTGTTAAATTTATATAGAATAATATTATTCAATGTTCTTTGGAAATTAATCAAAATATTTATTTAATCTATGAGATCCTTAATTTTATAAGGGCATGTCATGATAAGGTAGCCTTTTAATTTAATTTTGAAGTGATTTCCATTTGTCAGTTTAATACTGTTTGGCATTTTATTGTACATGATTATTGCATTATAAAAGGGATATTTATTTATTGCTGCTTTAGAGTTGATCACTCTGTAGTAGTTTTCATGCCCGCGAGTGTTGTATTTATATAGTCCATTATTTTTTGAAAAGTTAAGTGTACTACAATTTTTTAATACAATAATAAAAATGTATGTGCACATTGCTATTACACTCAGAATTTTATGTTTGGTGTAATAGTTCCTACAAGATTGGGTTAGCAATTTGAATATGCATCTAAGTGATCTTTTCTGCAGAATCATAATTCTGAGTGTAATCATAATTCTGAGTAAAATTCATAGAGGTTCAAATTTATGAACATAATAGATTTTTTTCCTTTCTTATACAAGGGTCTTACAATACTAATTTTTAAAGCGTCTGGGAAAGTACAATCATTAATTAAGCTGTTTATTAGGTGTTCTAGAATGTTTATGTTGTGAATGCTTGTCAAGTTTTGAGAATAACAGAACATAACTATTCCCACTCTGAAGATTTGCTATTGTTAAATGTATTTATTGGATAATTTATTTCTCTTGTACCAGTGTTACTTCAATAAACAGAATTCATAATCTTTCTGATTTTTATTGGCTCTTTCTGATTTCTGCAGGGTTGATTACTTGTGAGCCCTACACTTAGGAAGTAACTATTAAACCCATCACATATTACAGTAAGATTATTTATTATTTTACCGTCCTGCACTAATTATATATTTTTTGGTTTATGACCCTTTCTTCTGTTTTGATTTACTTCATTCCATTAAACTTTTGTTTTATTTGAAGAATTATTAATTTTATTGCTTGATTTGTGAGCTTTAAAATTATTTAGTACTTTTCTGTTCATTTTTTTGTATTATATAGTCCCTTGTAGAAGTTTTCATTGATCATCTCTAAGCATTGTGTAGCAGTACTTCAAGTTATCTTTGAGTTTAACTGTCTCATTTGGAAGCTTGTGTTTCTTTTTCTTTTTATTATTACATGATTTCTTTATTTCTGTACAAATGGAATTTAAAAGTCACAATGAGCATCAACTAAAATACATACAGTGGTGGATACACATACCCCCCCCTCTACTACCACTTTTGGCTGTCTCGCGAGCAGACGGTCAGCTTGTCAGTGCAGAATGCCTGCGGGAGAAGTTGTGCAGGCCTGCCTTAAATGTTTCACATTGTGGCCAAACACATGTGAGAATTTTATGTTTCAACATTAAACTAAACCAATAGACATTAAGAAGTTCCTAATAACGCCTTATTAAATCTTGTCTTCCAAAAACTCTTTGTAAGACATGAATTGCATTCACTGGTAAAATAATGAGAAAATTACTCAGTATTACATACAAGGATCACAGGTTTACTGTACGCTTGCTAATTAGAAAACAGAAAGTGTGCCAAAATGAGACATGATTTTAATAAATGGATTTTGTATACAAATTCAGTGTACCAATTACCAATTACAAAGCTTTTTTTTATGACAGAATTGTTGCTAATGTTATTGATAAAATACCTGAAGAATATATATTAGCCTACAATAAGAAATGAATCCTCGGTGCGGGACGTGTATCGTTGAAAGAAAGTTTATATCTGTAAGTGAATACATGTCCCGAAAACTAAATATTATGAAGATAATTTGACATGAAAGGTTGATGTTTATATCTGAATTTGTGATAGACGGGAATTGATTCTTATGTTTTGTTTGATTTTTAGTGAAACAGAGGGCATTTTTCGAATATTACAATAATAATTTAAACGATAAAGGGTGAGGAGATACAATAAACAGTTAAAGTTAAGTTTTGGGGATTAACCAAAAAAAATCGACATGGTACTACAGAAATAAAAATATAAAGAATTATTTTGGGAAAGGTGGCCATGAAAATATATAAAAAATTCATCTAAGGCTCACACTTATCAATGGAAACCAAAATCAAGCTGGTACAAACAGTGATATTTCCTGTTGAATTCCTGTGCGTTCCCTATTGCTCTAAGATCTGTTGACAGAAGAAAAATAGATGCATTTGAAATGTGCCCTTGGAGGAAATTACAGAAAATCCATTGGACACAAAAGAATCAACAAAACTGTTTTGAAAGAAGTGAAACATTAATGCTTTTTAGAAGGGAGATCCCTCAAACAAAATCTTTCATTCCTTGGACACATTTCAAGGAGATCACACTCGTGGAGAAGGACGTGATGTGAGGAATATTGGACAGAATTAAAAGATGTGAAAAACACAATGAGATGGCATGAAGAAATCAAAAAAGTAACCAACAGGTTAGGAGGTTGGCAGCAAAAAGGAAACGATATTTTGAAGAAGAGGCTCGTAATCAGCTACTTCGAATATCTTCTTAAAGGATCATCAAGGAGCACATAGGACCTTCATATTACTGCTACTACTACAACAGAAGTGTGAAAATTATTGGACACAAGAAAATAAATATCTTGTATACAAGTACATATTTTGTGTTCTGTTCTTTGTGCATATTACTACAAACTAATATTTTGTGTGTATGCACTAAAAACTATTCTACAGCATTCCCCTTTTTCACTAAAACAAATGGACATTTTCTAAAAACATTTTCATCACGAAACCATATTTTATTGAGCTGGTCAACAAGTTGTTCGCATGTTTGAATTTTGAAAGTCTACAATTTTGCTTTACAATTGGCCAGTTATTCTTTAAAGGGTTGATATCCTGATTATTTTTCAACAATGGCAATGTATATACACTGATTTCATCTAATAATTCTTTTATTGGCTGGCATGATGTGATGCTTCATTGAATATAAAAACAAAATTCATAGAATGCCATTGCTTTAACCAAGGTAAAATTTGTATTTTTAGAACTTTTTATATTGGTGCTGATTCATAATGCCTGCCACAATATACAACTTGTCATTTGCCTACACTTATATGATACCACACCACTCAGACTACGAAGTGAACTAAATTACATATTCTGCAAAAATCTGCTTTTGAATCTAATAATTTTTTCACACCTCTGGCTTTTAGACAACATATTCGAGGTCTACTTTGTGATTCGAAATGAGATGGAAATAGTCTGTAATAGAGAAATAATGAATGGCAGGACCTTTTCCTAAAGAGGAATGCATTATATTGTGTCTTAAATGCCCTGTATTGGCTTGAAGAGATAAATAAAAATATCAGGGTTAATAAAAATCACATTTTTTGAAAATAAAAATAAATCAGATTTTTCTATTAAATCACATTTTTTAATTAAACATGATCTAAATTTAAATATTGAAATTTGAAAAAGGGCCAAAATATTATCTTGAACACACTTATGTCTCAAAGGAACAAAAAGAAAGAACAAGCACTTGAATATTTAAAAGGTAAATGCGATGATGGTGGTGTAGAACTTATACCAATGATTTGACAATTAAATTGCAAAGAGCTCCTTTTAGGGGAACACTTTTAGATCTAACGTCATGAAAAAACTCATATCCATAGAATGGTGGAAAAGTGTGCAAGCCATTAAAAAAAATTGTACACAAAAAGAAATGAACATTGTAAAACAAAATTTATTAGCATTTGCGTCTCCAGCTAGTATGGAATGAATATTTTCCACATTTGGACTTGTCCAGTCAAAAATCAGAAATCGACTTAGAACAGAAGAAGCAATTGATGCTCCTTCACAAACAATTTAATAATTTGTTATAAGCTTTTGTAGTTCATTGTTTATTAATAAACAAATACTTTAAATGTTATATTTTGTAATTATTTTCTTTATCCCTTTAAAATTTTTAATCGTGTTTGTAAAATTTACATAAATTATATTTTTGATTTAAATCAACAATTTAAGTACTTCAATTATTTGATCATGTGATTTAAATTATCGAAACCCTAAAAAAATTAGACAATATGATTTATTTTGGGCAAGGAACAGCAAAAAACTGTATGTAAATTACAGTGGACAAGTACAATCTGTGCATGTTTTATTGAACTCCAGAATCTCCTCAGAGATAGGGTCATTGACCAGAAGTTGAAGTACGTTATTTGTTACAGATATATTAAGAGTTTTTAAAATTTGTTTATCCTTTGATGCTTTCATTCCTAGTACAAACTATTAAAGCTAAGAACTTTTTAGAAGCTGATAATTACACTTATTGCTTGTTTCTTCCAACTTAATTCTTTTTAAATATAAATATTTTCACCCCTATGTTATCTTCATGAGGAAATGGCTGTGAAATTGATGTTTATAGGAATGTTTAATGATATTTTATGAAAATTCATTGCTGAAAGCTCCTAAACAATTTTCAGTTTTATCTCCCAAAAGTGAGAAAAATAATTAATAAATCTTAATATTTTGGTAAAAAGTAAATTCTTTAGATTTTCTGAAAATTTCTTGAAGTTTAATATACTGGAAAAGGAAAACAAAGTTATGTTCACAGACCAGAAAGATTTGACCCAGCCCTGTAGACCTTTCACTCTATCATTGCTACAAGAAAAGAAATGGAATTACCTTTTCCCAATTTTTCTCATCTTCTGAAAGAATGTTATCCTGAAAGGAAAGTGCCAGATTGAATATCAAAGTCACTGAGAAATTCTCTGAGAAAAAAAGTTATACGGAAATTACACCACCAGGTCTCTCAACTTTATTTCTTTTAACAATTGCATTTCACAAAAATTGGTGTAAAGGATACAAGATATTTATTCTTAATATTTGAACCAAAGGACAGTATATCACAATGAAGATGTGTTAATTTATAATTACCAGGGCTCAGATTCTGATAGCATGTCATATTTTAGTTGGTGCTTTGCAGAGTTAGCTAACTTGAAAATGAATGCTTATCATGACATATAGGTGATAGAAATGTATAGTTATTGGGTCATTTCGTTGCCATTTTTTATTTTTAGGTCATTTTTTGGACCTATAAGTCATTTTTACGCATTTTCACCCCCTTTTTCGTGTTTTTGTTAGCAAATGTGTCCTAAATTTACAATAGCTCAGTAAAAAAAGTTTTTGTTGTATCATCAGTTCATGACGAAATTTAATTCTGCAATGGACTCTGTTTTTCGAACTTCGAAAATTACATGAATCTTCGGTAACTTCCTCGACCTTTCAAAACTGACGATTGGAGCAAAGAATTTACATTTCCTCCTAAAATGAAAACTTTATATTAAACACAATTTTATATAAATAAATGTTATTTAAAATTGTAAAAGTCATTGAATAAGTAAACATTTTCATACCCTTTTTTATAAAGAAAAGGTCTTTTCACCTTATTTTTAAGTTTTTTAGGACCTCTTCTTCGTATTTTTAATTCTTTTTAATAGGTCATTTTCAAAGAATTTTTAGGTCATCACAATCCGAGCCTTGAAATTTTCGATGGCAAACACGTTTCATAAATCTATGTCACACTACCACATATGCGGATATATTTCAAGAAAGATCAGTAGTAATTTAACAAAACCTGTAACATGTTTTGTGGGTCCTTGATACCGAAAAATCAATTGACGGCAAAACGGCCGTCTGTGAACACTTCTAATGCCTACACCATGCATTGGATTTTTTTCCAAATTGAAGAAACACCTGTCCATCTGGCTCGAGTTGAGGCCTTGAGATTTTGAAAAACATACTTTAAAATTTGGGGTTACTTAATGTTATGGCTAAAACTTGCCAATTTCGTAAATCAGTTTTTATTCAGGTTACACAACTTACAGAGAATACCATAAACATGCTTAGTCACAAAAATTGCCAGGAGATATGCTGAAGACTTGCCAGGTCGACCAAAAACCGGAGAGATGTCCAATAACTTCGCCGTGGTCGCGATCCGGAAGCCCAGTCCTTACCCTCGCAGGCAGCATCGTCACCGGCCCTATTAAGCTAGAAGCCCCTGACTTGAACTGATTGCTAAGCGCCTTTTCATAAGTGCCGGCTAGAGGTTACTAGAGGCTCGCCGACTGGCCCGACCGTATGGGCGATGGCGCGTCCGGCCACGCCGACTGAAGCATGAAGGCCCATTCACAATGCAAACGTAAACATAAGCATAGCGCATAGACATAAACATTAATAGAAGCGATATACTGAAGTATTCACAATGCCTAACATAAACGCAAGCAAAATAAGTTTCTATTGGCTGTGAGACTTTCTGGTTGAATGTGAGAATCGATTTCAAGATACCGACTGCGTCTATGTCCCATATGGCGTTAGTTCTTCTATTGACTTCGCTCCAATTTGGATTCTCGATTTTGAGTTACCGTTCTGTGACTGGTTCATTGCTTATGACTTACGTAAGCATAAGCACAGAAGCTTGAAGCTTGCAAGCTTTTAAGTTAACGTCTTACGTGTTATGCTTATGCGAACGCATTGAGAATGTGTCCGCTTATAGACGTAGTCCTAACTTTTATGTTATCGCCATGCTTATGTTTATGTTTGCGTTGTGAATGGGCCTTGACTGTTGCACCGACCAAGACTTCAGTGGTGTCCGTATTTTTCCGGGGCGCCACTGTCTTGCTGCTGCGTCCTGGCGGTTCTTTTAAAGGGACGCGGGCGACCACCACTTTACATGAAGCCCTTCGGATATTTTCAAAATTTGCCTAAAAACGACTCCAATTTTTTCTTTCAATTTCTTGTAAGAATGGAGTAACATATATACACTTATAAAAGTGGCATAGGTACGATTTTCACAGTTAACTCTGAATTTTCGAAAATTTACAAAGTATGATTTTTTTTCGGAGGCTTTCTACAACTACAAAATTAAACATAGAGGTTTTTCTTTCCAATTTAGAACATCTCTAGAGCAAACAAAATTGGCAGTGTTACATAATAACATGTGCCCTGGCAGTGTTACATAATATTGCCATTGAGCTGAAGGAAAGAAAATTTCCTTTAGAACTCGAAATTGAAGAGGAAAATGAGTTAGAACCTCTAGTTTTTCAACAAAATAATCCACGGTGAGCTGCTGTGCGTACTGCATTTATTTAATAATTTTTACATAAATTTCTGTCTAACTGCATCTTTGTTGTGCCATCTGATCAGGTGAAGCAAAGCATGGCTAAATACAGAATTTGTGGTTTTAGTGAGTAAAAAAAATCTCACACTGCTAAGGAGTACGGATCCTCAGTCTCTTTTTGAAGATTTTCACAATTCCTCTTGTAAAAACAAACTTCAAACCAGTCAAAAGGATTAAACTGAGTACTACTGAATAAAAACTTCTGAAATTTGTTTATTGTTTTTATTCGCTGCTTCCTTCAACAACCCCAACAATATTTCATTCTGTTGCATGACAATTTTGTTTTGCTCACGCATGTTTTTGAACTGTTCATCTATGAACTGCAGTTTTCTGGCAACTCTGCCTGCCTGTTATCTTCCTTCCGCCTGTAGCCTTCCTGTGCCTGAAAGGTCGCCTTCCTCAGGTCAAATTGCTGTAAGGAATGCAAATTAATTAATATTGTAAATGTTGACACAATAAAAATTTCTCGTTGTATTATTTAAATGATTCCGTTTCACACCTCTGAGGTAATACTTTCTGTTAATCTTCGAAAATGCTTATGTCTGCTTATGCTCTGCAAAAAGAGCCGCAAGCTTTTGAATAACACTAAATGATAATGCAGAGTTGCTTATAACTGTAATGCATATAATAGCAATTAGATGGTAATATAATTAAGAAATCATTACACATTCTTAGTACTTCCCTCATCTTTCTGACATTTGATATTGACATGCACAGCCCTTCAATGCTCAGAGGAATAAGTTCGAGATTCTGGAAAAATATTTAGAAAAAAAATCATGACACAAGCTTTAGAATAACAATAGTCGATTCCATGTATTTCTGTGTAGTCAACAACTGAAAATGACAGCATTTCACATTTATATTTTTACTGCTGCTTTACCAGGGCACTTAGAATTGCACACAGGTGTACAAATATTTTAATCTATTGTTAAATGTTATATAATATTTGATGCATCAAACTGAAGCGATTTATTCATTTGTGTCTTTAAGAAATTTCTACTTTAGAAAATATACTGAACAAGAAAATTAATGGCAATATGGTCAGCAAGAATACTTAAAATTAATTTATAATCAGCATCAAAATTTGATTAACTACGAACAATCAGTAGCCAAAACTTCAGAATTTTGGTTAGAATTCACATATTGAGACATTAATCCTGCAGCAACTTTGAATTCACTGGGTCTTGCACAGTTCTACCAGTTCAGTCTATAACAATATACATTTCTGTCGTTATAAAACCAATAATAACTAATTTACCACTTTCTACAAGTTTCCATCATCCAATAGTTGTTCTACAGTATCAGGATCCGCCTGTGAAAACAAGAGATGATTATTTTTTTAAATTACTTTTTTAATATATGTTTGACTTCGTTATCACAGAAAGGTTGATGCTGACGTTGCAATCGAAATCATTACTGCCTTCAGCAAATTCCAGTGGTAGCAAGTACTGAATTTCGAACGCTTGTTGGGACGGATTGGGCCACCGCCGGTTTTCCTGGTGCCCCTTCTATGGTCACCGATTTCTTTCTTGAATATGCTTTTCATGGCCTTCGACTGGAACAAATGAAAAATATAAAAATTATGAACGAGTACAGAAGTCATCGAAGCGTACACATACCAGCACTTACTACTTTAACGTACTTATTAGTCAGATGTTTCCACACTTGAGCCTTCGCTTTATTAACAGATGTGGAATTTTCCTTTCTACTTAATGTAAGAAGGAACTGGGAAACTAGTTCCAATAGCAGCTTCTGGAGCAGAATCAGACACGTTAAATACGTATGGACCACGAAATCGGTTCTCGTTAATAAAAAATACAGCTTTAAAAAAATGATTTGTACAATAAAATCTACGTACCTTCTCTTCACTCGCCCAATTTTCGCTTCTTTTTCGTTCGGAGTATTCCGTCTTGAACTCACAACACACGAGACACATACACAGCGTTCAGCGTCGCAGGACTACGTGCCTCTGCGGACGGAAAGCACGTCGAAGCTAGATATAGTACAGCCCTGTCGACAAAACAATAAACATTACTCCAACTTACTCAAAGCAAGACCAAGTACAATACCTGTAGTTGTAGTTGTCTTGCTCAAAGCTTAAACAAGGGTCGACTGTGAGTAGCGGTTGCCATGGTAACTACGCAGCTCTTACTTTCAGCTTGCTGTACATTTTCGTTACTCAAGTTTATGAGTTAAGAGTTTGGTTAATTCAAGCTTACTCAAGAAGTAACTTATACTCAACGTTTGTTAGTAAGGTGGTAAGTTAATAACGTTTCAAAGCAAACTA